>JAPPVO010000017.1:57164570-57639908 GCA_030407325.1 Camellia japonica
AACCGAGGGGACAATTGGTAATGCTACTTTAAATCTTAGGGAGGGGATTGTAATTTCTAAAATGTGAGAGATGTCAATGTAATTTACCCAATGAGGGAAAAATTGGAATTTAAAAAAATTAAATTGCTAAGGGGGGAATATGTAATGAAACTTTAAACCTCAGGGAGGGAGATGTAATTTTCAAAATGTGAGGGGGAGAACTGTAATAAATCTAAATCTCAGGGGGTGTCAGTATAATTTACCCTTTATTTTAATATTGTAGACAATTTTGTGGACCGACATTTGAAAAGCCTCTTTTTCTCTCAACTCAGTGCATTTCTTTCTAAGCCTTCCTCCTTAAGCCTTCTGCTGGGTGTGTTGCCTAGGATGGAGATGGATTTTGGCTGCCGACCTCCTCTCTTCTTCTTGCACCCATTTTTTTTTTCTTATTTTCTTTGTCTTTTTACTTAATAATATTGGAAACTTGTCTTTCCAATCTTTTCGACGCCGCCACCACCGCACCATCACTAGATCTGCCACCTTCCTATCTCCACGGATCCACCCTCACTAGATCTGTCTCATCTCCTTCAGATCTATCTCTGGTCGCCAGTATGAGTGTCGCCTTTCTCTCTTTTCGATATTCTGAATATGATGTTTGGCCTGCGCCTAAACTTTCACCCTCGTGTCCAAAGCTTCAAGATCTAGTTTCAGATATTCTTACAATTCGAAAACTAATACTATTATTGCGTTCGTTTCTCGTTAGGCGACCACCTCAACCTCAATGTTCTATATTAACTAGCGAAGATAGGGTCTTTAGATTTTAAGTTGAAAGTTGCAGTGCAATGGAATTTTGAATCCATTTAGCGACTTGGATTTGATTGCTTTTGGTTTGTTTTTTTAATATATTTTTTATTGTTTGTTATAATAATCTTCCTTGTGTAGAGGTTGTGTTCCTCCTTTGTGAGGGTTTTTTCTCCTCCTCTATAGAGGTTAGGATTCTTCCTCCTATGAAGTTTATTATCTCTTTATAAAATCTTTTGTTGCCGTTGTAGGAAATTGATCTGATTTTTTTATCAGTTTTGCAAAGAAACTTTTCTTTCCGATCTTAAAAAAAAAAAAAAAAAAAGAAGGTAAACTACCATATGTCCTAATAATTGGACTTAATTCCCATCAAGTCTTATTAAAAATAAATTTTAATAAAATCGTCGTTAAAAATAATTTTTATGATGATTTTTGTATGTCGCTAAAAACTGACAATTAATGACTTTTTTTTTGTCACAATTTTTATAAATTGTCGCTAAAATTTACAATTCGTGACGTTTTTCTATAACAAAATTTTTAAATTGTCATTGAAAATTGAAAATTGGTAATGTTTTTTGTGACAATTTTTTTAAATTGTCGCTAAAAGTTATAATTAGTGATTTTTTTTTGTTACAAAATTTTTAAACTGTCTTTGAATTAATAATTAGTGACACTTTTTTAATATATCATCAATTATCATATGATCTATTAGATAATAAGTTCACCTATTAAGGATTCGTTTGGGAAGTGGGTTAACTTTTTGATTTTTTGACTATTTTAACCTGGGGCTAACAAGTTTCATTTGGGAAAGACTTTTTAGTTTTTTTAACTTTTTGTGAGAGAAAGAATATAATAATTATGAGTTGAATATAATATTCTATTATATTGGACTAAAAAACCTATTTTATTATTTTATAACTAAAATAGTCCCAAACCAACCCAACCCAACCCAAACCAACCCAACACAATCCTCCTCTAAGACGTGTACCTAAGTTTCCAAAAAAATGTTAGGAACAATTTTGTCATTTGAAATAACTTCAGAAAACGACAGCGTATTAAGTGAGTAAGTACTCCACTCGCAGACCTATCGACTAGCCGAAACCTTCAATCAAACCCTTTCGTCTCTGCTCTTCGTTTTCGATCGAAATCGAACGAGCAATTTCTCGAAGATGAATCTACTCAGGAACGCAATCAAATCTCACCGTCCGATTCGAGTCGATCACCGAAACCTACGCTTCTCGTTGTTTCTTCGCGATTCGCCGAGACCTTTCTCGACCGAACCCCAACAGCCAAGTCAGGACACTTCCAAAGACCCATTTCTTCGAACCCCAAGCACAGGTTCTCACAAATCTTCAATATTTCAAGCTCTCTAATGGGTTTTGTTTTATTTTGTACGATTTTTGTGTAATCGATTGAATTTGAGGAGTTAGGGTTTAGGGTTTTTAATGCTTATGATTTTTGTTGTACATTTCAAACCAATAAATATTAAAATAAAGTAAAAAGTGAATTTAATTTGCTTTGTTGGCACAGCTAAGCTCTCTGATGGGTTTGTTGTATGCTAATTTTGTCTAATTGCTTGAATTTGGGGGTAATGGGGTTTTTAGCTTTAGGGTCTTATGTGCTTATGATTTTTGTTGTATATTTCAAATCAAGAAAATAAAATTAAAAAAACTGTGAATTTAATTTGCTTTGTTGGCATAATAAGCTCTCTGATGGGTTTGTTGCATACTAATTTTGTGTAATTGCTTGAATTTGGAGAAAATGGGATTTTTAGCTTTAGGGTCTTATATGCTTATGATTTTTGTTGTATATTTCAAATCAATGAAATAAAATAAAAAAAAACTGTGAATTTAATTTGCTTTGTTGGCATGTCTAGGCTCTCTGATGGGTTTGTTGTATACTGATTTTATGTAATTGCTTGAATTTGGAGAAGATGGGGTTTTTAGCTTTAGGGTTTTATATGCTTATGGTTTTAGTTATATATTTCAGATCAATAAAAAATAACAATGAATTTAATTTAATATGTTAGCATAGTAAATGGTTTGAAATTCTGGCATTTGTTTGCATTTTTTTTTTACCCTGTTCTTTTTGGAAATTATTCAACATTAGGGTTAAGGTATTGGCTCAAGGCTTTGTTTGGTTGCTGAGAAAATGTTAGAAAATAGAATGATATACATTGGTTTTGAAATTTTTCTCTATTTAAAACCTTAGGCTCTGGTAGTTAGAATGAAAAGAAATTTTATTAAGTACAATAAAGTAAAGTGAATGAAAGAAAAATGCAAACAAGAGTAACTTTTCAACATATACATTTGGTTGGGAGGGGTTTTTTTTTTTTTTCCCAGAAAGTTACAACAAAATAAGATTTTATTGCTTGAAATTGAATTGCATGAAACTTAAAAGAAAATTCTCTTGTTTTGTCTAAATTAGCGTTATCCGGATATAAGAAGTGTTTATTTAAACAAAGTGGATTTATTAGAAATGATACATCATGTTTTTCTAGAAAATCAATCCATCTCATAGATTCTAATTTATTCAATTTTTTTTTTCTTTTTTCTCTTTCCTATACTTTCCAATACTCTCCACGCAACCAAAACAGGGCCTTAGAGAAACTAGAAAAAGAAAAAAAGGTTTCAGTAAACTGACACTAGTACAAGTATATGGCCTGGTTTAGTTGAAATTTTTTATTTGGGAAGAAAATGAAACAGATGATATGGAACTCAAATTTTCATTTTGTTTTTTTGTTTTTTTGTTTTTCCTCAGCAACCAAACAGAGGGTTATATTGTCTTAAGGTTCTTGGGAAATTCTTGATTTATCAATTGTTTATGTTGTTTTATTTTATTATTATTGCTGGTGAACAACTTCTTTCACTTGGTGAATTGTTTAGAAACAGCTGGTAGAGTGTTGTTCTGTATTTAAGGGACAAATTCATGATATGATTTGAAAATTTTAAAAAGAAATTTGCGGCATGATAGATTGAAAACATATAGTGATTTATATTGAGAAAGACAAATCAGAATTTAAAATGTTAGATAAATCAGATATGAAGTAATTGACATTCTAACACGTGTTTGTGCTATCTCTCTTGTTTGTGTCAGGTTTGGTTTATGGGAAGTTGTTTGGCATTTCAAAACATACAACAAAGAGTGATATTGTCAGTTTGCTAGAAGGGTGTAATGTGAATTTGGATGATATGAAAGTTGACTACAATAGAACCTATATGCCAACTGGAATGTAAATGTTCTTATCATTTGGTTGACCTTTGTTGAATTATTGAAATATATTAGTTTCATTTGTTAGTTGATTGTGTATTTGAATTGGTATTTTTTATCTGCACATAAGTGGATTGAGGAGGGTATTGTTTAAATGATTAATTTGTTGATATTTTATTTGGTGGTTGTGAACAGGATGATTCAGTTTCCTTCTCGGTATGCCTATGATGCTGCTATCAGGGCGATTAATCGGAAGGGTCGCTTATATAAACTGGAGAGGGTAATATCGATATAAATGCATTTTCCACTACAAGGTTGTTCATCTTGTAGTCTGCAAAAGTTCCATGCTTTGGTAACCATGGTTTCATTGGTTTCAGGCTGATCGGTCCCAGTGGGATTTTATTACACCCTATGGTGGAAAATCTGTAAGTAGAAGTTTTTATATTGACACATTAACTTACTAGCTATTTTTATTGATGATCGTCAGATTGAATTACTTAGAAATATAAATCACTTGCTTGGATATTGCAGTTCAATAGAACCAAGCCACTGGATAAAGTATTTTGCGCATTATACATGGGCAAAGTTAAGCAAACAATATTTGAAAAATGGCATCTTAATCGTGCTCAATGTGGTATTTGTTGACACAAGGATTAGAATAAGCCATATTTCTTGTTCCTGTTAATATATATCGTCGTTGGTTTTGTGTCGGTGTGTATGCCAAATTGTTTGTATTACAACCCTTCGCTTCTGAGTCCTGACCTGATGACATTATGCATGCATTATTAAGAGAGGATCTTTTTCCATGAAAGCAAATATCTCCAAAATAAATTATCAATTTTAAAAAATGTTAATTTTCAAATGCACAGCAAAATATTTATATTTGCTATAGGGAATGAAGAGCATTTCATAAATCCTGAATATTTTTTCCTCTTTTGTGTCTTCAAAAGTTATTTTAAGATCTTAATACCATTGAAGGTTTCTCTTGTATCCTGTGAGTAGTCCTTATCTATTAACTGTATGTTTTCCAGATAACATTACATGGCATTTGTTCTTCAGATAACATTATCTAATAATTGTATGTTTCTCTTGAGTGCATAATGGAAGTCATTCACCTTTAACTTATTCAAGCAGGTGAAATATTTGCCGATATAATTGTATTCTATGTGGTTTTTGGCACCTAAGTAGGCTAGATTATTATTATTTTTTTATTTTTTTTGTGATTACCCAGTTGTTTAGTGTCTGTCTGTATGCATACCTTCCCCTACTACTTTGTCTTTATTTATTTTGATTTTATTTATTGTATTTCTCTGTTTCTCTTTCCTAAGGTATGAAAGAATCAATGTGATTGTCATTCTCTATAGAACTGTCATAATATTGATTGGGGCTCCATACCTATAAAAATTGTTTGTTGGTGCTACATATGTGGCCTATGAAGCACGGATACTCCGAAATGGCCCCCGTACGCGTATCGGATACGGATACGGATACGCGCTCGATACGGCGGGATACGTATCAGATACGGGAAATGAAGTATCCAATTTTTTTTAAAAATTTTTGAATTTCGGATACGTCTAGGATACGCGAGGATACGGTCGGGATACGGTCAGGATACGGTATGGATACGGCGGGGCAAAAAATTAATTTAAAAAACTTAAAATGGGATAAAAATGTAAAATATGAAAATCAGATAAAATAAAACACAAAAAAAAAATAATAACAATCAACCAAACCTAGGTCAAACAGCAGCCGCGAAGGAGGAGGAGGAGGAGTTCGTCGTCTCTTGTCTCTCGTCTCGAACAGCAGCTCGATGGTCATCGATCAGGTTCGCGAACAGGAGCTCCACGGTCGTCGATCAGGTTCGTCCCTCTCTCTCTCCCTTTCGCTCCCTCTGTCTGCCTCTCACTCGATCTCACGAACTCTCTCTCTCTCCCTCTCCCTCTCGCTCGATCTGTCTGTGTCCCGGACAGATCGCGATCTCATCTCCCCCCTCCCTCTTGGTCGATCTCTCTCTCCCTCTCCCTTATATGTCGTCTCTGTTGTTTTATTTTTATTATTATTATTTTTTAAATTTTTTGTATATATATACTATGTAAATAAAATAAAATAAATCAAATAAGACATAAAAAAAAAAAATTTGTTGACATTATTCGGTACTCTTACTTGAATCTGATAAAACAAATAAATAAATAAACTTATTAAAAAAAACTTTGTAAACTTATTAATAAATCAAATAAGGTTAAAAAAAATTATTAATAAATAAATAAATAAACTTTCATGTTTTATCAAGTTGTCTTTTGCTTTAAGTTTTATTTTTATGTATGCTACATTATTAAAAATTGTTGAAGTTTTATTTTTATGTATGTTACATTACTAAAAATTGTTGAAGTTTTATTTTTGTGTATGCTACATTACTAAAAATTGCGAAAAAAATATTTTTTATGAACGTATCCCCGCCGTATCCGTATCCCACTTTTTCGAATTTTGTCGTATCGCCGTATCCGTATCATATCGTACCCGTATCCCGTATCCGTATCCGTGCTTCCTAAAGCCCTTTCTGCAAAAATTGCTCTCATATATTGCCAATGCAAAATTTTCCACATGATGTAGAATACTGATTTGTGTGATTGAAGTAGACACAGAATGTTTTATATGCGGTCCGTTATTATCTGTCAAATATTTTCTTGCAATTGAACTTTTTCTGGTTCTAGCAAGGTAGATTTGGTAATTTCACATGAATATTTGTTTTAAAAACATGCACATTAAGAATGTTTTATGCTCCTTCGTCAGGTGTTACTGCAAGGAATCCCTAGGAATGCACTTTTTGATGACGTAGAGCGGTTCCTTTCAGGTTGTCTGTATGACTCATCCACAATGCAAATATTTGTCAAGTATGTAATGAATTTTTAGTGCTGAAATAATCTGCTTCAAGTGTTCCTCGACTCTTTCTTTTTTCCCTTCTCTCTCAGATGAATCATTTGGATGAATTTTGCAGGCCAGCATTCCCGGACCCGATTAGAATGGCACTTGTACACTTCCCATCACAGACACAAGCGATGCATGCGTTTATCACAAAGAACAGAAGCTTCTGTCTCAATAATCAAATCTCAGTGCGAGTTCTTCAGTAACTTTTTTTTTCTTCCCTTCCTTTTCGAATTTACTGGGTTCTGTTTGTGGACATCATGTTCACACCGAATTAAGAGTAGGAAATGTAATACCATTTCAAACTAGACTCGATCTCTATTCAAACCTCATTTATCGCAATTTTCCCATTTGATGAAAGGAATTTATAGTTTGATGGTCAATTATATGTTTTTTATTATCTTTTTTCTTCTTTTGGTTATCTTTTGAGTACTACAAACTGTCTGAGCCAATTCTTTTGGTTTGATTTGGGATGCCATCTGAAATCAGTCAAATATATTGGTCTCCACTGTTGGAAAATGACGCTTTTTCAGCAAAAAAATGATTTTGTATGAAATGACGAAAAACTTAAGTCAATGGAAATCAAGCTGGAAAACGTTTTCCGCCTCAAGTCCTCTTTGTCGTGGCATTGGAACGGTGTAATGCTTCCTTTGTATTCCCACACTTGCAATACATTGAGATGAGAGCACTGGAAACGTATGGACATACAAATCAAATCCCATTTGAATTGCTTAACAATGAGCTCTCTTGATCAAGGGTTTGGCAGAGCGGTAAAGGCTTGAGAATAAGATACAAAGTTTTGATTTTGAGTTACTTCAAGGAGGGCAGAAGTGATTTGTTCGATTATTTTATTTTATTTTTGATCGGTAAATGTTAGTTGTTAGATTAACACCTATGGGAGAAAATCTCTTTACCCTTAGCAAAACATTTAAGTGTTTACACTCCCTTAATTGAACTCTTCAAAGGAGAATTGAACCTATAACCTTTTTGGAATTAAGCTCTAAGGAAGGCATGGTGGTCAACTAAATTAGGCCTAATTAGTTGTGGTTTGTTCGATTATTAATTTTATGATCTCGGAATTAATCGAAATGTGCATCAGCCGAACATTTGGTTATCACATAAAATTAAAAAAACAAAAAAAAAACAACGAGCTCTCATCCCCTATCCAAGAAACCTACTACCGGCTCATGCACGCAAAAGACTTTTCAGTGTGAACAAAAATTATTTGTTTGTTTTTTTGAACACTCATTATTATCATATGATTTTCTCCTTTTTTAGATGAAAATAATTTTTAAGAATTTAATAATATTTATTTGATGTTTATTTTGGAGGAAATTTCATTTTCTCTCAAATTATACCCTTCTGATTAATATCACATCCGAACTTTTGATATGTCAATTTACCTTATAATCTATTTAAATCATGATTAATTTGTTCCCTATCGTCACATTTAAATATAAGAAGTTAAAAAAATAATAATTACATTTTGACTCTAAATTTTAAATTATAGATCTAAACTCATCCTTTCTATTCTCCTCTAGCACCCAAACTTACCCTCTCTCCTCTCTCAACCAGACAACCATCACCACCAAACCATTGCCACATCGATGTACTGCTCCTACCACCACCAACCATCACCACCTTTTATTAGTTAACGGAAGCTAACATCCATCAGCCCTCATGTCATCTTCATCCTTCCAGTGGCGGCCATCGCCTAGCGACCCTCCGGTAGCTTGCAGCAATGGTGCTGCCAAGTTGGTTCAATTTTTTCTTCTGTCAACCCATTTTTGGTTTTTCTCTCTAAACCCTTCTCTCTCTATAATTCACACACAATGGACATGACGTTCGCAATCTCTGAAACCCTTGCGATGTGTTTTGTCCTTGAAGGATTCTTCTGGGTTTGGTTTATACATTTAATTTGTTGGGTCTTGAACAATTAACAATTCAATTTAATAATTAATCACACATGCAAGCCTACCCATCATCAAATAACTCAATTTAACAATTCCTTTATTAGAGAAGCAAAATGTCATCAAATAACTCAATTAATGCCTCTGTTGTTGTGAGCTAAAATAACCAGGTTTCTCTCTCTCTTTCTCTCTTGGTTTAAAGGTCTAATCCAGATTTGGCTAGAGTGGTAGAGAGAAAGGAGGGGTCGTCGATGTTTGGGTGATTAAAGGCGAAAGGGAAGGGTTGGGGGAGGGGTTGTAGTGGCCGAGGGAGAAAGAGGGCTATAGTTTGGGTGCGAGAAGAAAATAAAAAGGGTGAGTTTGGATCTATAATTTGAAATTCAAGGTCAAAATATAATTTTTTTTTGAATTTTTTCCATTTAAATATGATGCTAGGGGATAAATTGATCACGATTTAAATAGGTTAGGGGTAAATTGACAATATCAAATATTTGGATGTGAAATTGATCAGAGGGATATAGTTTGGGGAGGAGGGAAATGAAATTTTCTTTTTATTTTCATCAAATTAGTTTCTATTTTTCTAAGAGAAATAAATATAAAAAAAATTGAAAACTCAATCAAATATAATGATTCTATTTTCTGGTGAATTTTATTTTATAATGATTACTATAGTTTTTTTAGGGAAAAAGATTTGGACCTCGAAAGTGTGTCCCCCGAATTCCCCGAAAATATATATATTTCTTTTTTCTTTTTTCTTCCATTTTCGGTTCAAACGCATAGGGGAAGAGAAGAGAGGAGAGAAAAGAGAAAGAGAGAGAGAGAGAGAGAGAGAAGCAGAGGGGAGGAGCTCGGAGCTCGTCACAGAGGAGGAAGAGGAGCTCGTCGCCGTCGTGTCCGATCATCTCGGAGCTCGTCGCAGAGGAGGAGCTCGTCGCCGTCGCCTTCGATCGTCACCTGCCGTCGCCTCCGATCGTCGCCCCTGCCTCTGCCTCCGCCCCCGGCCCCCGGCCCCCGCCTCCGCCCCCACCCCGATTTTGTGGGCCCCCTCCAGTCCCTCCCCCTCCCCCTCCCCCTCCCTCCTCCTTCTTCTTCTCCCTTCTTCTTCTCGCTTCTTCTGATCTGCACACACAAAAAAATAAATAAAAATTCAGACGTCGAAACGACGTCGTTTCAAGATTAGGGGATTCAGGGGAAGGGGATTCGAGGTCCCAATCCGAACTCTTTTTTTAGTGCATTGGCAGATATAATATGAGAAATTGAGTTTTATTCATCGCAAAATTTGAACCTGAATGTTTTAGTAGGACAGGTAACAGTTTTGTCCACTTATTAAACTAATCAAAGTTACCCGAAAATTGCTCAGAATTTTATATTTGTGGGTTGAAAGGATGAATGAATCTTAGTTTTTGATTGAAAATTTTGAATTAGTTTTGTGGTTATATAGACCTATTATTTTCCTAATGAATAAATTACAATAAATATGACTCATTTACATTTTATCTTTTTAATAACTAACTTAAACTATTGTCTTGTTATTCTTAATACGTTTCGTTAGAACTTTTTTTAAGATTTAAACACATATGACACATTTTTAAAATTTTTAAGACAATAGTATTCTTATTTGATGATCTTATTTGCATTTGTCTCCCTTATCTTAGTGATAAAGTATAACAAAGTACAAATGAAATAACTAAATAAAGTCATTATTGCCCTAAAAATTTAATAAGTGTATATCACATGACTTGATTTTGTGTAAAGAATCGTAACAGAAGAAATTAAATGTAACAAGATAATATTATAAAGTGATTAACTATAAAGTTCAAAATTTAGGATTATTTACACGAAGACTATAAAGTATACAAATGGACCCTCTAAATTATTAAGAAGTATTACTTTATCCCATAAACAATAAAAGCTTACAAATAAACACCTAAACTATTTATAAAAAAGAAAAAAGAAAAAAAAGAAGTTTAAATTGGACCTCCTAATATTAGGGGTTAAAGTAAAACACACTAATAGATTAGGGGATTCATTTGTATGCTTTTATAATTTATGGGGTAAAACTATTCTTCTCAATATTTTAAGGAGTCTATTTATATGATTTTTTAATTTATTAGGTCAAAATAATATTTCTCAATTATTTAAGAGATATTTGCATAAATAACTCATATTCTTAACAATTTGATAGTTCACACTCTACACTAAGAGGGTATTTGTGCACTTATTTGAGTCATATCAACTTTTTATTTTTCTATACATATTTTTGTAAAAATTCAAAAAGTATACTTATTTAGATCATTCCAAATATCTAATTGTCTTACAAATACAAAAAGTTTGATAGTAGATTTTTTTAGTAATTTTAACCGAAGTCATGTTTGAAATATATAACGTACTTTTCGAATTTTCAAGATAGTAATATTTATCTGATGATCTCATTTAAAATTTTCCTTTCTTATTTTAGTGGTAAAGTACATAAAAGTAAAATGAAATATTTAGATAAATAGATTATTGTCCTAAAACTTTAATGGGTGTATCACATGACTTAATTTTGTATAATGCCTCGTTTGGTAGAGTTGTGAAAAAGTGATTATAGATTATAACTTAATAGATTATGCCTTATAGCTGTGAACATAAGCTGTTAACCTGTTTGGTATAGCTGTGGGATTATAGATTTAAACAGCAGAGTAGTGTTTGGTTAATAAGCTGCAAAATAACTTTTTACTATATAATTGTCCTTTCTGCCCTTATATGATATAAAAATGATTATTTTGTCATTTTTTTTAGTTTTAATTTTAACAAAAATATTCCATTAATAAAAGTTAATACAATTAGTGTGAAAACCCATATTTAAATTATTCTTGAAAGAAAATAAATAACTAAATTAATTAATTGTATTCAGAATCTACCTAATATATATATAATAGTTAGTGCTAAATAAACCCAATTCTATCACTAACAAAGACCAAAAAAAAAAAAAAATTACAAACCATGGGCAAACAACCCATAGCTCCTACCAAATCCACCATCTTTATAAAATTTAGAGAAAGGGAAAGCTTATAAAATTTAGGGAAAGTTTATAAAATTTAGGGAAAGCTATAAAATTTAGGGAAAGTTTATAAAATTTAGGGAAAAGTTTACTCTTAGAAATTGAAGAAAGGGAATGGAATTTTTTGAAAAAAAAAATGTATGAGAGAGTGGGAGAGAGAGAGCTAACCTCGGAGGGAGTCTTTAAATTGCATCTAGTTGAGCTCATATTTTTGGCATAGAGAGTTCATGTTTCTAGACTAAGCATAAACCATTACATCCAAATAGAAGGAATTCTTGTGGAAGAAGAGGAGGAGATTGAGGTTGCATATTTTCCTACCATTTCATTATTCTATTTCAACCCTACCACTAGGTAAGAAAACCCTCTCAACTCTCTCATTTTTTTTAATTAATTGCAAATTTTCAGATTATGTACATTTGATACATTGTCTAAAACTGTGTTGAATCTGCCAGCATGTTTGCCCGAATTTTTAGACAATTTTATGCTCAAAATTTCGATATTATTTCTTCTACAAAGTTGTTGATAATTATGTCTAGTTCATCCAGGAATTTTGGCAACAATTTTTGAGCTTTCTACGAATTTATACAAATTTTTAATTAAAACTGAAGCTGTGTTGAGAATAATCTGTTTGAACCTGCCAACCTGTTACCCGAATTTTTAGATAATTTTACACTCAAAATTTCGAGATGATTTCTTCTACAAAATTGTTTATAATGATATCTAGTTTGTCCAGAAATTTTTGGAAGCAATTTTTGAGCCCTCTACGAATTTATATAAATTTTTAATCTGAAACTGTATTAAGAATAATCTGTTTGAATCTGCCAGCATGTTACCCGAATTTTTAGATAATTTTATACTCAAAATTTTGAGATGATTCCTTCTACAAAGTTGTTGATAATGATGTATAGTTTATCTAGAAATTCTTGGAAACAATTTTTGAGCTTTTTATGAATTTATACAAATTGTTTACTAAATCTAAAACTGTATTGAAAATAACCTGTTTTGAATCTGTCAGCATGTTTACCCGAATTTTTAGATAATTTTATACTCACAATTTCGAGATGATTTCTTCTACAAAGTTGTTGATAATGATGTCTAGTTTATCTAGAAATTTTTGAAAACAATTTTTGAGCTTTCTACGAATTTATACAAAATTTTAACTAAATCTGAAACTGTGTGACAGATTTTACCATGTATTTGAAAATTTATTTAAAATTCTATACTAAGCCAAATCTGGTAATTTCTAACTAAAAGATGAAATTTGAGAAGTCTAGTTTCATGATAATTTTTTAGATTATGGGTTTGATATAAATTTAAGAATGGAATTAATATAAGGAAATGTGACAAATCTGTGTCTTAAACACCCTTGGAATTTTTAAGAATTATTTATAATTTAGTTTTGGAAAATGCTTTCTGAAAAATGACCATAACATGTTTATGGATTATTCTGTAGATTGATATGAATTTTAGAGTTGTATAAGTAATGTATTTAAAATTTTACTTGTAAGATATATATTCTGAAAATTTTTCAGGGCAAGATAAAATCACCACTTTCATATTATACTAGTCTAATTTAGTAAATCAAAAATTTGTGCAGGTGTGCATTTATGGTTATTATTTTTTGTATTTAAGTTATTATGTTCATACCATGGTTTTAAATAATTGCTTGCTAAATTTTGTACATTGAACTATTATTGAGTGACATGCATAATATTTATATTGGGAGTTTTCTTTAGTTGGTATAACGTTATTGGTGATTGAGACTTGAATAATTTGTGTTTAATATATAAATTAACCAAAAGGATTAACGGTATATAATGAGTTACTGATGAACGGTCAATACCGGTTGTTCAGGGTGAGCCCTGGTTTTGAGAATTCTCATGTAAATTGTGTTGCGAAACTCTAAGATGGCACGGGACTTATTTGAACCCTTTTCGGTATTCGGTTTTGGAATAAGGGTGGATGTGCAGGTGGCACACAGGGAGGTTACGTACCCCTGGCAGACCGTTTCCTTGGGGCAGACCGTGATGTCACGACTCGGGTATGTAACCCTGGTGCGTGGGCATCATTGGTAGTTACTGTAAGTAACATTTAAATATTTGACCAAGGAAGGGTTTCAAATTAACCGTTGCCATGCTTAGTGGTTGGTAAGTTAAATCTCTTTGGTGAGATTTCGAGTGTCACCTAATTTAATAAAATCTAACTATTGTAATTTATGTTTACAATTATATTGTTATCTCATGTTTAGAAGCTCATTATTTTTCTCTTAAAAGAATGGTAGGTTGGTTATGTTTTCTTACTGTGTTGCAAAACTCATGGCATATATTCTTGTTGCCCTGGCGTTTTATGCCAGGTTTTGGCGAGGAAATAATTGAAGCTGAAATGGAGTTGACGCTAACGTAGAGTCTTGGCTGACTTGAAATCATGACTAAAGTTGAATAGCTTTATTATCCTATATATTAGATATTAAGGACCTTATAATTTCATTGATGTTGTATTTGGATAATTTTAAGTTTTTATTTAATATTATTTGAACGTTTGGTTATGTACGAGAGTTGGAATGCCCTATTAAGATGTCAACTTTTTAGTTGATTAAGTCATTTTGTTTATTTAATTTCCCTTGATGTTCCAAAAAAAAAAAATTTGGGGCGTCACAAAATGGTATCAGAGCTCTAGGTTAGAATACCTAGGGACGGTGGGAAGGGATTTAACCTCAATTGAGAAGTAGTGTCATGTGTTAGAAGGAACAGAATTGTGTAACTCATAGCTTTTGAGAGCTTTATGCTAATCATAGTAACTATTCTTGTTTGATCCTAACTAGGTTGACGCCAAATTTGTCGGATGTAAAATCATCATTTCTCTATCCTCATTGAACCTTTCCAATTCGACAAAGTATTGCCTTAAGATGATCAATTGGTAATTTTTGAGTCATGTTTATTGTATCTTGTATGTTGTTCTCTTGAAAACCGATTGCACTCTTTTAATCCTTACAGGGTGAAGAATCTCAGGTGTTTGGTTTGAAATGTGTATGGCCAAACACAATTTCAATTCAAATATCTAGTTTGGTCACCAGCTCCATAATCTTAACCCTATTAAAAGTTCAAAACTATCATGTCATCCGACTTTACCGTCTGCTCAAATTCTATGTGAATTCTTATGCTAGTTATGCTATTGTCGTAGCCATGTCATACTCTTTCTTCACTACCATAACTATGTGAATCTTGGGATTAGAGCTTGAACGATTAGAAACACCTATGAGTGTAGCTTCACTGCTAGGAGATCAAACTCGAGTAGATATCGTATGCAAATCATGTGAACTAGGAGTCTCTAGTTTACGTTTAACTTGCGACCTACGAGTCATGGAAATTTCAGACTTTGACGTTATTCTAAGAATGGACTGGTTATCAGCCCATAGAGCCATCATTGATTGCTAATCGGAAGACGGTGATTGCTTACTCTCAGGACGGAACGCAATTCCAATTTAAGGGGGATAGACAAGATTCCCTATCACTGACACTTGGAAATTTAAAATGGCACGATCACCTAGTTGGGTGGCTAGCCAACTTAGTTCTGGAAGATAAAGATTGTATGGAACTAGGGCTACCTTGTGGGGTGTGCGAGTATGCTGATGTGTTCATAGAGGAATTATCAGGACTACCCCCAAAGCGAGAAATAGAGTTTACCATTGGACTACAAACCGGTACATCACTGATCTTAATGGCATCACATCGTCTGACACCAACTGAATTAAGAAAGCTAAAGACACAGTTGCAAGAATTATTGGACAAGGAATTTATAAGACCAAGCACGTCCCCGTGGGGATTACCAACCTTATTTGCTAAAAAGAAAGATGGGACACTTAGGTTGTGCATTGATTATCGACAACTCAATAGTCACCATTAAGAATCGGTATCCACTGCCTAGGATTGATGACCTTTTCAATCAGCTTAGAGGGGCAAGGTATTTCTCAAAGATAGACCTCAGGTCGGGGTATCACCAATTGCGTGTTCAGGAAGAAGATATTCTTAAGACTGCATTTCGAACCTGTTACAGCCACTGTGAATTCGTAGTGATGCCATTCGGCCTAACCAATGCACCAGGCATATTCATGAGCTTAATAAACAAAATATTCACGCCTCACTTAGATCAAATTGTGGTAGTTTTCATAAAAGATATTTTGGTGTATTCCAAGTCTGAAGGAGACCATGAATAATATTTAAGAATAGTACTTCAAACTTTGAGAGAAAACTAGCTGTATGCTAAGGCTAGTAAATGTGAGTTCTGGATGAAGGAAGGTTTTTGGATCACGTGGTATCTGACAAGGAAATATTAGTAGACTCAACTAAAGTAGAAACAGTAACAGAATGGAAGTAACCTAAGAACACATTTGAGATTCGTAGTTTCTTAGGATTCGCCGGTTACTATCGAAGATTCAAGACTTTTCAAATTTGGCCAAGCCGATGACACGCCTAACGCAAAAGGGAGTAAAGTTTGAATGGAACGAAGCGTGTGAGCAGTCATTTCAAGAACTCAAGAAGAGACTGACAAGCGCTCCCATATTAATCATACCCGAACGCGACGTTGGGTACACTGTTTATTGTGATGCCTCTAAAGAAGGGTTAGGCAGTGTGTTAATGCAAAACGGGAAGGTAGTAGCTTACGGATCAAGACAATTGAAGAATCATGAGAAAAATTATCCTACTCACGATCTGGAGTTGGCAGCTGTGGTCTATGCACTTAAGACTTGGCGACATTACCTTTATGGCGAAAAATTTGAGATATTTACCGATCACAAAAAGCTTGAAGTACTTGTTCACACAAAGAGATTTGAACATGAGGCAGAGACGCTGGATGGAGTACCTTGAAGATTACCAATTTACCTTGTCTTACCATCCCGGAAAGGCTAATGTTGTAGCAGATGCACTAAGTCGAAAGACAAAAGGAATTGTAGCCAACATATCAATTAAAGAATGGGAAATGGTAAGCACTGTGAATGAGTTTAAGTTACAACCAGAGACTCAGGATGGGAAGGGTAGGTTGTTTACAATAGTTACAACACCTCAACTTCTTACCAAAGTGTTGGAAGCCCAAAGATTTGATCAGGAGATCAACTCCATCGAGGCCCGATTAGTGTCCGGGGAATTTTTACCGGATTGGACGCTCCATCAAGATGGTAGTTTAAGGTATTTGGGTAGAATTTTTGTACCAAACATCAAACAATTAAGAGACGAAGTACTTAAAGAATTTCACCACTCAATTTTTGCGGTCCATCCGGGAGGAAACAAGATGTATCAGGATCTTAAGCGACAGTATTGGTGGAGTGGAATGAAGAAGGACGTTGCTCAATTCGTATCTAAGTGCTTGACATGTCAGCAAGTGAAGGCAGAACATCAAAGGCCGGCAGGGAAACTCCAACCTTTACCAATACCTAAGTGGAAATGGGAACACATAACAATGGATTTTGTAACGGGACTACCACGGTCGCCGCAAGGCCATGATGCCATTTGGGTGGTGGTTGATCGATTAACTAAGACGGCACATTTCCTACCAATAGGACCAGGAGGCACACTCGAATCTTTAAGCCGAATATTCATTCGAGAAATCATTAGGTTGCATGGAGTACCAGTCTCAATAGTGTCAGATCGTGATTCTCGTTTTACGTCACAGTTCTGGCAAAGTCTGCAAAGGGCCTTGGGTACAGAGTTGTGTTTTAGTACAGCTTTTCACCCTCAAACTGACGGTCAATCAGAAAGAACAATTCAGACTTTAGAAGACATGCTTCGAGCTTGTGTGATGGACTTTAAAGGTAGTTGGGAGAAACATTTACCACTAGTCGAATTCTCTTACAATAACAGTTTTCAAGCAAGTATTGGTATGGCACCGTATGAAGCTTTGTACAGACGGCCTTGCCGATCACCGATATGTTGGACAGAAGTCGGAGAAGCACCCCTTTTAGGGCCAGAGTTAGTTCAAGAAACTACCGAGAAGGTGAAACTAATTAGGCAAAGGCTCGAGATCGCTCAGAGTAGGCAGAAAAGCTATGCAGATCAAAGGAGAAGACCTTTAGCATTTAAAGTTGGAGATCATGTGTTTTTGAAAATACAGCCTCGTCGAGGAGTTGTTCGTTTTGGAAAGAAGGGAAAGTTGTCACCTCGCTTCATTGGACCTTTCAAAATTTTCGACAAAATAGGAGAAGTGGCGTGCCGTTTGGCTCTACCGCCTCAACTGGCTGGAGTACATAATGTTTTCCACGTCTCTATGCTACGGAAATACGAGCCACACCCTTCTCACATCATCAATTGGGAGGAGATTAATCTTGATGAAGACGTGACAATTGAAGAAAAGCCTGTCAAGATTTTAGATCGTCGCGAGAAGAAATTACGAGGTAAAACTATACCATTGGTTCGAGTTCTCTGGAGACATTGTGGGACGGAAGAGTCAACGTGGGAGCGAGAAGATATGATACGTGTCAATTATCCTCAACTTTTCGAGTCTAAAGGTACGAATTAATTTCGAGGACGAAATTCTTTTTAGGAGGGTAGATTGTGAAAACCCATATTTAAATTATTCTTGAAAGAAAATAAATAACTAAATTAATTAATTGTATTCAGAATCTACCTAATATATATATAATAAAGTTAGTGCTAAATAAACCCAATTCTATCACTAACAAAGACCAAAAAAAAAAAAAATTACAAACCATGGGCAAACAACCCATAGCTCCTACCAAATCCACCATCTTTATAAAATTTAGAGAAAGGGAAAGCTTATAAAATTTAGGGAAAGTTTATAAAATTTAGGGAAAGCTATAAAATTTAGGGAAAGTTATAAAATTTAGGGAAAAGTTTACTCTTAGAAATTGAAGAAAGGGAATGGAATTTTTTGAAAAAAAAAAATAATAATAAAAAAAAAAATATGTATGAGAGAGTGGGAGAGAGAGAGCTAACCTCGGAGGGAGTTTAAATTGCATCTAGTTGAGCTCATATTTTTGCATAGAGAGTTCATGTTTCTAGACTAAGCATAAACCATTACATCCAAATAGAAGGAATTCTTGTGGAAGAAGAGGAGGAGATTGAGGTTGCATATTTTCCTACCATTTCATTATTCATTTCAACCCTACCACTAGTAAGAAAACCCTCTCAACCCTCTCATTTTTTTTAATTAATTGCAAATTTTCAGATTATGTACATTTGATACATTGTCTAAAACTGTGTTGAATCTGCCAGCATGTTTGCCCGAATTTTTAGACAATTTTATGCTCAAAATTTCGATATTATTTCTTCTACAAAGTTGTTGATAATTATGTCTAGTTCATCCAGGAATTTTGGCAACAATTTTTGAGCTTTCTATGAATTTATACAAATTTTTAATTAAAACTGAAGCTGTGTTGAGAATAATCTGTTTGAACCTGCCAACCTGTTACCCGAATTTTTAGATAATTTTACACTCAAAATTTCGAGATGATTTCTTCTACAAAGTTGTTTATAATGATATCTAGTTTGTCCAGAAAGTTTTGGAAGCAATTTTTGAGCCCTCTACGAATTTATATAAATTTTTAATCTGAAACTGTGTTAAGAATAATCTGTTTGAATCTGCAGCATGTTACCCGAATTTTTAGATAATTTTATACTCAAAATTTTGAGATGATTCCTTCTACAAAGTTGTTGATAATGATGTATAGTTTATCTAGAAATTCTTGGAAACAATTTTTGAGCTTTTTATGAATTTATACAAATTGTTTACTAAATCTAAAACTGTATTGAGAATAACCTGTTTTGAATCTGTCAGCATGTTACCCGAATTTTTAGATAATTTTATACTCACAATTTCAAGATGATTTCTTCTACAAAGTTGTTGATAATGATGTCTAGTTTATCTAGAAATTTTTGAAAATAATTTTTGAGCTTTCTACGAATTTATACAAAATTTTAACTAAATCTGAAACTGTGTGACAGATTTTACCATGTATTTGAAAATTTATTTAAAATTCTATACTAAGCCAAATCTGGTAATTTCTAACTAAAAGATGAAATTTGAGAAGTCTAGTTTCATGATAATTTTTTAGATTATGGGTTTGATCTATAAATTTAATGGAATTAATATAAGGAAATGTGACAAATCTGTGTCTTAAACACCCTTGGAATTTTTAAGAATTATTTATAATTTAGTTTTGGAAAATGCTTTCTGAAAAATGACCATAACATGTTTATGGATTATTCTGTAGATTGATATGAATTTTAGAGTTGTATAAGTAATGTATTTAAAATTTTACTTGTAAGATATATATTCTGAAAATTTTTCAGGGCAAGATAAAATCACCACTTTCATATTATACTAGTCTAATTTAGTAAATCAAAAATTTGTGCAGGTGTGCATTTATGGTTTATTTCTTGTATTTAAGTTATTATGTTCATACCATGGTTTTAAATAATTGCTTGCTAAATTTTGTACATTGAACTATTATTGAGTGACATGCATAATATTTATATTGGGAGTTTTCTTTAGTTGGTATAACGTTATTGGTGATTGAGACTTGAATAATTTGTGTTTAATATATAAATTAACCAAAAGGATTAACGGTATATAATGAGTTACTGATGAAGGTAATACCGGTTGTTCAGGGTGAGCCCTGGTTTTGAGAATTCTCATGTAAATTGTGTGCGAAACTCTAAGATGGCACGGGACTTATTTGAACCCTTTTCGGTATTCGGTTTTGGAATAAGGGTGGATGTGCAGGTGGCACACAGGGAGGTTACGTACCCCTGGCAGACCGTTCCTTGGGGCAGACCGTGATGTCACGACTCTGGGTATGTAACCCTGGTGCGTGGACATCATTGGTAGTTACTGTAAGTAACACTTAAATATTTGACCAAGGGAGGGTTTCAAATTAACCGTTGCCATGCTTAGTGGTTGGTAAGTTAAATCTCTTTGGTGAGATTTCGAGTGTCACCTAATTTAATAAAATCTAACTATTGTAATTTATGTTTACAATTATATTGTTATCTCATGTTTAGAAGCTCATTATTTTTCTCTTAAAAAGAATGGTAGGTTGGTTATGTTTTCTTACTGTGTTGCAAAACTCATGGCATATATTCTTGTTGCCCTGGTTTTATGCCAGGTTTTGGCGAGGAAATAATTGAAGCTGAAATGGAGTTGACGCTAACGTAGAGTCTTGGCTGACTTGAAATCATGACTAAAGTTGAATAGCTTTATTATCCTATATATTAGATATTAAGGACCTTATAATTTCATTGATGTTGTATTTGGATAATTTTAAGTTTTTATTTAATATTATTTGAACGTTTGGTTATGTACGAGAGTTGGAATGCCCTATTAAGATGTCAACTTTTTAGTTGATTAAGTCATTTTGTTTATTTAATTTCCCTTGATGTTCCAAAAAAAAAAATTTGGGGCGTCACAATTAGTATTAATTAGTATCAATTAATATAAAAATTGATACATTTGCTAAAAATGTAATGGAAGTATTATTGTCACAATTATTTTCCATTATAAATTAATTAGTATCAATTAATTACTTAATTAGTATCAATTAATGGCTTAATTAATCTCAATTAATACTAAAATTATTAATTAGTATAAATTAATATTAATATTTAATTTTTATTAGTATCAATTAATATTAATAATCAGCAATTGTTATTAATTAGTATCAATTAATAATTAATTCATTACAAAAGTATACAATATTAATTTATTAATAATTAATACCAATTAATATTGATTTTTTTAATTAATATTGATTTTTTTTCTTTTTCTTCAGAATTATACAATTTTTTATTTTTTAATTAATATAAAAATATACAATATGAATTTATTAATAATTAATACCAATTAATATTTATTTTTCAATTAATATTGATTTTTTTTTCTTTTTCTTCAGAAATATACAATTTTTTAATTTTTTAATTAATATTAATATTTTGGTATTGACGAGGGCATTTAAGTAATTTTAGCCCCCCACACTAGCTGTGCGCTTAAGTCAAAAATTTAAGCACCCCCTGATTAGCTTTTGAGATAAGCTGAGAAATAGTTTGATTTAAGTTATAGTGCCTGTTTGGCACAGCTTATAATCAGCTTATTTCAGCTTTCAGCTTAATTTAAGCTATTTTGATGTGTTTGGTTTAGCTTATAGCTTATAGCTTATAGCTTTTTGGAAGTCAGAAATCAGTTTATTCTTTGAGTGGGGCAGGAGATGCTTTAAGAATAAGTTAGAAATCAGCTTAAGCTGAAAGTTATAAGCTATAAGCTGTTTAGGCATAAGCTATAAGCTGTTTCCCACAGCTCTACCAAACAGGGCTTATAAGCTGGTTAACTTAAGCTGTACCAAACACAATATTTTAACTTAAATTAAGCTAAAAGTTAAAATAAGCAACTTATAAACTCTACCAAACAGGCCTAATGAATCGTAAGAGAAAAGCTAGTGTGAGAAGATAATATTATAAAGGCATTGTTTGAGAAGGGCTAAAGTGGCTATTTTAGCCACAAAAAACAAAATAGTCTATTTTAGCCACAAAAAACAAAATAGCACATCTAACATATAATCATTACACTCTTCTCTCACAAAAAAGTCAAAAAAGTCAAAAAATCAAAAAGTCCTTCCCAAACCAAACTTTTTAGCTTAGGCTAAAATAGCTAAAAAAGTTAAAAAATCAAAAAGCCAACCCACTTCCCAAACAGAGGCAAAGGAAAATTACTTGATAGTGGCGGGTGAGAAAAATAATTACAAAAAAGTGGTGGGTGCAACTTTTTCTGTGTAAAAATTCATAAAAAAAAGTTGCACTCCAATACTTTTATAATTATTTTTGGTCTCAAGTCTGAACAGTAATTCCCCTATTATAAGTTACAGAAAAAATCTCAAGGTCTCTCTTGTAAAATATAAAAAATAAAAATTATGAGTCTTCAATTTTGTTAATTTGAATCATAACCTTTTGTTTTGTTTGCAATCTAAATTATTTACGTATTTTCGTTAAATAAAACAGACTAAAATACTATTTTTTTTTCTTACATTTTACTTCACGAAACTAGGTAAATGGTTCAAATTGAAAACAAATAAAAGATTCAGTATTTAAATTGACAAAATTAAAAATTCGAATATTTCTTTTATTACAAGGGCCAAGCTTTTATTTTTATTTTTATTTTTGTAATTTCTCTCAAAATTTAAGAGAGTAAAATGCAAACAATATATAATTTAATTGTAATACTACAGCTATGTTTGGCAATGAATTTTTTGCTAAAAAAGTACAAAAAATAAAATTGACTACATAAATCGATAAGACAAAATATCACATTAAAACATAATCATTACACTTTTTCTCTCACAAAAGTCAAAAAAGTCAAAAACAAAAACTAAACGAGGCTAAAAACGCTAGACTAAAATAACTAAAAAACTAAACTATTTTAGCTCTTCCCAAACGAAAACTACATCTACTTAAAATCTTATTAACAATCTTACTAAGAGCATCCATGTCTAAATATTATTGAAAATATAAATATTATTACTTTTTTAACAACCAATCACATTTGACCATTTGTAATTTTAGTAAGGTAATGGGTAGAATTAGACCATACCACAAATTAACATAATTTTATTATAAAATTTCATAACATTAATTATAAAATATGTAACCTTGTGGCGTAACAAAAAAATATCGTAATCAAACCATAAACTTTTGTTACATGAATCACAAAATTTTGGACATTGTATTTTGCTAATTTATGACGAGATTATATATTTTATTATTGATATTGTAAAATTTTGTGATAAAATTACATTAATTATGATAGGAGAGCATATGTTACACATTCCTTAGAGAGGTGTATGGCTTTCCGTAGAATTATTCAAAATTTAAAGAAATTTATTGTGACCCTTTCCTAATTACTAAGTTGTTTGGGATGTTCTAAATAAATGCACTTCTTGAATTTTTATATATAAAAAAAAATGTGTAGAAAAGTAGAGAAAGTGGGTAAAAAAATAGAGAGGAGATGTTGATTGATGTAACTCAAATAAATGTATATATGCAAAAAAAAGTGCATTTTTTTTGTGCGTGCCAAACACCTATGTGGTCGTTTGGTTAGGATTTTTTTAGTTGATTTTTTTGAGTTGAGATTTTTTTAATTTGGGGTTAAAAAATTCGTTTGGATTGACTTTTTTAATTTGTGTGTGAAAAAAAATAAAATAATTATGATTTAAATATGATATTTTATCTTATTGATTTATTTAACGTGTTTTATCTTTGGATACTTTTTTAAGTCCAAAAAATCCTAACCAAACGAAGCCTAATTTAAGAAGTGAGATATTCTTAAGAATTCGGTGGCTCAGACTCTTACCATAAAAATACAAAAAAAATGTCCCATAACGATGATAACTCATGATTCCAGATGAATGAAGTTTACAAAGTACCTAAAGTTTCAAATTCAAACCATCATCACCAACGGCTACATCCACCAAACCCTCCATAAACCAACGGCCTCGACTACGCCGCCTATGCCGCCTCATCCAACACTGCACCGACCACCGCCTCCTCCGCCAAGGCAAGCAGCTCCACGCCCGCCTCCTCCTCTCCTCCACCCTCCTCGACAACTTCCTCGCTTCAAAGCTTATCACTTTCTACTCCAAATCCAATCACCTTTTCCAAGCCCACAAACTGTTCGACGAAATTCCCCACAGAAACACTTTCTCTTGGAACGCCCTCCTCATTGGGTATTCCTTTAACAACATGTACATCGAAACCCTTGACTTGTTCTGTCATTGGTTGTCTTCTCAGTCGGCGTCTGCGAAACCTGATAACTTCACTATAACTTCTGTGTTGAAGGCGTTATCGGCGTTGTTTCCGGACTTGAAGTTGGCTAAGATGTTTCATTGTTTTGTTGTGCAAAATGGGTTTGATTCGGATACCTTTGTTATGAATCCTTTGGTTACGTATTACGCGAGGTGTGATGATATTGGTTCGTCAAGGACTTTGTTTGATACAATGCCTGAGAGAGATCTCGTTACGTGGAATTCGATGATTTCTGGGTATTCTCAAGAAGGGTATTATGAAGATTGCAAGAGTCTGTTTAGGGAAATGTTGGGTTTGGAAGGATTAAGACCAAATGGAGTTACAGTAGTTAGTGTTTTACAAGCGTGTGCGCAGTCGAATGATCTTGTATTTGGAATGGATGTTCATCAGTTTATCATTTCAAATGAGATTGAAATGGACCTTTCACTTTGTAATTCAATTATTGCATTATATGCTAAATGTGGTAGCTTTGATTATGCAAGAGAACTTTTTGAAAACATGAGTGAGAAGGATGAGATTACTTACGGTGCAATTATTTCTGGGTACATGGTTCATGGATTTGTAGACCAAGCTTTGGATCTTTTCCAAGAAATGAAAAGCCCGGGATTGAGTGCATGGAATGCTGTGATTTCAGGCCTGGTCCAGAACAACCAGCACGAGGGAGTTCTAGAATTATTTCGTGAGATGCAGTTGTTCAGTTTAAGACCAAACTCGGTGACACTTTCAAGCATTCTTCCTTCTCTTTCACATTTTTCAAATCTAAAAGGCGGGAAAGAAATACATGCGTATGCCATTAGAAACCGATTTGATAAGAATATCTATGTGTTGACTGCCATTATCGATACCTATGCAAAATTGGGTTTTCTTGACGGGGCACAAAGTGTTTTTGAACAATCAAAAGATAGGAGTGTGATTGTTTGGACAGCAATAATCTCAGCACACGCAGCACACGGAGGTGCTAATACAGCACTTGATTTATTTTATAAGATGTTGAATAATGGGATTATGCCCGACCCTGTCACATTCACGGCAGTCTTGGCAGCTTGTGCCCATTCTGGAGCGGTAGATGAAGCTTGGAAGAACTTTGATTCCATGCTTGGGAAATACAACATTCATCCCTCAGTTGAGCATTATGCTTGTATGGTAGGAGTTTTAAGTCGAGCTGGTCAGCTCTCCAAAGCTGTTGAATTCATTTCTAAAATGCCATTTGAGCCAAGTGCCAAGGTTTGGGGTGCATTGCTTAATGGGGCTTCAGTTTTTGGTGATGCTGAGATTGGGAAGTTTGTTTGTGATCATTTGTTTGAGATCGAGCCAGAAAATACAGGGAATTATATTATTATGGCGAATTTATTTTCACAAGCTGGAAGATGGGAAGAGGCTGAAAAGGTAAGGGAAAAGATGAAGAGTCTTGGGTTGAAGAAGATCCCTGGTAGCAGTTGGATCGAAACAAGTGTAGGGTTACATAGTTTTATTGCGAAAGATGTCTCCAATGAAAGAACTGAAGAAATTTATGAAATGTTAGACAGATTGCTCGGGTTGATGAGAGAAGAAGGGTATGTTTTGATGGATGAATTCGATGAGGAGAGTTTGTAATTGAACACCAAATCATAAGTTGAATGGAGTTATTTATTTGCAAATGAGGAACGTTTCATGGATAACATACATGATGCAAATATGAGGCCTTTTTGACTCAAATTGATGTCAAAATGTTCACAGTGCTCGAGCAACTAAGCTCCATCCAATGGCCAGAACCTAAACATTTGAATTCTACGCACTGAATAGTGGTGAGAAGTTCTCCTTCACGTATGCGAAATCACTCTGAATTAGCTGTTTGTGTTCTGCATATTTGGATTCTTGTTCATTTGGGAGACCTGGTTGTAGCGGGAGTCTTGTGCATTGGGTCGCCCATTCATTAGGGCTTGTAGAATGTCATTTCAGGTGAAACGATGGTGTCGGACTAAACATTTTCAGTGTATACAAAAAGTTTATATAGACAAATGTGGTGAAAGCCAATTTTGAAGTAAATGAAACAATGATGGAAATTTGTGTCCAAATTGTCCAAATTAAAGGAAGGATGCAAATGAAAACTCTCTCCACACTATTTGTCAGCATGTATGGCATTTTTTTAGATAATTAATTATTAGTATCTAGGAGGCATGGACACTCCAGATGGGTGTGATATTTGTGTTCAACAAGTATTGGACTTGACACGGTGTGGACACACGTGTTCACATGCCGAACATATCATTTGGTGTGTCAATCTTTTAATTATTATTTTTTGGCAGGACAAGCTGGGGACAGCGTTATGGACACCCATTTCTTCTGTTGGGCCTTGAAACAGATACAGATGCAGCAGTGGTTTAATTACCATTTAGTTTGAATTTTGAACCATGTAATTAAATGGTTATTTGCAGATATCTCTTTAGAAGATTTTACTGCATTGAACAACAAATGGTTCAAAATTGTACCATCACTAATTAAACGGTTATGTCAATCTTTTATCTATATATTCTCATATTTACATTTATTGAAAAACAAACAAACAAGAACCTCAACATCAATAAATTCCAACTAGCACAATCTATGAATACTGTGGGGATCCTGATGAGACAATGAAAGGCACCAAACTATAGCCCCACTTAGCAGTGTTCATAAAGGGTCAGTTACAATCATACAACGATATATAATAGTGTGCTTTAAGCCACTTTCTTCACCCCTTTTCACATAAAACTATTAGGTAGTCTTAGGTCATGTTTGATTCACAAGACTAATAGTGAAATATTAATAATCTTATTAAATTAGTGTGGTATTCACTATTCAATTGGATTAATATCCATTGGATTAATAATGCCACCCCTATCCCATTACTAATAATTCTACAAATTTGTTGGATTAATTATCCATTGGATTAATAATCCTAAACCAAAATGTTAAAACAAACATAGGATAATTAGGCCCACGGATTAATAATCTCAATCCCATGTTCTAATCCACCCAATCAAACATGCCCTTAAAGTATTATTTGATATTGTGTTCTCAATAAATAAAGAATAGTAAAATAGATGAGTCATCTTTTATCTCAGCATTGTTCTACTTGTAAAATTTTTTCTCTGTCATTGATTAAAAGCACCATATGAAGAATATTATATGATATTTCAGAACTACTGAATAATTATTTCTTACAAGAAAAGTTATGTTAGGCAAAGCCATGGTGACTTTGAGTGTAATTCAAATAACTTTTGAACTCTAAAATAAATATATAAATACAAAAAGAAAATAAAAAGAAGAAGAAGAAAGCCAAAAAAAAAAAACACCTAATAAAGAAACTCAAAGATTTTTAAATACTCACCAAAGCACACATAAAATGATGAGGGATAATTATCATTAGAACCCATTAAAGGTATTGTTTAGCAACATATATATTGAGAGCATTTGTTCCAAAAGTTCTCCAACTTTGCTTTCTCAGGAAGATAGGTAAGCATGATTTTGAGCCATCATTGATGATCTATGTAATTATCAAGTGTATATGATGTACTCCATTTTACTTCACATTTACAAAGTTTATAATTAAGAATAAATTCCTCTCTTTTCCATTTTTCTAATGTAGATTTATGATTTGACGATCCTTACATGCATATGATTTGAAGAAAAATAAACAATTTGCATTTTCACCTAAATCATCAAGCAAAATGATATTTGATACCATATGTACTTTATTGATTTATATTCACGTCTTATATAGATTCACACAAAATGTTTATGGGTATACGTAAGGTCTACCATCACATTTATTATGCAAGTTTATATGAAATGTAAAAAAATTGATAAAATTCATTCGGTGATAAAGACTTGTGCTTGGGTGTCCGTTTGTTCTCCAACCGAATAAGAGTTATGTCTAGTAATTAATTTTGAATTGATGTAATAAATACTCTTTTAAAGAATAAGTGACATTCTTAATTCTGAGTACTTCAATGCCACCAAACAGAGGCAAATATTATCTAAAAATGAGTAAAACGATGGTGTCATGGCATATTATAGTGTGAAATTTGGCATTTAGAGTAATCTCAATAACAAAAATCACTATTTTGTTGGGAGAATCTAAAGTAAATGGATATGGTATTGGACCTCTACAACAATTTTAAATTCTTTTAAAAATTAGTAGGATTTAAGATTGTATTTAATTCATGAGTTTGGGGAGAGATTTGAAAAAGGTAATGAAAAGGAAAAGGAAAAAAATATGTGAAATATGAATAAAATATAACTACATTTCATCTACATTTTACACACCTTTTTACTTTTGTTTTTCTTTTCAAATTTCTCTTCAAATTTATGAACTAAACATAGCCTGAGAGGGGGGGGGGGGAATTACCAACTGCCAAAGACAACTGTGATACAATAAAGCGTCAAATGCATTTGGAAAAAGAGGCAAACCCCCACTGGGGGTGACCCCAAGCCCCCAGTGGGATGTGATTGGTGGATTTTTTTTTTTTCCCTGGTCCACAGCCTCCCACGTGGAGGTGGGGGTGCTGGGGGTCCTCAGCACGGCTGAATGCATTTATAATGAGTAGTAATATGAACCCAACAGTTTTAAACCTCCAAGTTTATCCAAACTGTACATACAAAATGGGTGGTGTGGATGGTACATATAAGTTGTACATATTCAAATGCATTTACAAATTGTGTTTGGATTAAAAATTTTGATAGATATTTGAAAAAGAAAAAAAGAAAAAAAAAGTAATGTCATACAAACAAAAAATTCATATATAATGATGTGGCTTGTTGTTAATATTTTACTTTAAAATAAAACACCATTGAAAATGAATTTATCTATAATAGTGGCATTGTCACATCATTCTTGTCAAGTTTTTGTATAAATGTTATATATGTTTAGAATTTTTTATTTAAAAAAAATGACTGAAATATAAATAAAATATAAGTTAAATTTTTTTCTCACATTTTTCTTTCATTTTACAAATTTATTATCCAAACACAGCCTTAAATATGCACTTTATTATATTTTTTTTGATAATGTTAAAAAATTTTGTGATAAATATTACACAATCTTCTAATAGTATTACGACAATTTATGATTTCTGAAATAAAAATATTATATGTTACAACAATTTGTGATACATTCATAAAAATACATAAATGCATCACAAATTATTATAACTTACAATATCTTCACTTTAAAAACCACAAATTATTCTCAAATTACCAATAAATTACGTAACATTTACTACAAAATTTTAAACATTTCAAAATAAATAAAATACAAAACAAAATACATATAATATGCACCTTTATAGCATTTCCCTTGAACTGGACATGGGTCCTATTTTCAAACAGACATTGCAGGGGCATCATGTGACATACAGCAACATCCAGAAACACTAGTGTCCTCATGTCTTCCAAATTTCAAACTACCCCTTCTCTCTAAAATGAAATTAATAATATAAATTCTCTTTCTCTCCTTTTCTTTTTCTTTTTCTTTTGTTTTTGCATGAAATAAGTTTCTAGATTCAGATCCTTTCCAAAACAATTGAGGAAGCATAATAGGATTAGCAGGGATTAAAACCCTACAATGACCTTGGCTTTGAAGAATCTAGACATTGGAACAGTTTTGAGATTGGAATCATTTGTTCTAAAATATGTACTTGTTTAATCATTTATAATCGTACGATTTAATTTTTTTAAATAAAAATAATTGTAAGTACTTAAAATATGAAGACAAACACCTTCTCAAGAATAGAGATTCGTAACTCACATTTTGTAAATTATCAAGGTTCAGGAAGAAATGTTGAATTCAATAGTTACGGTTTTAACACCATGGTTGAAGTAGATTAAAGTGAGACTGATTAAAGAAGATGGCCATTAGATAATGTTTCAAAATTTTTGTATTTTGAGATTCTCATGTGACAACAATTTTAAGTATTCTGAAATTAAAAAAAAAAAAAAAACATATTTAAAAACAAAATATCCCAGATAACATTAGAGCGACGACATCCCACATACCAAGTTAGTCAAGAGAATTTAACAAACTTGCTTGAATTTTTTGCCAAATGCTGGTTTTAGCTTGTAGAAGATCCACACTCCATAGTGGTTCAATAATGTGCAATAAATGGAACATTTTAACCAATTTATTGTATTACAGAGAAGCTTTTAAGTGTATATATCTATCTACTTATGAATCAAATAATAAAAAAATTTAATAAAATAGAAAGTATATATCTACTTGTATAAATATATAGATCCCATCTGATTGAGAGACCAGGGTGCCAAGTTTTGACTTTGGTTTTCTAACAGAGATTTTAGCATCTTTGTTGTGGGGATATATTTTCTGAGTATCAACACGTGGCAAGGTGATGCCGACGTGTCAGCCGAGGTGCCACGTATCGATGTAGTTATGCCGAGGTGATCTCGGAGTTGCCGAGATTATCTGCGAGAATACCGGAGTCCGAGATAATTGGATAAGGGACAAGAGTCCTAGGATGAAGAAAGACTTCAGGATGGATAAGGATAACACTCTTAGGGAGTCTATCCTTATCTCTTGGGGAGTCCAAAGTAAGTATTGAATTGGAGTCCATAGAAGTCAGGCTTCTAGTGGGACTAGGATTGAGTAAACTATAAAAGAGAGGCACCCCGTGGGTCTAAGGTACGTAATTGATACTTTGAGCATTGTTTTTAGCACTATTGATTATCTTTAAGAGATATACTGACTTGATCGTCGGAGTGCCCCCGGATGGAAGAACCATCGCCGGAGCCTTCTCTTTCTGTGCAGGACAGCAGGGTGCTATCTATTCTGCCTGTGTTCTACAGCTGAATTACTAAGGAGGGCAGTGTGATCGGAAAATCACTCACACATTTGTTATTGTATAAACAAGAGTTTTATTCTACCAAAAAAAAAGAAAGAAAGAAAAAGAAAAAAGAATTTATTAAAAAAGTTCAAAAATAAAAAGAACTAAATTATACGAACACCACTTTAATTATTATTGTATAATATTTTATTCTTTCAATTTTAAAATAGTATATTTGGAGACTTTCAATTATAAAAATTGATTCATTTCCACCATTTTAGAAGTATTTGCATGGTTTTTAAAATTATATATTTGGAGGCTTTCAATTATAAAAATTGATTTATTTTCACCATTTTAGAATGAGTGTTTGCATGTTTAAAATTATATATTTGGAGACTCTCAATTATAGTCTTTCCAATTTTCTTAAAATCATATATTTGTAAGGTTTGCGGTATTTTTTTCAAACCTTAACGTAGATCAGTATAATTTACCCTTCTAAAATTTTAAAAAAACACAAAATAAAATGATATTGTAGTGATTATTTAGAAGTATCAACCTAACAGGAATGAGGTTGATGATGTGCCTTATAGGTATAGCACCGTGTTGTGAGTTTGTGAAGGCACACTTTGAATTTATTTTAATGATCTGAATGTTCATTGTGTAGGGTTCGTTAAGTAGATCATCCATGAAAAAATTCAAGTTAATTAGACACCTGTAACTTATAACAAAACTACGTTTATGTTTAAAAAAATAAATGGTTAGTATTATTTTAATAATATTTTAGAGTTATAATTTGTTTTGATCATGTGATTTTATTTGTTCGATTAATTTCATTTTTTATAAAGATAATATGCTTAACAAATTTTAAAAATAAGCGATTTAAATTATTAAAATATGATCGAAATAAGCCATACACCCCAGCATGGGTGCTGTCACAGCACCCACCCCCAATCTTTACCGAACAAAAAATCACAGAGTCACACATCCATATACGTTTCATATAGTTCAGAACTCAGATCTGATAGACTACAGAGCATCCTCAATGGTTGTTAAATTCATTCATTGATAGTGTCATATGTTAACTAACAAAAATTAGTTAGCAATGTTTGTTGCAATTTTTCCTCCAATAGGTGGATCTTTCTGTTTCAAAAGAATCTTAACTGAATTTTAGGTGTATCAAACAAAGATCAACTAGTAGCAAAAAACAGAACAGTTGGGGAAACAAGAGAAAGCAAAAAATGATAGATTGTGGCATTGTGAATGGAAACTGGAGGTGAGTTTCTCTCTCATCTCTCTCTCTATATATATATATACAGATTCACACACACATATACAATTGGTATATATTTTTCTTACAAATTTGATATGGGTTGTGACTCAGTGGAAAGAAAATGGAAGGAGAAGATGGTTTGAGAACATTGGAGTGTTTAAGAGGAAGATTGCTTGCTGAGAGAGTGTCTTCAAGGATTGCCACAGAAAATGCAGACCATATGGAAAACAGAGTCTCTCTCTCTCACACACACACACTCACAGCCACAAAGAGACTGTGCTTAACAATGACTAATTTCACCTTCTCTCTCTCCTCTCTCTCTCTCTGTCCCTCTCTCTCTCTCTACAGGTTATGGAGATAGAGAACCAGTTGAGGGTTGAAATCAAATCAAGAAACCGAGCAGAGAAGAAGCTGAAATTGGTGCTGAAGAAGCTTGAGTCACTGAACATATCATTTGGTTCAGAGGAATCAGAGCATTCAACCTTGATAGAGAAGAGTGAGATTTCCTCTCTATCATCCAAAGAACCAGATGAAGATAAAGATCCCAAAACCCAAATCACAAGCCCTGAAAAATGTGAAATTGAAGAGTCTGTGGTGAAGAAGAGAAATTGCCCAGTAGTCTCACCAAATTTGGAAGACAATGTTTCATCAAATCAAGCCTGTTCTGAAGAACACAGTGAGGTTGAATGGAGTCAAAATTGCAATGATCCAAAGACAGATGATCTTAGGTATTTAACTCTATTATCTCCATAGCTGTTTCAAATTTAACTTAACTTATGTTTGGATTTATGGATTTAAAGGCATGATTGTTTTGATTATGGATTTAACAATTGAATTTGAGAGATTTATGCTGATGTATTTATAAAATATTAATGCATAAGTTTTTTTTTTTGAAGTCTCTCTGAACTAAAAATTATAATTGTATGTGTGTTTGGTTTAAGTTTTTTGAATTAAATTTTTTGAAAGTTAAGTTTTTTGGTTTTCGTGTTTTTTTGTTTTTAGTAAATATTTTTTAAATTTTAAACATTTTTTTTTAATTTTTTAGATGCACCTTACTTAGATGTATCTAAAAAGTAAAAAAATTATGAAAAAATATTTTAAAAATTTAATAAATACATAAAAATATAAAAAATGTACTGAATTCTCGTATTTTTTTATATTTTGGGTATTTAGTGAATTTTTAAAAGATTTTCTTCACAATTTTTTTATTTTTTAAATACATCTAAGTTAGATATGTTTAAAAATTTTAAAAATTGCTTAAAATATTAAAAAAAATTAGTAAAAACAAAAAAACACAAAAAATAAGAAAGTAAAATTTTCTTAAAAATGTTTTTTGAAAAGTGAAACGAAACATAGTAAGATCATAAAAAATTTCTCTTTCTTATTCTTCTATCTTCCCTTTAAAATTATCAATCTATTTGTAATCTATTTATAGTCAATTCTCTTATAAATTATATTTTTATAAGAAAGTGGCTTCTCTCCCTTACACAATTCAAGAGGTCGAACACAGTCTATTTTGGTGACTCAAATTATTTATTTTGTAAGATTTGTTAAAAATATAATTTATGTAAAAATTATCAGATTAATCAGACATCGATAATTATATAATTGAATCAAATTTGTGTTACAAAATTAAATGATAAATATAATTTTGATATCAGACCATTCTTTTTATTTAAAGATAAATGTAATCCAATTAACTAACTACCAACATTTGATCAACCTAATTTTTTATATGAATACTTTTCTTGATAAATCTTACAAAATGAATCCTTTGAATTAGTTTGAATCATTCCAAGTGAACCCAATCCAATGACACCTCTCTAGTTGGATCACCAACTTAAAAAAGAGCTCAACCTTTTTTATAAAGTTTAATATCAAATACGTTCAATTAAAGTTTATTCATCTAAACCCAACCTTACAATATTACAAATTATACGCATGTATACACACACATTAATAATGCAAGGAATCCACACGTACACCCAAAAAAAAAAAAAAAACTCCAAAAAGTGCCTAATTTTTTAAATATGTGAATCAGATTAATTTCGAGTGTGATCTATACGCTAAATTTAAACCTACATTAAATATTCAAATTTTGAGCGCTTTTCTGAGTATTTTTTTTTAAGTGCGTAGCATTTCTGATAGACACTCACATACACATGTATTCTATACATATAATTTTATGTTCATGTTATTTGTTTAAAGCTAATTAGGACTCAATTTTGCCAATATTACCAGTTCCTCTATATTAAGGTGTTTAGTGGAGAAGGGGGACATTAATGGAGGAAGCAATGATCAAGCTGTGGATGATTATGTTGACAATTCACTGGCATTGGTACCAATTGATTTGCAAAAAGAAACAACACAACCCATTGATCCACCAATTGTTAATGCAAGTGTTAAAGAAGTTCTTGATGTTCTAAGGCATGCCAGAGAAAAGCTTCAGTGGTCAATGGAAAGAAGACATATCCTTCAAGCTGGCTCCAAATAATAACAATAATTATTATTTTAATGTTCAAAAAAGCTAACTGCTCAAATTTTACTTAGAAAAATAATGAATGGTTCAGATTTAATTCTTATATGATAAAATTTATATCAAAAATGAATTTGGATCACAATTTTCCAATTAATTTCTTGATAGAAATTTTGAGTATGTAGTCCATTGAAGCACGTATAGGCAGAGAGCGAGTGCTTGTTTGTATTGTGAAAGTGGCTGAATTGATGAATTGCATTGACGTGAGTCTTTTGGGTTATGATAAACATGGTTCAATTATGCTTTGACCCCAATTCTAACTTTCAATTATAGGTGTGTGTTTTATTATTATTATTTTTATGAGAAACCTCTCCAAGGTTCTACATGGAACTTACTTACCCTTACAGAGTAAAAATCATATATCCATACTGAGAGGGAGATTTACACCGGGATAAGTACGGCCGAGCTACTGTAACGCGAGTTATGATGGACCATGCGCGAGCCGGACTATTTGCTCGGTCAGAGCGGTTCCCCGGCCAGAGCGTGGAGTCAAATGTGTGCAAGACCAAGCTGTGATTCGACTAGGCACTCGGATTGGATCCGCAATGATGCGTCTGGACCGAGCTAAGACACAGCCCGGAATGAATTTAGACCGGGTCGAAGGTCGGCACGCCTCGCAGCTAGTCAGACCGGAATGGTCGACCTCTTATAGCTCGGTCATGTCGATCAAGGTTGTGTTTATCCCCAAGGGATAGGTCGGTCATGTTATCCCGGTTGAATGTGCCACCTGGACCAATGGTGTGACGGAGGGAAAATCCATTCCTGGCACGCGTCAATACCGTTTGGTAGTTCCACACATACTGTTTGGAGGTTTTGGCCTTTACACACGTAAAGAATAGAGAGGGCAGTACAGCCAGCTGTCCAGGGAAGGACAGCAGAGGTAGTGCGCGCACAATCCCGGAGGCTGCAGGGCCAGCCTAGAAAAGGGAACAATGGGGGATGTTGGAGGTAAGCAATCTGAACAATTCTCTCTCTCTCCAAAGAAGTGCTCTCTTCTTCCTCTTCAAGTGATCTGACTTGATCGTCAGAGAGTCTGTCCGGCAACACACTGCCGGGCAGCTCACCATTTCTCTGTTTTCAGGTCAGGCGTCGTTACGTGAAGCTTGAGTTCAAGGAGTACGGAGAGCGAAGGATATTTCACCCCCGTACACATACATTTATCAATTAAGACTGGGAGCAAAATCAGGAGTTGTTGAGTAATTACTGAATAAGTTCTTAATTGTTGAATTACAGAAGCTCTATGATTTGTTCTTACTTTGTTTCTGTTAGAAAATTTTAAAAGTGAATGGGAATTGATTCCATTTGAATGAAATGATTCAATCCTTCAGAGTGTCTATTCGTATGAAATGTGAACCCAAAAAATATGACCATTCTAAAGGTCACAAGTAATTCTATAAATACCACTACATCCCATGACATTGATGCAAGTTAATGTTTGTTTTAAAAATTCATACATTATGTCTAGTCGAGAATATAAGAGAGAGTGCATGGCACAAATTGATTCTCTATATACACAGAAAGTTGTGCAATTTCTATATGGGATGATCGTTGTATCCTGGAAGCAGAACGTCCATTAATCGCAAGCACCAGATGTGGGGACGAAATTCTGTTTTAAAGATACAATGTTCAAACACTGGTCTTGGTCACAAACTGTTCTAATTTTTGTAGAATTTCTATAAGAAATTTCTTATGTTCTATTTTATTATTTATTTACGTTAAATTCATTTTCCAAAAAATATTTTCTTAAAATTTTAGGAAAGAATTTCAATCTGTTCGCAGGTTCTATGTGTGCATATTCTGTAATACAAATTTAGTATTTTTCGGTTAAAAATTAATTTTTTGCATATCATTTTCCTGCCTAATGTGTTTCTTGTTTACAAACTCTCAATATTCTTTACTATTTTTCCTTTTAGCAATGATTTTACTAGGATTTTTTTTCAATAGGATTGATGGAAATTAAGTCCAAGTATTAGGACCTATTGATAGTTTACCCTTAATTTTAGATATGGGAGTGACATAGAGTAACAGTAAGTCTCAATGTAATCAAAGACTTAATACCGTAAGACATTTGCTCTCAGTTATGAATATTGTCTAAGGATAATATAGTGAATCCACTAACTATTTAATGATATATAACTGAGAAAGTTAAACGAAAAATAGCGGTTACTAAACAAAAAATTTGACTACAAAACAAATGAGGGAAAATTCATTGAGGGGAATGTGATTAAACCTATTAATTTTGAGTCGCCATAATGGCAACCCAATCTACCTAACTGAAGATCCCAAGATCTAGATTAAAAACGACAACCGAATTATGGATGATTCATCAAAAATCACTAAGTGAGTCTATCTCCTATCCATTCCTATGATGAGGGTGATATCTGCGGCATATGTTGTATGCAAGGAACTTAGGATAAGTTATGCTTCTAATTATTACTTATATTTTGAAAAACCTAGAGCGATATCTTTCAAGAGGAGTTTTTTAAGAAACTCGAAATAAGAATTACCTATATGACTATGAATGGGGCATTTCTATGAAAATTGAATAAGGCTAAATTCTCTAAAGTACTCATGAAAATCAAGAATTGCCCAAGGCCAAAACGGGCACAACTGAAAGAACCAATATGTGTTTGGAGATATTTTATGTAAATTCTATTGTATTAGCTTACATAAACGGCTGAATAGTTCAAGGTATCACGTCTACTGATTAGCTAGCAAGTCCGATAGTCTTTCGTTAAGGAAAGTTCAAAACCAAAAGCTACATATCCTGATGCAAGATATTTTCATTTTCTACTTTCTTTGTCAGTGTCTACATTTCATTTGCATTGTGTCGTCAATTTCATTCATGTGGGAGATTGTTAAAAAATTTTAAAAGTGAATGGGGATTAACTCCATTTGAATGAAATGATGCAATCTTTCATGATGTCTATTCATATGAAAATGTGTGAACCCAAAAAATATGACCATTCTAAAGGTCACGAGTACTTCTATAAATACCATCCTATCTCATGGCATCGATGCATAAATTAAGGGTTATTTTAGGATTCATACATTATGTCTAGTCGAATATATAAAAGAAAGTTCATGGCACAAATTAGTTCGCTATACACACAGAAAGTTGTGCAATTTTTGTGTAGGGTGATCGTTGTATCCTGGAGGTAGGACGTCCATTAATCGCAAGCACCAGAAGCAAGGGCGAAATTTTGTCTTAAAGACAGTATGCAAACACTGGCTTCGGTCACAAACTATTCTAACTTTTATAGAATTTCTATAATAAATTTCTTATATTCTATTTTATTATTTATTTACATTAAATTAATTTTCTGAAAATATTTCTTACAATTCCCATCTCCAAGTTTAATTTGTTCATAATTGCTGAATTACAAAAGTTCTATGATGTTGTTGAATTTATTTGCTTTGCATTTTGGGTTATATGCTTTGCAAGATAATACTAAAAAAGGTAAATTACACCGGTAATTCTTATATTTTACTCCTTGTGTCATTTGCTCCTTATATTTTTAATTTATTTAGTTTTGACCTTTAATTTTAAATTTTGTGTTAATTTAGTCCAATTGATAACGTCGTTAGTATTTTTGACGGAAAATTATAACTGGATTAGTGAGGTTAACTCATTAAGTTAAGCAAATTTATAATTGTATCCCTAAAAGAATGACATATGCCACTTATGTGTAGATTTTTCATTAAAAATTCTAACAATTGTAATCAATTAGATTAAATTGAGGCAATTATAAATTTAGAATCAAAATCAAGCCAATTGAAATTACAATGATTAAAATGACACAAAAATCAAAATATAGAAACTACCGACATAATTTGTTGTAGTAAAAATCAAAAGCAACTAAGGTATTTTGTCAGAAGTCCATATACTTGTATTTTTTATCCAACTCCATACCCGTGGAACTCTCATTGTGCTAAATAAGCTCCTATTTAGGGCTGAAACTGTAAACACCAGGTTTATGAATTCGAAATGCATTTGGACTTTGGACTTGAAATCAATGAATTCAACATCACTAATATTAACACTTTGTTTGTGGAAATGCAATTGGAATTACCCACTTGAAATTGACTCGCTAATTTAAGTAATATTTGTACCCAGTTTGGCTTCCTTTTTAAGGGTAAACATACTTTCTTTGTTTTGGGTTTTGCTTAGTTGGGTCTATATTTATGATTCAATGTTTCTTCAATTCAATGTTATATTGTAGATCCAGATTTTATGATTGAATTTGATAGTTTTATTTAAAATTACTTGGTGAAGATAACTATTCCTTCCCTCTCAAAATATTAATCGCTTATTTTATTTTTCATTATCTCAAAATATTAGTTCATTTTCAAAAATCAAAAATTAAAATAATATGAATTTCTTATTTTGTCCTTTTAAAAAATTTAGTAACAATACAAAAAGAATAATGACAATTGATATTTCTCAAAAAATGTACTATCAAAGAATAATTTTGGAAAAAACTATGCTTGGTTATCATTTTTCAAAAACACTTTTCAGAAAATTCTACTTTCTTATTTTCCGTTGTTTTTTTTTTTTTGTTTTTACTGAATTTTTTTAATATTTTGAGCAATTTTTTAAATTTTTAGACAAACCTAACATAAATATACCTAAAAAGTAAAAAAAAATTGAAAAAAAACTTTTAAAAATTCACTAAACACCAAAAATACAAAAAAAATATGGGAATTCAGTATATTTTTTGTATTTTTATGTATTTATTAATTTTTAAAAATATTTTTTCACAAATTTTTTACTTTTTAGATACATCTAAGTAAGGTGCATCTAAAAAAGTAAAAAAAGATGTTTAAAATTTTAAAAATATTCACTAAAAACAAAAAAATACGAAAACCAAAAAACTCAGGCTCTGTTTGGTTGTGAACTGAAATCAATTTTCAATACGTGCGCTCGCGTATGACGTTTGGATACGATGTTCAAAAATTGATTCCACGTGTTAATTCAAATTACATTTTGAAAATCTATTTGGTAGCAAGTATCTCCCTTTCAACGTTTCTGCCTTCTTCATCGTCTCCTAACTTTCACGTGAACCTCATCTACACCAGTCCTTCAGATTCATCACGGGTGGCTTCTCTGTATCAAACATTCGTACTTCAGATTCATCACGGGTGAGTTTCACAAGTCAGACTCATTTTATAAATAATGAATCCACCCAACCCGCTCTATACTGGTATCATATTTCACAAATCAACTGAGTTACGATTTGTGCGTTGCGGATGATTCTTATTACGGGCAACCAAACAACGACGACTGCGAGGTGAAATTACTCAAAATTATTTACATATTTTGTTATAGGGAAATTATTTGAGAAATTCATCCTAATTTTTTTTTTTTTCAGGTCAAATTTATCAAATTTATTGTCGAATCCGACGAGCAAACAGTGGCACATTCAATCAGTATACACATTCCATCACCGGCGATAACTACTCAACTCCCACTAATCTGGTAAATAAATCCTTCATCCTTCATCTGTTATCTGAAAATGATTTCAGACGAGCCGATCCTTCCTCCTGAACTGTTTCAACTTTTTGTTCTTCAAGAATAGTTAGTAAATCATTCATCTGTTATGTATAAATGATTTCGGAGAAGTTGAAATCAGTTCGTAAATGGTTTATGAGAATTTGTAGAGGCGTATTTTCCATTTCAGATCGGTTGTTATTTGAAATTATGAACTGTTTGAACCTTTCTTCCATCAAAACCTGAAGCGGCAGTGCCTAGGACACCGGTCGTCCCCCGAGTCATCCGGCCGGTCGACCGGCCGGTCAACCACCCGGTCTTCCCACCTCTCTTCCGGTTTTGTCTTCCGCCTTTCCATTCCTCAATGGTTTGAACCACCGGTCCTCCCCTGAACTCTTTGAACCCACCGGGCTTTTTTACTATTTTTTTTCCGTAATTTCAATTAACAATCAATACTGATTTGTTTTGAATTCAAATCAATATAACACAATGTTAAACACATTGTTAAACATTGAATGTTAACTGAATTTTTTTTGTAAAACATTGTTAACTGAATGTTAACATCGTTTTTTTTTAATTTAGTATTTTTTTTTTTTTACATTGTTAACAACCAATACTAATTTTCAATGTTAAACACATTGTTAATTCAAAAAAAAATTACTGATTTCTTTCCTACTATTTAAACACAATGTTAACTGATTTTTTTTTTATTTGTGGTTATATTTCTGCTATGTGAATTTTTTTTTTTTGGTGATTATATTTTTGCTATTTAAATTCAATTAATCTACTATGTACTTTTTTCCTTGAAATAAAACCATCTGTTCTTTTTTCTTTATCTGTGTTCTCCTTCAAATCATTTTGCACTGTTATTGTTGTATATCCATCGCAGTCTACTTTAAAATACTCTGTTATGCTTGTATATTCATCCCAAACTAGTTTAAATATAATTTGTATATTTATAGATGGATGGAAATAATTCCGATGACAATGAGAACACCAAAATGTGGACGCCCAGAATTGAAACGAAATTAATAAATATGTTGAGAGATGAGGTTAGAAACAATCAAACAACGGGCCGTACTACTTCGTGGACAATTAGGCATTGGAATCATTATGCAAATCAGTTGCACAACATATATGGATTTCGGTATACAGGTGTTAAGATACGCCAAAAATATTAGCGATTGAAAGCTGATTACCAGACATTTAAGCGACTCCAGGCACAGACTGGTCTGGGATGGGATCCTATTATAGGCACTGTTGTTGCACTCGATGAATTTTGGGATAAGGTTTTCCATTAATCTGTACTATTTTCTAATTTCATTTTAGACATTTCATGATATATACAGTGATTAATTCTTGTTTTGTACTTGTTGTAGGCTAGCAGAAATGTGAAAAGTTTAGGACAAAAGGGTTTGAATATTTTCAAGAAATGGCAGAAATTGTTGAAAATTGTTGTGCTACAGGGGCCCTGTCTCGTGCATCCACACAAGGACCCCTTGACTTTGAAGAAGAAGACGACATGTTAAATAAATTTTGGAACGCTGATGCTGGTGGGAGTAACGCTGGTGGGAGTAATGCTGCTGAGGCCATTCCTGTTGACTTATTCGGGGATGAGTATATGGATCCAGCAAAGGGCAAAAGTCACAAGAGGGGCCCTGCAACCAGCCAGACTGACAGTGGTCGTTCCAAAAAGTCACGGTCAATGGGTTTGATGATGTGTGCGCAGCTTTCACATCCTATGTACAAGCCAAAACAGGACATTCACGTGCACGAGAAAATGAGACTGAGGCTGTAAGTGCAGGTGGTGATGATTATTCCCTTGATGCATGTCAAGATGCATTGCTTGAGCTTGGGGACATACCACCGTTGCAGTACGTTAGGGCACTGACACTGTTCAAGGATAAGGAATGGCGAAGGTTTTTCATGCGCACTCCTACCCATTTGCGCCTAGCCATGATCCTCGCTTTGCAGTGAACTGAGAAGTTCTGTTTTGCTTGTGTTAGCAAATCTTCTTGGCTGAACTGTTTGATGATTTCATTATTCCTGATTTGGTTTTTATTATTATTTTTTTCATTCCATCATATTCTCTTTCCTTTTCTATGTTCGTATGTTTTTGTTTTTATTTTTTTGAACTTTTAAGTGTTTTCTGTTATATTAAAACTATGGAAGTTATTATAATATGACCATGTGTTAAATAAATTTTGTTATCCTCTGAATTTTACTCTTTCACCACTAATGCTAACTGTTGCTGCATGAATAACATATTTTATAATTAAGCTTTTACTGTGATGTAGACAAAGGCATATGTCATCCGACAGAGAAAACAATACAATGGAGCTCTCATCAGAGGAGGATGAGGTTGTTGATGATTTTATGGATTTTTTGATGATTGCTTTAATGCATGACCATATCAACACGTCAAGTAGTCGCCGACCGCAGCGAACGTGTCCATTCAGAGGTGATGATTACATCTTCGGCCTATTAAATGGCCATCCAGAAACAATGATGAACGTTATGCGAATGGATGCACAAACATTCATTTTATTAAAAGACACTTTACTCCATAATGGCTTTATCGATACTAAACATATGCATATAAGTGTGGAGGAATCGCTTGGAATTTTTTGATACACTTTTGCACAAAATGATCGCCATCGAATAATGGCAGATAGATTTCAACACTCCACGGAAACAATTTTTCGACACATAAAAATTGTTATGCGGGCATTGTGCAAGCTTTCATCATTGGTTATCAAACCACGTAACCTAGAGGACATACCGGGAAAAATTTTATATGACAGGCGGTTTTTTCCCTGGTTCAAGGTACGCACAGTGTGATTGTCCTGTAAGTTTGTTCATATCAATAAGGGTTAATAAATATTATTATTTTTTAATTATGAAAGTAATATCGAAGTTTGTTTCGCTTTAATATCAAAGGCTTATATCTGTCAATTAGGATTGTGTCGGTGCTATCGATGGCACATTGGTGGATGCATGGGTCCCTGCTTCAAGACAAAATACATTCCGCGGTCGGAAAGCAACGATATCGCAAAATGTACTCGCAGTTTGCGACTTTGATATGTTGTTCACATTTATTAATTCTGGATGGGAAGGTAGTGCTCACGACAACGCTATTCTGGTTGACTCTATTACACGAGCTGATCTACAGTTCCCACACCCACCCAATGGTGACTGTCCCTGAATAACATACGGTACACTTTTTTCCTTGTCTATTTTTATACATATCAATTGACAGAACTGTGTATTTATTATTTACATGTAGGCAAGTACTATTTAGTTGATGCTGGTTTCACGAACATGCCTGGATTTTTTGCCCCATTTCGGTCTCAACGGTATCACTTGCAAGAGTTTCGTGGCCATCGTTATGCAGGACCTAAGGAATTGTTTAACCATCGACATTCGTCATTACGCAATGTCATAGAAAGAACATTTGGTGTTTTGAAGAAGCGCTTCCCAATATTGCGGTTCATGCCAAATTACAAGTCTACACGACAAGGGCCTCTCGTGATTGCATGTTGTGTAGTGCACAATTGAATCCGTTTGCATGCAGCTATGGATCCATTTTTTATGGAAGCTGATAATGAAATGGCCGCAGAAGCAGAAGCAGACGGGCTTGTTGGAGACCAAGCTGACTACGTTGACATATCACAACATGGGTTAACGTCCCAATCGAACGTTAGGGATGCAATTGCTACTGCTATGTGGCAAAATCATGTTCACCATGGGTACTGAAGATTATGGTTTTCTTAGTACATGTGTGCTTAAATATGTTGTTCATGCAATGTGTAATATGCAAATTATGTATAGTCTACCAAAGACAATTAAATATGTTGTTATTAATATGCAATGTGTTTCTACATGAAAATCAAGAATTGCCCAAGGCCAAAACAGGCATAACTGAAAGAACCAATATGTGTTTGGAGATATTTTATGTAAATTCTATTGTATTAGCTTACATAAACGGCTGAATAGTTCAAGGTATCACGTCTACTGATTAGCTAGCAAGTCCGATAGTCTTTCGTTAAGGAAAGTTCAAAACCAAAAGCTACATATCCTGATGCAAGATATTTTCATTTTCTACTTTCTTTGTCAGTGTCTACATTTCATTTGCATTGTGTCGTCAATTTCATTCATGTGGGAGATTGTTAAAAAATTTTAAAAGTGAATGGGGATTAACTCCATTTGAATGAAATGATGCAATCTTTCATGATGTCTATTCATATGAAAATGTGTGAACCCAAAAAATATGACCATTCTACAGGTCACGAGTACTTCTATAAATACCATCCTATCTCATGGCATCGATGCATAAATTAAGGGTTATTTTAGGATTCATACATTATGTCTAGTCGAATATATAAAAGAAAGTGCATGGCACAAATTAGTTCGCTATACACACAGAAAGTTGTGCAATTTCTGTGTAGGGTGATCGTTGTATCCTGGAGGTAGAACGTCCATTAATCGCAAGCACCAGAAGCAAGGGCGAAATTTTGTCTTAAAGACAGTATGCAAACACTAGCTTCGGTCACAAACTGTTCTAACTTTTACAGAATTTCTGTAATAAATTTCTTATATTCTATTTTATTATTTATTTACATTAAATTAATTTTCTGAAAATATTTTCTTACAATTCCCATCTCCAAGTTTAATTTGTTCATAATTGCTGAATTACAAAAGTTCTATGATGTTGTTGAATTTATTTGCTTTGCATTTTGGGTTATATGCTTTGCAAGATAATACTAAAAAAGGTAAATTACACCGGTAATTCTTATATTTTACTCCTTGTATCATTTGCTCCTTATATTTTTAATTTATTTAATTTTGAACTTTAATTTTAGATTTTGTGTCAATTAACGTCGTTAGTATTTTTGACAGAAAATTATAACTGGATTAGTGAGGTTAACTCATTAAGTTAAGCAAATTTATAATTGTATCCCTAAAAGAATGACATATGTCACTTATTTATATATTTTTCATTAAAAATTCTAACAATTATAATCATTTAGATTAAATTGAGGCAATCATAAATTTAGAATCAAAATCGAGTCAATTGAAATTACAATAATTAAAATGACACAAAAATCAAAATATAGACAATACCGACATAATTTGTTGTAGTAAAAATCAAAAGCAACGATGGTATTTTGTCAGAAGTCCATATACTTGTATTTTTTATCCAACTCCATGCCCGTGGAACTCTCATTATGCTAAATAAGCTCCTATTTAGGGCTGAAACTGTAAACACCAGGTTTATGAATTCGAAATGCATTTGGATTTGTGGACTTGAAATCAATGAATTCAACATCACTAATATTAGCACTTTGTTTATGGAAATGCAATTGGAATTACCCACTTGAAATTGACTCGCTAATTTAAGTAATATTTGTACCCAGTTTGGCTTCCTTTTTAAGGGTAAACATACTTTCTTTGTTTTGGGTTTTGCTTAGTTGGGTCTATATTTATGATTCAATGTTTCTTCAATTCAATGTTATATTGTAGATCCAGATTTTATGATTGAATTTGATAGTTTTATTCAAAATTACTTGGTGAAGATAACTATTCCTTCGGTCTCAAAATATTAGTTGCTTATTTTATTTTTCATTATCTTAAAATATTAGTTCATTTTCAAAAATCAAAAATTAAAATAATGTGAATTTCTTATTTTGTCCTTTTTAAAAATTTATTAACAATACAAAAAGAATAATGACAATTGATATTTCCTAAAAAATGTACTATCGAAGAATAGTTTTGGAAAATCAATATTTTTGAAGCGTAATAATTGTACTACAAAAAAAAATAATTATTTTAGGACGAGGGAGTAATGAAAATCATTTAATAAAAGATTTTAGAGTAAATTATAAATACATCCTCTGAGATTTGCTTAAAATATGAATTGCCTCTGTGGTTTGGAAAATTATAAATATCTTCCTGTCAGAATTTTTTATTTAATAGAATTAATTAAAAAAGTGAAATTTCTAACTGTTCACCTATACAATAATAAAAGTATCTAAATTATTAATTGAAATAAAATTTTAACATTATTAAAAACTGTTAATTAACTTAATGATTTACCTATTTGTTATGAAATTAGAAACTTTAAAAAATATAATGTAATTTATAAAATCACAGAGAATAATTTATAATTTAAGTAAAGTTATTTGTAATTTATCTGAAATTTTATTTGTACAAAAATCTTGACAAGACACAAAATAGTCCAGTTGTGTAGGGGGAGTGGGGCACTAACTTAAAATTCTAATTTCAAATCTCATGACCATTAAATTCTTTAAAAAAATTTAAAATTCATGACTAATTTAGGTTTTGTTTGAAGTATGCAATTTAAGTATACTTTTTATCTTTTTAATTTTTTGAATCATATTATCTTTCTATTTTTATGCACATTTTTTAATAAAAAATTAAAAAATGTACTTATTTAAATCATCTCAAACAATCATATATTGTATTGTATCTCTTCAAAAAAATCTCAACAAAAAGTATCTATTTTAGCTTTATTCAATCCTCAACTTTAAAATTATCAATCTATCTTTTATAAAGAGTAGTGTTATACAAACAAACTTTCTTAGTGTGCCATACATTAAATTTAATCATATTGAAATGAAATTAATATTGAGAGAGAGAGAGTGATTGAAAGAGCAAAAATAGGCTCTGTATTTCAATTCATATTAATTCTTACGAGGATCCTACATTATATAGGAGAGATTATACAACATTATGATGAAAGGCAACATATAAAACTATACAACATTATGATGAAAGGCAAGGATATAAAACTAAAAGTGTAAGCAACCGAAAGCAAACAACATATAAAAATAAAAGTGGCCGAAAGAATATGGCATTATACACAACTATTAATATAATATATATACATTATATACATTATATATTATTAACAATGTCGCAGAAGCTTGATTTCCAACACTCCCCCTCAAGCTACGTTGTAGATGTTAATCATTCCCAATTTGTCCGTCAGATCTTCAAAGTTAACTCGAGCAAGAGCTTTTGTGAGAATGTCAGCCTTTTGACAGTTTGTTGGAGTGTAGCTGACTTGAAAAACTCCTTCTTCAATCTTTTCCTTGATAAAGTGTCGATCTATCTCCACGTGTTTAGTTCGATCATGATGAACCGGATTCTTAGCGATACTAATGGCGGCTTGGTTGTCGCAGTATAAAACCATGGGATGCTCAGATGGAACCCGTAATTCTTCTAACAGTCTGTTCAACCAGATTCCCTCACAGATACCTAGGGCCATAGCACGAAATTCTGCCTCAGCACTACTACGGGCTACCACTGACTGTTTCTTGCTTCGCCATGTAACCGCGTTCCCCCAAACAAACGAATAATAGCCAGAGGTTGATCTTCGATCAGTCACTGAACCTGCCCAATCTGCATCTGAAAAAATCTCAATTTTTCTATTTGTTGTTCTTTGGAAGAAGAGACCCTTTCCCGGTGTCCTTTTTAGGTACCTCAATATTCTGGTCACAGCAGTCATGTGTTTTTCGGTTGGATTATTCATGAATTGACTGACCACACTAACAGAGAAGCCGATGTCTGGCCTTGTATGAGAAAGATAAATGAGTTTTCCCACAAGACGTTGATATCTCCCTTTATCACTTGGTGCACTACCGTCACTTTCTTCCAGTTTGATAGTTGTGTCCATAGGAGTTTCTGCCGGCTTGCATCCTAGCATCCCTGTTTCATTCAGTAAGTCTAAAACGTATTTACGTTGTGAGACTGCTATACTTTTCGTTGACCTAGCAATCTCCATTCCAAGAAAGTACTTAAGATTTCCAAGATCTTTAATCTCAAATTCCTTTGTTAGGAATTTTTTAAGTAAGCCAATTTCCTCTTCATGATCACCTGTTAGAATTATGTCATCCACATAAACAATGATAATTGCCAATTTCCCTCCTAAGGAGTGCTTCAAAATAATGTATGATCGGATTGACATTGAACAAAACCGTACCCTTTCACTGCCTTAGTGAACCGTTCAAACCAGGCCCTGGGAGATTGTTTGAGACCATACAAGGATTTTCGGAGTCTGCAAACTTTGTTGAAATTTGATGTCGTCTCAAGTCCAGCAGGAATGTCCATGTAAACTTCTTCCGCTAAGTCACCATTGAGGAAGGCATTTTTTACTTCAAGTTGGTGAAGTGACCAATCGAGATTAGATGCCAAGGATAAAAGTACACGAACAGTGTTGAGCTTGGCAACTGGAGCAAAGGTTTCTTGATAGTCAATGCCATAGGATTGGGAGAATCCTTTGGCAACCAACCGAGCTTTATAACGTTCCACATTACCATCTGCCTTGTGCTTTACTGTGAAAATCCACTTACATCCAACTGGTTTCTTACCTCTTGGAAGATCAGTAATTGCCCAAGTACCATTCTTTTCCAGAGCCCGAACTTCCTCATTGACTGCCGCCTTCCACTGAGGAGACTTGAAGGCTTCCTGAATATTCCGAGGAATGGGTATCTCCGTGATGCTAGAAGTGAAGGCACGGAACGAAGGTGATAGCTTATCATAAGAAATAAAGTTCCCAATGGGATGCTGAGTACATGATCTAACTCCTTTTCTCCAAGCTATGGGCATATTAAGAATACTGTTTTCTAACTCAGAATCAACAGTACTATCTGTGGTAAGAATATTGTTACCTGGAATGTTGCTTGGATTAGAACCCGGTTCAGCCTCATGGGATTGTTGAGAAAGTGCTCCTTCCTCCGTTTCCTCTTGGATGTGCTAATTATCCCGCAAGGCAACAATGAACTCGGAATTTTCGGCAGGTAAAGATTGATTCAATGACTCAGGAGGTGTGGGATTTTTGGTGGTGATGGATGGCTCACTAAATGACTCAAGGGTCCAAAATTGATATTCCTGGGTTGGAGTCTCCTCCTGAATATCGATTTTAGGGTAGTAAGACTAGGTTTCAAAAAATGTGACATCCATGGAAGTGTAGAATTTCCTGGTGACCGAGAGTAACACTTATACCCTTTTTGATGTGACGAATACCCAATGAAGACACACTTGAGCGACCTGGGATCAAGTTTACTTCGATACTGTTGATGGATATGAACAAAGACAGAGCACCCGAAAATTTTGGGTGGGATGGTGGAGATAAGGCGAGTAGTGGGAAAGGATTTTAGGAGAAGTTGACAAGGAGTTTGGAATTGTAGTACCTTAGATAGCATCCTATTGATAAGGTAGGCTGCTGTAAGAACAGCTTCCCCCCAGAAGAATTGTGGAACATTTGTGGAAAACATAAGCGATCTAGCAACATCTAACAAATGCCGATTTTTCCATTCAGCGATGCCGTTTTGTTGTGGGGTGTCAACACATGAACTTAAGTGAACTATCCCTTCGTTTGCTAAAAAGTCTCCTAGAATGGAGTTGAAATAGTCCCGAGCATTATCAGACTTTAGAATTTGGATTTTTGACTGGAATTGTGTCTGAATCATAATTTGAAAATTTTTGAAGATTTGGCTCGTTTCAGATTTGCCTTTCATGAGGAAGACCCAGGTTAATCTAGTATGATCATCTATGAATGAGACAAACCACCTAGGACTAGTGACATTTTTTATTCTGGATGGACCCCAGATATCACTATGAATTAGTGAGAATGGACGAGACGCTTTATAGGATTGAATGGGAAAATGGGACCGTACATGCTTAGAAAATTGACAGATTTCACAATCAAAAGGTTTTGGATTTTTATTAAATAATGAAGGAAATAAATGCTTGAGATACATAACATTAGGATGACCTAAGCGATAGTGCCACAACATAATTGCTCTATCGTTATTTTGACACGAAACCGAAAAAGAACTACCACAAATTGCCGTTTGAGGTTGTTCCTGTGGATAGTGGCGTTCCTTAAGGATGTAGAGTCCAGAGCATTCCTCAGCATTGCCAATCGTCTTCCCCGAATCCAAATCCTGAAATTCACAATGAGTGGAGAAAAAATTAGTAACACACCTTTTCCTTAGTGAGTTTACTAATTGACAATAAATTACAGTCCAAGTCAGGAACAAGGAAAACAGAGTTGAGAATAAGATTCCTAGACATCACAACTGAACCTGTACCGGCAACCTTTGATAGTGAACCATCTGCTATTCGGACCGTTAAATTATTTTGACATGAGCTATATGTATCAAAAATTGTGGCATCTCCCGTCATATGATCAGATGCTCCTGAGTCCACAATCCAAGGTTTTTTACGTTTTTACTAACAGTAAAGGCGTTCAAAGAATTACCTTTGTGAGCCAAGGTTCCGGATCCTATGATGTGGTTGGAAGACGAACCAGATTGTGACTGTAGTAGTTTCTGGAGCATCTCCATTTGCTCCTTGGTGAAAGGGCTTGCTTCAGGTTGTGGTGATAGTTTATTTGTACCTATATGATTATCTCGTCCTTCTTTCTCAAGAGGCTGACGTGGCTTCCAATCTGCTGGCTTTCCATGAATCTTCCAGCAAGTTTCTCTCGAGTGACCCGGCTTTCTGAAATGATCACACCAAGGCCTACCTCCTTTATTTTTCTGATGGTTGTCAATAGGAGTGAATTGAGTCTTAAGAGCTGAGCTTTCTACCATATTCAGTTGTTGATGAGATCCCACCATGAGTTTTTTCCGACTTTCTTCGCGACGGACTTCAGAGAATGATCTCTAAGGCTAGGTAGTGGTTTTACTCCCATAATTCTTCCTCTGATTTCATCAAGATTTGTGTTCAATCCTAACAAGAATTTAAACACACGCTTCCCTTCGACAATCTTTTTATACAATAAACCATCAGCAACACACTGCCAGTTATGAACCTCAAACGTATCAAGTTGACGCCATAGACGAGTAAGGGTATTGAAATATTCAGTTACCGTAAGATTGTCTTGACGTAAATCGTGGAGGGAGCTTTCAAGCTGGATGATTTCAGATGTGTTTTCCTTGTCTGAAAACGTTTCTTTTGCCATGTCCCAGATCTCTTTGGCAGTATCAAATGACAAAAAAATTTCACCAATGTCAGTGGTCATAGAGTTGACGAGCCACGACATGACCATATTATTTTCAGCTATCCACCTTTTGTAGGTTGATGCTGTGGTTTCTGGTAGCGCCGAGGCTCCGGTGATGTAGTCATCTTTCTTCTTTCCCCATATAAACATTAATATGGATTGAGACCATTGCAAATAATTTTGCCCATTCAGTTTATGGGCGGTGATCGGAAGATGAGAGGTTTCCATTTGATGAGAGGATAAAGATGATGAGATGATAATATCAGAAGAAGATGAGGATTAGTTGATAATATCAGAAGAAGAGGAGGATGAGTTGATAGTCATTCCAAAAGCTGGACCGTATTTAGGCATGAAATAGAAGGATATATTTAAGTAGAAGAGAAAAAAAAAATTAAAACAGAAAAATTCGAATACTGACTGAAGAGGCGAAAATGATGAGACAGGATTACACCTGCTCTGATACCATGAAATGAAATTAATATTGAGAGAGAGAGAGAGTGATTGAAAGAGCAAAAATAGGCTCTATATTTCAATTCATATTAATTCTTACGAGGATCCTCCATTATATAGGAGAGATTATACAACATTATGATGAAAGGCAACATATAAAACTAAAAGTGTAAGCAACCGAAAGCAAACAACATATAAAAATAAAAGTGGCCGAAAGCATATGGCATTATACACAACTATTAATATATTATATATACATTATATATATTATATATTATTAACAATGTCGCAGAAGCTTGATTTCCAACACTATTAGTATTTGTATTTGTGTAAGGGAAAAATAAGATCTACAAAGTTGTTGAAGAAATTAACAAATAAATGAAGGATGCCCATATATTTGTAAAATAGCATATTGTTAGTGGCCTAGTCGACCTATGCCAGACAGGGACTCTGATACTAAATTAGCTCCACTCTTTTAGGTTTCGTTTGTTAGTTATATATTTTAATTAAAAAGTCATTATAAGTTATCACATCATTCTTTCTACTTTTTTACACATTTTTTCATAAAAAATCAAAAAACTACTAAAATAGTTTATTCTTGTTAGACTTATTTATTTTGAGAATTTATTTAATTATGTTTTAATTTATTTGGAAGAGAAAAATAGAATCAAAATTTATTTTGATGATTTATTTAATTATGTTTTAATTTGTTTGGAAGAGAAAAATAGAATCAAAATTTATTTTACTATTTATTACTAAACTTTTATCCTAAATAATGTTAGAATGTATTTAATATCCTAAATGTTGTTAGAATGTATTTAATATTTGTTTAAATCAGGAGTTCATTTCAAATCAAAAACAGAGGTTCAAACAGCCCAAAACAGAGGTTCAAACAGCCCAGCACAGCAGGAGTTCAAAAAGTTCAAATTAGTAATGATCTTGTCTCCCACAAGTTCAAATTAGTAATGATGGAGTGAAAGATATTCAAATGAATACAACGGCTATAAGTTTCATTATATATACCAAAGCCTCTGATGTAAACAAGATACAGCAACTACAAACAAGTTACAAAAATCAGACAATATTCTTTAATCTAAAATCACTGTTATCTATTCTCTGAAAAAATTTCTGAGAAATGTTCTTCAATTTTTGTTTACATCCTCTCTCAAAAATTATACATGGAGTCGTATAGCTTTAAGCTCATCTTTCCTGTGTGAGGGTTACAGAAAAATTAGAGTTTTATTTTTATATCTATCCTTGAGAAATAATTCTTGTAACTTTCTGTGAAAGCAAAAACACCTTCTTTTCAACCCTATAAGAATGTAGTACACTTAGTGTTTTTGGACTTAGAAAGTCTATGTAAAATCCGTGGATGATTGCTCCATCTGTGAAAAGGTTACTAGCACCCTTTGAAGCTAGAGAATAGAAAATTTCAAGTGAAACTTGAGGAGTGGACGTAGGCCGAATTGAAGCCAAACCACTATAAATTTGTTTGTCTCTCTCTCCTTTATCTCTTTATTTTATTTAAATTATCATAACTATATTTCATATTTTTATTATGTTAAAATCATTAATTGACATAGTTGTTAGAACACTTGTTTTAATTATTTTTATTTCATTAACTATATTTATTTACTATGTTAGTCATAATTTTTATTAGGGTATTATTACTTTTATTTGTAAAAACCTAATTCACCCCCCTCTTAGGTTGTCTTTTGGGTAACAATTGGTATCAGAGCCTAGACTCTTGTTTTAGATTTAATCATCTAGAAGTTTCGATCCATGGCAACCTTAGCTAAAAGACAAGCTACAAAGAGGCCACCATTGTTTGACGGAAACAACTATAGTCATTGGAAGGATAAAATGACCCTATACCTACAAGCCACTAATTATGCCATGTGGATTATTATCACCAACGGTCCAAAAATTCCCACCAAATTAGTAGACAATATTAATGTACCTAAAATAGAAAATGAATGTGATGAGAGGGATCACAAATTATTGCAAACCAATGCTAAAGCCAAACTCACCCTTGTTTGTGGATTAGACTTTAAGGAGTATAATAGAATTTCAAGTTGTAATTCGGCAAAAGAAATTTGGGACAAACTTGAGGTAACATATGCAGGTAAAAACTAAGTGAAGGAATCTCGTATTGATATGCTTGTTCATAGTTATGAATTGTTTAAAATGAACTCTGGTAAATCTATTTCAAGTATGTTTACTAGATTTACTGAAATTGTAAACTCTTTGAAATCTCTTAGCAAAACTTAGACTAACAGTGAGTTAATGAGAAAAATTCTCAGGTGTTTACCAAAGAATTAGGAAGCAAAGGTCACCGCCATTATAGAAGCCAAAAATCTCTCCTCACTTGAATTGGATGAGCTTATGGGTTCTCTTATGACTCATGAGATCACCATGAAAGGACATGAGGATGTTGAAAATAAAAAGAAAAGTGGAATTGCATTCAAAGCCTCATCAAATGAAGAAGAACATAAAAACTCCAGTGAGGATGAAAGCTATGCCATGTTTAGTAGAAACCTCAAAAAGCACTTCAAGAAAAACAATTATGGAGGAAGAAAACATTTCAAGAAAGAGTACAACAAAGATAACAAGAAAGAACCTTATTTACTATAAGTGCAAAAATCCTGGACATATGAAAATAGATTATCCAAAATTGAAAAATCATGGAAAAGACTACAAAAGGAACAAGAAGGCCATAGTAGCAGCATGAGGAGAAAGTAAAGATGAAAGCTCAAGTGATGAAGTTGAAAATGAAGTAGCCAACTTGTGTCTCATGGCTCTTGAAGATAAAGACTCTACTCAAGATGAAGACTCTACTCAAGATGAGGTAACTACTCTTTATGAAGAACTTGAAAGTGCATTCCATGAACTACAAGATGAATTTAGAAAAGTTTGTGCCAAAAATAATGTATTAAAAAAATCTGTTGCATCTTTATCCAGTAATGTAGAAGAATTAAAGAAAGAAAAAATTGTTTTGAAAAATGATTTTGATACCATCTCTAATGAGAAAACTACTTTGAAAAACAATATTGATGATTTAACAAAATCACTTGAAAATTTTGTAAAAGGTAGAAATAATCTCAACATGTTTCTTGGAAATCAAAGATGTGTTTTCGATAAAGCGGGTATTGGATATGACCCTATTAAGAAACAAAAGAAACGCAATACAATTTTTGAAAAGGCACCTCTTATGACACACCCTCATATTACTTGTCATTATTATAGAAAGAAAAGTCATTATAAATCTTATTGTCCATTCAAAAAGAATATGAACATGGGAATTAAAAAGATTTGGATTATTAAGGGATCTAACAAAACTAACCAAGAAGGACCCAAGAAACTATGGGTACCAAAAACCAACACTTGATTGTCATCTTGTAGGTTTGCTTTAAGTCCAAAGCTAAAGAAGGGAAGTGGTATCTTGATAGTAGATGTTCCAGACACATGACCGGAGATAAATCCTTCTTTACTAAACTATCATCGAAAGATAGAGGATTTGTTACTTTTGGAGACAACAAAAAAGGAAAAATCATCGGTATTGGTAGCATCAGTATTTCTCCTAACCCTTCTATTGAAAATGTTTTACTTGTTGATGGACTTAAGCATAACCTACTTAGTATTAGTCAATTATGTGATAAAGGTAATCGAGTTATTTTTGATAAATTACATTGCACAATTGAAAGCACAAATGATCATAAAGCTTTATTCGTTGGTAATCGTCATGATAATATTTATGTTTTTCATTTCAATGATCTCTATGCTAATGATGTTAAATGTTTATATGTTAATAATGAAAATAGTTGGTTATGGCATAAAAGACTTGGTCATGCTCATATGGAGTTAATTGCTAAACTTTTGAGAAAGGATTTGGTCATTGGACTTCCAAAAATTAAATTTGAAAAAGATCATCTTTGTAGTGCTTGTCAACAAGGAAAACAATCTAAAATATCATTTAAATCAAAATCTCATATTTCCACTACTAGACCTTTACAACTATTGCATATGGATTTATTTGGTCCCTCAAAGACATCTAGTCTAGGTGGTAAACATTATTGTCTTGTTATAGTTGATGATTATTCAAGATTTACATGGGTTATGTTTTTAGCACACAAAGATGAAATATTTTCTTCTTTCACAAAACTCTGTCGTAGAATTCAAAATGAAAAAAGCTTTCTTATTACAAATATTCGAACCGATCATGGTAGAGAACTTGAAAATGAGAAATTTGAATTGTTTTGTGATGAGCATGATATTGGACATAATTTTTCAACACCTAGAACCCCTCAACAAAATGGTGTAGTAGAAAAGAAGAATAGAACTTTATAAGAGATGAGTAGAACAATGCTTTGCGAAAATATTCTTCCTAAATATTTTTAGGTCGAAGCCGTTCACACCGCATGCGATATTTTAAATCGTGCATTGATTAGACTTATTCTCAAAAAGACTCCTTATGAACTTTGGTATAATAGAAAGACCAACATCAGTCACTTGCATGTTTTTTGTTATAAATGTTTTGTGCATAATAATGGTAAGGATAAATTAGGTAAATTTGATTCAAAATTTGATGAAGCAATTTTTCTTGGCTATTCCTTAACTAGCAAAGCTTATCGTGTTTTTAGTAAAAGAACTCTTGTTGTAGAAGAATCTATACATGTGGCATTTGATGAAACTAACATCTCTGCTCAAAAGCAAACTGTTTATGATGATATAGATTTGGAACTAAATGTGGAATATTCAAGTATCTACAAAGAAGAGAACCAACCATGTAAGTTGAACAAAGAGATTGAACAACCTATTCTCCCACCTCAAGAAGAATGAGGAAACAATGATGATTTGCCAAGAGAATGGAAGTTTGTTCATAATCACCCTAAGGATTTAATCCTAGGTGACCCTACAAAAAGTATTGAAACTCGCTCTTCACTTAGAAATATTTGTAGTAACTTGGCTTTTCTCTCACAGATTGAGCCTAAAAATTTTCAAGAAGCCGAATTCGATGAACATTAGATGATAGCTATGCATGAAGAGCTTAACCAATTTGAGAGAAACAAAGTGTGGGAACTTGTGCCAAAACCTAAAGATCATACCATTATCAGTACCAAATGGATCTTTTGAAACAAGCTTGATAAATCCGGCACAATTATAAGAAATAAAGCTAGACGTGTTGCACAAGGATACAATCAAGAAGAAGGCATAATTTCTGATGAAACCTTTGCTCTGGTTGCTAGATTAGAAGCCATTCGCATGTTACTTGCATTTGCATGTTTTAGAAATTTCAAACTTTATCAAATGGATAAAAAAGTGCTTTTCTAAATGGTTTTATAAATGAGGAAGTTTATGTTAAACAACCCCCAGGTTTTGAAGATCATGCTTTTCCAAATCATGTTTTTAAACTATCAAAAGCTTTATATAGTTTGAAACATGCACCTCGTGCATGGTATGAACGATTAAGTAAATTTTTGATTGAAAATAATTTTTCTAGAGGAACGATTGACACAACACTTTTTGTTAAAACTAAAAATGAAACCTTGTGTAAGGAATTTGCTAAGTGTATGCAAGGTGAGTTTGAGATGAGCATGATGGAGGAGCTAAATTATTTCCTTGGGCTTCAAATCAAACAATGTAAGGAAGGAATTTTTATCAACCAAGCTAAGTATACAAAAGAATTTCTCAAAAAGTTTAGTATGTATGACTCAAAAATAGCTGGAACACCTATGAGCACATCCATTAAGCTAGACAATGATGAAAAAGGTAAGTCCATTGATCAAACAAAATATCAAGATATGATCAGCTCACTTCTTTATTTAACTGCAAGTAGACCCGATATTATGTTTAGTGTTTGTATGTGTGCTAGATATCAATCAAATCCTAAGGAATCACATCTTAGTATTGTTAAATGAATTTTTAGATATCTTGTTGGCACTCAAATTTGGGATTGTTGTACCCTAGAGATGTTGCATTTGATTTAATTAGTTACTCGGATGCTGACTTTGCCAGATGCAAACTTGATAGAAAAAGCACCAGTGGCACTTGTCACTTTCTTGGTAACTCATTAGTTTATTGGTTTAGCAAAAAGCAAAATTTTGTTACTTTATGAACGGCCGAAGCTGAATATATAGCTTCCAGAAGTTGTTGTGCACAAATACTTTGGATGAAACAACAATTGGAAGACTTTGATTTGCATTATGATCATATCCCTATTAAATGTGATAATACTAGTGCCATCAATTTAAGCAAAAATCCGGTTCAACACTCACGAACAAAACATATTGAAATTCGATATCATTTTTTAAGAGATCATGTTCAAAAAAGAGATATTGTACTTGAATTTGTAAACACCGACAAGCAATTGACGGATATTTTCACAAAACCCCTAAGTGAGGATCACTTCAATTTTATTTGTGGCGAGCTTGGAATGTCGATTTCTACTTAAAAAGTTTTGTTATAACTGTGAAACTTAAATTTTTGTTAAAATGATATATGTGTATTGCTACATTGATATGGAAACATTTATATCAGTTGAATGCTCTTCAGTCCTTCATACATTTATTCTTCTTAACAGTTTGCTATTCTCAACTGTGTAATTTTTTTTGGTTCTGCATCTTGAGGTAAAATTAACTTTGCATACATTGATTTTCTTTAAAACCCTCATGGTATTTTTTTATTACCCTTCCAGCAACACCGACGTCCCATTAAGTATAATTTCTGCTGGTATTATTTTATTAATTTATTTTTATTTTTTTAGTTTAGCTAATAGGCTTCATTTCCTTTATTTTTTTTTTCTTTTCATTATTTTTTTATTATTATTTTTTTTGTTTTGCCCTTAGGCTTAATTTTTATATATTATTTTCTGCACTTTAATTTCATCTTCAAGTGCTTACATTAAAAATAAAAACAAACACAAATCAAAATATACATATTTACATTAAAAAAAAAAATTCCCTTCATTTTTTCGGTCATTGGCCGACCTTACTTACTCGCCTCTTCTGCCGATCTCTTCTTCTTTTTATCACCTTGGGCGACCCTTGAAGGCCCTGCCCCTGTGTTTTCGCCGAGAGCGACGACTCCCCGCTGACTATCAAATACCAAGTACGACGTTGCTCCAAAGCGGGCTATGAAGGTGGTCTTCCGTTTAAGCTCTTTATTTTCGGGCTTCAGTGCGCAAATCTCTGCTCGCGCATCCTTGTACATGCGCTGGAGCGGAGAGAGTTGGGCGTTGACCTGGTGGAGCTCACTCGTTCTGTTTTGTAGTCAATGAGTCAATTTTGTGACTGCAGTCACCATTTCCATACAAGACGTCAATGTGAAATGATTGGCTTCAATATCTGATTGCGCTGCCATTATTTGCTCAATCGACATCATAGGAAGGTTGGGAATAGTAGGAACTGGGACACTCAGCCCCGCAGCGTTTGAGGGATCATTCAAGTCCGGAAAAAGAATTAGGGGACAGGACGTGGCCATGTGGTAGCCAAGAGAGATATACTCGAAAGGAGAGTAGTTTTTGGCAAGTCTTTCTGCTCTACTCGGTCTCTCTGTTCTATCTCTCTCTAGAAGACGAAGAAAGGGATGGATGCGAATAAGGAAGAAGAAGGAAAAAAGAGTGATTAAGAACAAGAAGACGAAAGAGAAAAAGACAAGAGGGAGAGAGAGCCGAGGCAGTTAATTGACCCGTCTTGCTTTTGTCAGTCAGCTGACACAAAAGCGAGGCCGCGTGTCCAACGCGATTTTTGACGGAAAAGAGAACGGTGCGCGAATCGTATATATATGTATATATATGTTTTGATTATCTATTTTTGATGCCATTTATTATAATCATTTTCCTCCTCCTCCTCTTCCTTCAGATTTTGAGCTATGATTTCCCTTTGATAATGTCACAAGGGGAGAAAATTAATGATATTATATATTATGTATTATATTATGATATTATGTATTATGTATTATATTCTGATGTTATGTATTATGGTATTATTTTCAAACTAATATGATGTTATGTATTGTGGTATCATTGTAGTATTTTATTTTCAAACTAATATGATGTTATGTATTGTGGTATCATGGTAGCATTTTTTTTCAAACTAATATGATGTTATGTATTGTGGTATCATGGTAGTATTTTTTTTAAACTGATATAGACCAACTAATATTTATAAATTTTTTTTTCTTTTATAGTTGGTTAATCTCAAGTCTCATATCATGTCTCTGATAAAGCTTATTTATTACACATGTGCTAACCTATGTATTTAGATATGAATTCAGAGAGCATGACTTGAGGGAGAGTTTTTCTTATTCCCAAATCAAATCAAAACATCATTGTGTGTCATCATCAAAAAGGGGGAGATTGTTAGACTTATTTATTTTGATGATTTATTTAATTATGTTTTAATTTATTTGGAAGAGAAAAATAGAATCAAAATTTATTTTGATGATTTATTTAATTATGTTTTAATTTATTTAGAAGAGAAAAATAGAATCAAAATTTATTTTACTATTTCTTACTAAACTTTTATCCTAAATAATGTTAGAATGTATTTAACATTCTAAATGTTGTTAGAATGTATTTAATATTTGCTTAAATCAGGAGTTCATTTCAAACCAAAAATAGAGGTTCAAACAGCACAAAATAGAGGTTTAAACAGCCCAACACAGCAGGAGTTCAAAAAGTTCAAATTAGTAATGATCTTGTCTCCCACAAGTTTAAATTAGTAATGATCTTGTCTCCAATAAGTTCAAATTAGTAATGATGGAGTGGAAGATATTCAAATGAATACAACGGCTATAAGTTTCATTATATATACCAAAGCCTCTGATGTGAACAAGATACAGCAACTACAAACAAGTTACAGAAATCAGAAAATATTCTTTGATCTAAAATCAATCTCATCTATTCTCTGAAATTTTTTTTGAGAAGTGTTCTTCAATTTTTGTTTACATCCTCTCTCAGAAATTATACATTGAGTCGTATAGCTTTAAGCTCATCTTTCTTGTGTGAGAGTTACAGAAAAATTAGTGTTTTATTTTTATATCTATCTTTAAGAGATAATTCATGTAGCTTTCTGTGAAAGCAAAAACACCTTCTTTTCAACCCTGTAAGAGTGTAATACACTCAGTGTTTTTGGACTTAGAAAATCTGTGTAAAATCCGTGGAGAATTGCTCCATCTGTGAAAAGGTTGCTAGCACCCTGTGAAGCTAGAGAATAGTGGAAAATCTCAAGTGAAGCTTGAGGAGTGGACGTAGGCCGAGTTGAAACCAAACCATTATAAATTTGTTTGCCTCTCCTCCCTTATCTCTTTATTTTATTTAAATTGTCATAGCTATATTTCATATTTTTATTGTGCTAAAATCATTAATTGACATAGTTGAACACTTATTTTAATTATTTTTATTTCATTAACTATATTTATCTACTGTGCTAGTCATAATTTTTATTAGGATATTATTACTTTTATTTGTAAAACCTAATTCACCCACCCTCTTAGGTTGTCTTTTGGATAATAAGGCCTTAGTGTAATAGAAAATGATTTATTATATATTCAAGAGTGTGTAATAGTGTACCTCATTCTATTGCAATGTGCTCCTTATATTGAGTATGAATACCTCTTAAAGTAACTTACTTAGATTATTCTTCCACTTTTGGTGGCAATGTATTAGGGATGGCCATTTTAGCCTGATTCACGGACGCCCTCTCATACCTAATCCGAACGGGGCTGATATTACTTGACCCAACACTCGTGCAAGGCAAGGCTAGATTACATTTTGATCTCCTATAATGGAATTTTGTCTTCCCCAATGCAAACCCGATCCGATATTTTTTTTTTTGATCAGTGAAAGTTAGTGGTTAGTTGTTTAATTAACACTTCTAAAGAGTTGAAACTTACACCCATAGACTTTGTAAAAAAAATTGTGCCCTCCTATTCCACTCCTAAGAGTGGAATCCAAAACTTCTTCCTTTAAGAGAGATTTAGTGGCCAAAGAGCTAGCCAACTAGGTTAGAGCCCCTTGGTTTGCCCAGCTCAATATAATTAATAATATATATATGTAATAGACATAGGAAAACTGTGTATGATTTTGTACATATTCTTGTTTGGAATATGGAATGTGTAAAAGGAATTGCAATTTGAAATGTGGTATGTTTGATTTGTTTTCCTTATTGTTCCCATTTTTTTTTTTTTTTTTTTTTTTTTTTTGACAATTTGAAATCTGATCAGGTATCCACAGGTATTGGGTATCCACAGGGATGAGGTTAAAAAATTCTACCCATAGCGGGGTTGGGACGGGAGGCGAGGGTGCGGGAAGATAAATCCGCTCCAAACCCACCCATAACCATCCCTACAGTGTACCCTCATCTTTAAAATGATAAGCACTCTCCACATATATAGTTGAGATGTTTCTCAATTACCTCAATTAGAATGGCCAAGTGGCCTAATTGTTTCTTTTTATGAACTTTAACATCAAATCCTTTATTTTAAATCTACTCATCTAAATTGAGCCCAAAATTTGCATGAAATGGGAATCAAGCCATTGCTAAACCCTTGACTAGACATATTGCCCTGAACCTTATATGTAGTTTGGACCTATGCATGGATTTGATGAAGCCCATCACATGTTTCCAAAGACAAATGATCCTACAAGCTCTCTAAATATAGAGATCAAGGGTCTTCGTTTGCACACTTCTGAAAAAGAGTTTCTTCGTATTTGGCAAATGCCTCTTTGGGTAGGAAGAAAAATATCATTTCAATTTCTTTAAGAGCCCTATGAGTTTGGGGATACCATTTTCCTCATTTATCGTTTCAAGGAGGAATTTATCACATGGGAAAATTATCATGTGAGTCTGTTTCATATCTTACATGGTGTGTTGCGTCTATATAAATGATGTCTATATGTCCTTATTATTGAAAAAACATATAATCACGTGATAGAAATCGGTTAAATACCTTTTGGTCATGAAATTGAAATCAATTTTGCATATTAACATGGACCCCAACCCAATTCATCCTTTATAAAGTTAGACATAACTCAAACTTTTGTTGAGTTAATAGCAAATTGATCCAAAAATGGCTTGAAAATGGAGGAATAAGGTTTGAATTCAGTCATTTGATTCTTTGACTGCAAATTTCTCACTTAATTGTAGGATTATTTCTCATAGTTGTGTGTTTTGAGAATTTCACACAATCTTATAACTGAGAATGTATTAAGATAATAAATTCTTGACCTTGAATTAAAGCAAAAGTGAAATCTAAAAGGAGTTTGGGTTGTCCACATCCATTAAAACCCTAGCTGGTAAATGGATCAGCTTAATTTGGCATTCTCTTTTTTGATTGTTAAGACAATAATTTTTACATTGCATGAAAAGAGAAGAGAATGAGAGGTCATTTTCATATGATGGTGGAAATGTAATCATTTGGTTGGGAAAAACAAGGACAGAGAATTTAATTATCCATCTCTTGATTCTTTAAATTGTTCAAGTATAGTTTAAAAATTAATTGAGTTTCAAAATATATTTAATTTGATTTGTTTACATAACTAGCCTATCTCAAATAACTTTTAACAAACTAAACATGAATTGAATTTGAATTACTTGATTTGTTTACAATATATATAAATTTATCAAGTTGAGTGATAGATTATTAAAGTTTAGCTTGAAAACTAACGCCAGTAAAGCTTCTCATTGTGAATATATATATATATATATTTAACTGATGGAAAAATCATGAATGAATGATAAATTATGAATTATGAATATATATATATATATATTTTAATCAAAGATGTAAAGGGAGAGTGAACAAAGTTTTCTTTGGCAAATATATTTATGAAAGAGATAGGTTTGTTTTAGTTTACTTTGTGGATTGGACAGTGTTGTCAAGCCTGTAGGGTTCATCATAAATCTTGTTTCGATTATTGAAACCGTTCAACGTGTAGAGCTCATTGAATACTTTATCTTTGTAAAAAAATCACATTGATCGGATATCGATAACTATTTGATCGGATTAGATTTTTGTCAATAATTTATTTAAAAAATTATATTTATCATTGACAGAAATCTAATCCGATCAAATAATTATCAATATTCGAATAACGTAATTTTTTTATAAAAATAAAATACTCAATAAATTATATACATTAAAATAATTTAAATTATTAAAATAAGACTCGTGATAAAACTCTTCAGACCCAACAATACATAATCTCAAACAAGGGCCAAGCCTGGCCGTGAAAGAAAAATGCCTCTCCATCAATACAGAAATCTCTTGATGGAACAATTGAATTGACAGCCATGTGCTTGTGTGTGATCCATAGCCTAGTGCATGAACGCAAGATAAATTTCTCTAGAGAATTATTTTTTTTTAAAGGCCGGGCATATCATGGATGAGGGGGTACTCTTAAGTTTGTGGGGGGCTTATTATAAATTTCGTTTTGATAAATTGAATTGTTTAATGTATAAAATTCATCGAGTATTATATCCTTATAAAAAATCATGTTAATCGAATATCGATAGTTATCTTATTGAATTAAATTTTTGTCAACTGTTTATTTTTTCACCATCTATTTTTTTATATATATAAAACTGATTTGATCACGTAACTAGCGATATACAATCAATGTGATTTTCAACAAGCATGTAATACTCGACGAGTTTTACACATTGAACGGTTCAGATTATCGAACCGAAACCCGTGATAAATCTTACAGAGCCAACAATACCTTCCAATCCCATCACAAACTAAAGGGAAGCCACCCCTTTTTAGAATACAATACAAATTTTACAAACAGAAAAAAAATCTTTTCAACTCACGTGTTGTACGTAAAAAAAATTTGAAATTAAAGATAAAACTCACTTTAATAATGTGATAGTTGTCATATCACTAAATAAGAAAAAAAAATTATAATTTTTTAAATTTGTGTAGTATTATTCTAATTTAAAACCAAACAAACATGTGTGATTCATTAATGAGCAAATAACAACGAACAATGGATAGTGTTACATATTAATGGGAGACATTCAACTTCAAATTAATTGGTATCAAATGGAATGACTTTTAGAACATTTGTATCAATCTTGATTGATTTAGAAAGACAACGTATTATGCTACACATGTGGCAGGATTATATGTAACAATTATGCTAGGGACCCCAGTGGGGGTCACCCAGCACCTCCACTACTGGCATTTTATTGGCCAGTCTTCTTCTTCTTCTTCTTATTCTTCTTCTTCTTCTTTTTTTGTTTTTTTTTTTTTTCAATCACCCAGCCCACGTGGGGGTGGGGAAGTACAGGGGTCTGGGACATTAGTCTATATGTAAAGGTAACATAAAAATAAGTGAGGAGTAACAATAAATTACTCAAAACTTGACTCTAGTACGATATTAAAAATAAGGAAGATGAATCTACTTAGCTTAGTTATTAGGGATAATTACACCCTAGTAGAATTTTGGAAAAAAAATTACATATTCATGAAAAAAATTATAATTATAATTATTACTATTTATAAAAAAAATTCACAAATTTATAATTATTTTTTAAAAATTCCACTAATGTGATATCTTCTCTAGTTATTATATACCTTGCTTATACTCCACTAATCACAACTAAATGGGTGGTAGTTAATATGGATATGTAAATGGGGAATTACATGCTGGAATGAGACTAATACTAGGTATTATGAAAAAATATCATAAAAATAGTCATAAAAGATTCTCCACCGTTATATTAGACATACAAGAAAATACTACACACTAATCAAAGGAGGAGAAATTTTCATGAAGGATTTCATGATATTTTTTCGTGATTCCTAATTGGTAAGGTGTAAATAAAATATTGTAGAGATGCAAGTGTCGCTTGCACCCTATGTGTTGGTAATTGTTTTTCTTTGCCCATCTGTATCTAATTTTTTTTATGTAAAATGCATATTAAAAAATCAGCTCCGATATGGAGCTCGAATTTCAGGGGCACTAATGCCCCGAAATTCCATAACAGGTAAAAAAAAAAAAAAAAAAAAAAACAAAGTTACCAAAACAGGAAATTAGTGCCATTAGTGCCAGCAGTTTTAGAGCCACAAATCATTTTTCTTAAAAAATATATATTAAAATTTATAAATTTTTTGACATTATTAAATCATTAGCAATATCAAATAGTAAGCAGAGTTCTATAAAAAAACAAATTATTATTTTGTCTTTTTATCATTTTCATTTTAAGGAAAAGACAAGTAAAGATGAGCAAAAACTGGCTAAAATGGTGGGTTGCTTTTCACTAATGTCCAAAAGCAAAATCTCAGCCATGTAATTGGAAACCCATATGGCCACAAAACCGAACAAAAAAAAACACTAAAAAGCACACAAGAGAGTAGAAGAGTCGATGCATCCAAAACAAAAACAAAAAATGTCAGAGATTTTTATTTGTAACCTTCCTCCTCTCCATCATCATCTGAGATCTCATCTGACACCAATCTAAAAATCTTCTGCCAAGAAATTCCAAGACCCTTTTTTTTTTTTTCTTTTTCTTATCCATTGCCCACCTTTTGATCCCTCTGATCTGAGAACAAACTCTGCCACCATCAAATCTATTATGGGTTTCTACAGCTAAGCTTGTCTCTTGAAACATGACACACAATGGAAGGTCCAAAGTCATTCTACCCAGGTTCAAGGTATGCTAGAGAATCACACCTCCATATTCTCTGAACTCACAATTAAAACTATTGCTTTCTTGTCCTCAAAGACACCTGCTGATTGGTTTTGCCCATACCCATTTGGTCCCTCTTTGGAGTTTTGCCCATATTAATGGTGTCTTGGTCCTGTTGGGGTGGTGGGTATATAGTTTCAAGAATTGGGGCTGTGGGTTTAGAGCACAAGCAAAAACTAGACTTGACGTTGGGTTTTGGCCTTATTGATCTGGGTTTGATGATTTTTTTGTTTGCTGGTTCTTTTGGATGATATATGTATGCATGTTATGTTTCTAGGGTTTGCACTTAATACTTGAGAAGTGTGTTTGATGATAGTTTTTATTGGTGGGTCAATTATAGATGATATACATGTATTTGAGGTCAGAGGTGTAAATGTCAATATCAAGTGGTTTCAGAGAAATGGTTAAACCTTGTTGGAAACCCTCTGTTGAGGGTGATGGAGGTCGCTGGAATCGGCAAATCGGAGACCCTAATGGCCGGGTTGATGGGTTGTTGTGGTATAAGGATTTGGGATACCATGTGAACGGAGAATTTTCAATGGCAGTGATTCAAGCTAATAATTTGTTGGAGGATCAAAGCCAAGTTGAATCAGGGCCATTGAGTTCACTCGATTCAGGCCCTCGTGGGACCTTCATTGGGGTTTATGATGGACATGGAGGACCAGAGACATCCCAATTCGTGAATGAAAATCTGTTCCCCAATCTTAAGAGTATGTTCTGTTCTCTTCTTGTTTCCCTTGCTATTTGTTCAATTTGATTCTGATATAGTTTCACTATTTAATGGTGTTGACATTGAACTTAATTCATTTTTGTCATAAGTGATCAGTTGCCAAGTATACTAGCTTGACCAACTATATCACTAAATTCTTATATAAAAAAAAAAAAAAAAATTGCTATTTTGCTTCATGACTATATTGCATTGTTGATGAAGCTTCAAGAGGTTATGTTGAATTTTAGAACCCAAAAAGAAAAAGAAAAAAAAAGGAGAGATAATATGATCCTCTAGATAGAACCCGAATGAATGAAGGATTTGTATAGACTATGTTGAGTTAATTTGAATTGCCCTTCTGGCCACTTCTATCTTTACCAGGCGCTTATCACTATTTGGCTTAGAACCTCGTATTCCACTTATTTATTCAGTAATCACTTCCTTCATTGTGACGTAGTCGTTTGTATTCATATTTGCTCACTGTTTCTGTTTTCATTTATTCAGGCTCTTTCATTTCTTTGCATCTTAGAACCGTGCAACACATTTATGAACCATCAGCCTCAATTACATGAAATATCATTTTGAGATAGTGATTTGAATTTTCTAGGATTTATAGTTGGTTTGTAGGAATAATGAACTTAATAGGTTCTGCACTTGTTGCTTGACTCACCAGGGGAACCTCGTGTCTTTAACTGACGGTAGTGAAACGTAACACTCCCAATCAAATTAAAACTTAAGAAAAAGAAAATTATAAAAAAAGAAGAAAATTTGATTTTTTAATTCTTTTGTTTTCACTTATGAAAACCGTTAAATGCCCAATCGTATATCATCCATTGGTGAGAAATCATCATCTCTCTAGAACAAAGCCTTTGTTTATGATCTGATGAATATGCTCATTCTGACATCATCATTCCTTTGATTCAGAATTTGCTTCTGAGCATCAAGAAATGTCTGCCAATGTTATTAAAAAAGCATTCTTGGCAACCGAAGAGGAGTTTCTCTCTCTTGTAAAGCAGCAGTGGCGTGATAAGCCACAAATTGCATCGGTGGGAACGTGTTGTTTGGTGGGGGTAATATGCAATGGACTTCTATATATTGCAAATGTTGGAGACTCGCGTGTGGTGTTAGGGAGAGCAGAGAAGGGTGTTAGAGGGGTCACGGCTATTCAGTTATCAACAGAGCACAATGCAAGTATTGAATCTGTGAGAGACGAGCTTCGTTCATTGCATCCCCATGATTCACAAATTGTGGTTCTAAGGCACAAGGTTTGGCGCGTGAAGGGTCTCATACAGGTAATTTTCTTGAGTTCTTTGCTTTCTTTTTTCTTATTTTTCATATATATATTTTTTTTTTAGCATATAGTCAATGAATTGATGAACACTTCAATATGGCTTTCTTTGGTGATTTGATAATTTAGTTTATCCATGTTATACTCCGATTTTTGTATCAAACAATCATTGAACTGACAGAATATAACCGCATTATATTCTCAAAATGGTCCAGCAGTTCATAATCTGGACTGGATGCATTTATGGGGACTGTTCTGGAGTTGAAATTAACCAAAACAAAACCAAACCAAACCAAACCAAACCAAGCCTTAAATCCCATCAAATGGGGTCGGCTACATGAATCCTTCTTCTCTATGCGGTTCTATCAAAGGTCATTTCGTTAGTCAAATTAAGTAGATCCATGTCTCTATTTACAACGCTAGCCAACATTAATCTAAGCCTACCCGATCCCATAACACTTCCATCTACCGTCACTGCGTCGCATCTCTTCACTACTGCCTCTATTGGTCTCCGTTGAATATGACCAAACCATCTCAATCGATTCTCTCTCAACTAATCTTCTATCGGTGCTACTCCTACCTATTCCCGAATATACTCATTCCTAATTTTGTCTTGTCTAGTTTTGCCACACATCCACCTTAATATCCTCATCTCAGCAACACTCATCTTATTGACATGTTTCTTGGTTGCCTAACACTCCATCCCATACAATATTACTGGTCTAATAGTCGTTCTATACTTACCTTTTAGTTTAGTAGGTATTCGTTTATCGCACAGTACCCCAGACATACTTCTCCACTTAAGCCATCCCGCCTTAATCCTATGGGCCACATCCACATCAATCTCCTTCACCGTTGTGATAATCGACCCTAAATAACGAAAATATTCACTCTTAGGCAGTTCTTGGTTCTCAATCTTCACTTCTCCTTTACTTTCATTATTACTATTACTAAATTTACACTCCATGTACTCTGCCTTAATTCTGTTTATCCGGAATCCTTTAGATTCAAGTGTTTTTTTCCAAATCTCCAACTTTATGTTAACTCCTTCTCTAGTCTCATCCACTAACACGATATCATCTACAAAAAGCATATACCATGGCACGTCATCCTGAATATTTCTTGTCAATTCATCCATAACTTACGCAAAAAGATAAGGACTTAAGGTAGATCCTTGGTATAATCTTGGTATAATCCTACAGTGATAGGAAATCATTTATCTCTCCAGCAGGCGATCTAATAGTGGTCACCATCCCTTCATATATGTCCCTAATCACATCAATGTAACATTTTGTCACCCCTTTCTTCTCTAACACCTACCATATTATATCATGAGGCACTCTATCATATGCTTTCTCAAGGTCGATAAACACCATATGAATATCACTTTTCTTTTCTTTATACTTTTTTATTACTCTCCTCAACAGATAGATCGCTTCTATTGTTGACCTGCCAAGCATAAACCCAAATTGATTCTCTGACACCTCTATTATATTTCATAATCGGCGTTCCATCACCCTCTCCTACACTTTCATTAGATGACACATTAGCTTAATTCCTCTATGGTTGTTACAATTCTAGACATCTCCTTTATTCTTATAGATTGGCATTAAAATACTCTTCCTTCACTCATTTGGTATGTTTCTAGTCAACAAAATTTTGCTAAACAACCTAATCAACCAAGCAACCCCATTTTTACGCAAATACTTCCAAGCTTCAATAAGGATATCATCGGGTCCTAAAGACTTATTTGATTTCATCTTCTTAAATGCAATCTCCACTTCAAAGTTCCTAATACTGCGATAGAACTTATACTCTTGGTTTATCGTATTACTAGCTATTTCTTCCCCTATTAATGGAAATTGATTTTCAAACAAAATATGTATATAGAAAATTTCACCAGAATGATATGGCAGTGGCATTTTTTTACATAATAAGCCACTTTGATTGGTCTTTTGGTTAGAAATGAATGGATGTAATTCTGCCACATCATTTTGTATATAGTTTTTTTTTTTTTTTTTTTTTTTTTTTTTTTGGGTATAATTTTTCTATTTGTATATATCACGCATTATTAATTTCCTGCTAGCTTAGCTAGTAAGTCTCTTGGCGATGATACCTGAGAAATAGTGGATGATAGGATCAAATCCTACCTTCATTCAGGTTGAAGGTAACCGCTTCATATTGTTTCCTTCTTTTTTTCCTTTTTGCTAAAATAGTTTTTGAAAATTCAAAAACATCTTTTAAGTTTTTATTTTCAACAAACTAGTTTATAGTATTTTACAGAAAGTAGATTTTGAAAACAAAACCAAACATAGTGATTGTTATTTTTTTGTAAGAATGAGATTTTACATCTAAATTATGTTCACTAATGGCCCTTCTTGTCTGTGTTTTTGCAGGTTTCAAGATCCATTGGCGATGCCTATCTGAAGAAGGCAGAGTTCAACCGAGAACCTCTTTTAGCAAAGTTTAGACTTCCTGAACCGTTCGCCAACCCAATTCTTATCCCAGAGCCATCAATTTTTATACACAAACTCAATCCAAAAGATCATTTTCTCATATTTGCATCTGATGGTTTATGGGAGCATATCAGCAACCAGGAGGCTGTCGATATTGTCAACAGTTGTCCGTGTAATGTAAGCTTCAAATCTCTCTCGACACTTTGGTTGGTTTAAATTTTAAATACTGTTTTTGAGTTTTCTCCTTTAGTGATTTTTTTTCTTACAAAAAGACAAATATATAAAAAACAAAAAGCTCAAAAACATTGAGTTTGAACTACTCATCTAGAGGTAGTTATTGGTTTAGAAGCTAAAAGCCACAGATATCTAATTGCTTCTTTGGGCCTTGGGCTTTGCAAAAATGCTTTTCGCATTTTCTGACATTTGGTATGACAGAAAATGAAAACTAATGGAAAACATTTTCCATAGTCAATGGAAATGTGTTGATTTGGGAAAACATCTTATGCTTTTCAAAGGTGGAAAACAATTATCAGACTACATTCTTACCGACACCACCCCTCCCACCACCAACACCCTACCCCTAGCACCACTGCCACCATTAAAACCACTAGCACATCATTTGGAACCAAAAACTGGATTTTATTTTTTATTTCTTTGTGGACGACAATTTCTGCAGAAAATGTTTTCCCTATGAGACTCGTTAAAGACAATTTTTGCTGAAACAAACCGAGGCCACTTTGAAGTATAAGTTTGCAATGGTTCCCAATCTGACCTTTGAAAGAATTTTTGTCTTAAAACCTTGACCTGAAATCCCTACTCTCTTTTTTTTGGGCAGGGAATCGCTAGGAGACTCGTTAAAGCTGCACTTCATGTAGCGGCCAAGAAAAGAGAAATGAGATACTCGGACCTCAAAAAGATTGATCGAGGGGTGAGGAGACATTTCCATGATGACATTACAGTTGTAGTTGTGTTTATAGATCAACCTTTGATGAATAGGAATTCGTCTGAGAGTTCCAATATTTCAGTAAAAGGTGGAAGACTACCCACCCCGGTGAAGTCCTAGTCTACAGTGTTCTTTAATTTTCTCTCGAATTTGTCATCCACTTTTACCATTCTTCATATAGAAAAAGGAAAAGAAGAGAGATAAATCGCTCTGGATTACCTGAGATTAGCAATCCATTACAAGCACAAATTGAGGTTAGAGTCTTCCTTAGACTGGCTTCATGAATCGCAGAGTGTTCTGTTTGGCATTCAAGAAAATCTCGACATTCCGGGCAAGTTGGAATCCACATGAATTTGTATGCTTCTCAAATGTGTAGTTTCGAATGCTTGTGCCTTTTCTCTTACTAGTCTCAAATGTATCCTTCTGTTGTTGTCATCATGATCGATGCAAAGTCGATACAAATCATTCATATTTGAGTCATGTAGTTTTATATATCAAAGCTAGTTTCTCTTTTGGTTGATTTCACTATCAAAGTGGATGCCTTTTCTTGGTTGTTCTTATGATACTTTGAAATCCTATTTGTTGTAACCAAGCTTTCAATAGATCATATGTGAATTTAAACATTGTAAACACCCCCAATGTTATGGGTATGGTTTAGCTGTTTTTGCATTTTAAATTTATATAGAATTTTGTAAAGATATTTGTAGAGGGACTAAATGGGGAAAAATGAAGAAATTAATTTTCTTTCTTTTTTGCGTTTGCAGAGTTTCTCTTTATCCTTTCGGAGCTTTCTTTTTCTTTTCTTTTTTTTTCAGAAAATTAAGGAGGACCAATTCTTCCAAATAAAAGAAAAGCAGATAGGCAAAAAGAGCTATATTTGGTCACTCAAATCTTCTATTTCGCTAGAATTTGGACTGATCACAAGAATATCAATTTCAGTACCTTTCGAACCAATCTCAGATGCAGAAAATTCCCACTAAAACCAAATCTAACATTAACTTTTTCTGATATAAAGAAGATAACATGAATTTTTTTCGATATGTAAAAGATAACATGAATAGATAAAGCCAGATTGAAAAGTTACGTGATATATAAAAGATAATATGAATAGATAAAGCCAGATAGAAAAGTAACATGCACTGAATACCGGGTTTCGTCACCATCTCGGGAATCTCAAGCCAAAACAATGCTGAAGGAACCCCCCAACCAATTTCAGTTCCAAAACATATACATGCTACGAAGAGATCGAAATTTCCAATGTGCATGGCTGAGGTAAACAGGAACTAATTGATGGATGATTTTCTATATTAACATCCAAAAAACAGAAGAGACAACCAACTTGATTTTTCCCGGGAAAATATATACTACAGTAAGAGACAAAAAAAGAAAATTACAAGAACACCCAGCGAACAACTTAAATGATCCTACAAATTCATAAACAAAGCACAATTTTTCCTAAAAGTTTCAAAATTAAACCTACAAATCCCTATAATAATCAAACACCTTCCATGCTTTTCTACATATCCAAACAGACTAGCAGGTCAGTTCGCCCGCTGAGGCCGAAGTTGATCAAAAAACAGCTCCTGAGTGTCAATTTAACTCAAATAACAAGCAGAGAATACCAAGAATTCTGGGAATTATAGCCTGAGGAAATATGTATTATTTGAACCCTCCATCATCCTAATAACCAATCACAAGAACTTACTTGCATACAAATTATTTCATCTGACAACTTTATCCCCAAACCTAATCCAACCCATCATATTTGCCATGCTCAAGTTGGAAAACAGCAGTAACAAAAATAGGCAAGTACACGGTTTTAACCAGACATGAAAATGCGAAGACTTTTGAAAACTAACATTTTAGATTGAAGAAGCCAGTTTACCATCATCTGATCCATGATTTCTAATGCCAAAATATTTTATACTTCATACCACAAAATGGGAGCAAACTCCTCAACAAAAGCTCCAGTACATCAAAAAAATAATGCATTCGATAATCGTTAAATCACCTCAATAACCAACTCGCAATATGCAAAGCAATCAATCTAGAATTACAAAGCACAACAAAACCAGTTTGCTTCATTTGTTGTTTCAGAAATCTTATCCTGTTTGACAATATTTGGCCATATAACAATTTCTTGGAAATTTTATAAAACCCTGCATGTAAGATATCAAAAAACCAAAAATAAAATAAAATAAGACCAGACCACAGTAGGTATGCCAAGTGATTTCTGTTAATATGATCTACCTTCCACACACACAAAAAAAGAAATTTTCAATGTGGCAATACTGCAATTTTGACACTAAAAATCTTGGATCGGATGATGTTATAGGCTCAAACATTAGCTTGTTACTGCTGATTCCAACCGGATCTACAGCATGTGACATGACTACAACTACAAGTGGATATGAGAGGTTGGTAACAAGTGGATTACAGAAGAAGAAAATAAGGATAGAGTTGTAAAAGAGAACCAAACTAGCAATCAGTAATTTCTGGAGGAGTCTAGGTTTTATATCAGAATTTCTGAAAGTAGAATATTTTCCCAGGCTATAATTTCAGTATTTTTGATGTTTTCTAAGTCCGTCATTTCAGTTAGGTTAACACTAAGGAGGAACTGTTGATCATCCCGGGGCCTCACCAGGTAAACAGAAATATCCAAGACAAGAGAAAGCTTCTTCATGCTGCCTCGCCTCCTAGGAAGGTCTCCAAGAATGGAAGGGAGCTGCGTCCAAGAATTAATACGTCAGAAAAATTAGACATGACTAAAGAAGCCACCGGGAAGTCATAAAACGTCAAAACTCTAAGCCTGTCAAAATGAGACAGCAACATTAATATTAAGGACAGTTCACAAATGAAACCTATTCATTGGATGGGGAAAAAAAAAATGGCAATTAAATTAAAATGGGGAGGAATTGTGCCTGCTAAACAGTAACATCTTCAAACAGATCTTACCATGAAAGAGAGCAATTACGATATTTAGGTTCCCCCACCAGCCTTGCTCGTGATAGCTGTCTTCTGAAATTCAAGAATAGAAAATCAGTACTATAGACAACAAACTATTACTGTACATCTACATCAATGGTTTTGTAAAGCAACCAATTTACAAGGACTTGCCATTTCAGTATCATTTCCTTTGTCATTCACTTGCGATAGAGAATCAGATGGAGGCTGTGAAAACCTGCAAAAGCAATTTCAAACATATATCATTATTAAATAATAGAGCAAAAATGTAGGCTTCTACTCTTGCATTGCAATAGCTGATAGATGCATTGTAATAAGTCCCTAGCGTAGCATGGAGACGAGCCAATAATGTTGCATTGATGCAGACCTTAATGCCCTGGCTTTCTTTTTTTCTTCTTCCTGAGGATCTGTCTTGGGAACTGCTGCTGCAAACCTGGCAAGCCTGGCTTTCTTCTTCACCTCCTCATCAGCAGAAACAGACTGCACAATCCCAAACCTGAGAAACAACATAAAGGATCATAAATAAACTATTTACCCATACAAACATATTGAAAAAAGAAAAGTAAATTGATTAATAGAGGATTTAAAAAATTCAACAAGATACTTTATAATGAAAAGATTAAAGTGGAAAATAATCAAACCTCTCCGCTCTAGCCTTTCTCTTCTGATCCTCTGATTTCTTCAATGCATCTGATCCATTAGTGGCAGGCACAGTCCCAAACCTACAAAGAGACAGGTCCAAATTTGAGAAGCTCCATTGTAAACAAAAGAACTGGAAGGTCATTTTAATCAAAGCAAGTTGTATATGTCCTCTATATATATAGGTATTAAAATATGTTTCTGCACTTGTCAGGCATTTTCCTAGACACTATAATCTTGTTAAATAATTTTGTTAACCAAGAGCCCTAATCTTTTTCCCTTATCCCGTCATGCATCTCATCCAGTGTTGTGAAAGGCGCGCCTAGGCGCAGCAAGGCACAGTGAGGCGCAGGTGCAGCGCCTGAAGCCACCCAAGGCAAGGCGAGTTGAAGAAGGCATGCCTTTTGCGCAACTTAGCCAGGTGAACAAAGGCGCAAGTCGTGTGACTGTTTGAGACTCTTTTTTTTTTTTTTCTAATTGCATCTAACGGTTTATATCATGTTTTTAAAGGCCTCAATCACAGAGAATTAGAACTCAGAGCCATACTACTCAATACCCAACCCCAAATCGATTCGAAATGCCCTAATCAATTCGAAAGAAAAAAGAAATCTTGCAGTGTCTCTTCTCTTCCCTTCAACTCGTCTAGTCTGGTCTCTGGACCAAGTGAGTTCTCCTCCTTCTCTCTTCCCCTTCTCCTTCTCTTCTCCTTCTCCTTCCCCTTCTCCTTCTCCTTCTCTCTTCTTCTTCACTGTCTGGGTTCTTTTTCTTCCGACTTTTTTTGGGATACATCTTCGACTTGCTCTCTATTTTTCTTCTTCTTCTTCTTATTTGTTGCTGGGCTGGCTGGGTTCTTCTTCTTCTTCTCCCCCTTCGCTGTTGTATTTGTTTTTCTTTTCTTTTCTTTTTTTTTTCTCTGTTGTATTGTGTTCTTGAAATTTCTTGAAATGTTAAGATTTATATTAGTATTTGTTGGATATTTATGTTTGCCGTTTTATTTTATTTTATTATTATTATTTTTTTTATTTTTTTTTTGTTGTTGAATGTGGATTATTTTACCTTTGAAAATTAGAATGCTATGTAATATGCACTTTTATGGCTTTGAGAATTATTCTATAATTTGCCTTATATATTTATTTATTTATAAATTGTCTTAGTACTAACATGCTATGAATCATTAGTCTATGTTAATATATCTATTTTTTACTAAGACTGTGTGTCTTACTTCGATAAAGTCGCACCTCACCTCGCGCCTTACACCTAGTCCCCCCAGTGCGCCTAGAGCCTTCAAAAACACTGAAGTAATCATTCATAATACTAAGACAATTTTTTAAAAATAAAAAGTAATCAAGATTCAAGACAAAATATAGAATAATTTTCAAAGCTATGAAAGTGCATATTACATAACATTTCAATTTTCAAAGATAAAATAATCACATTCATAAGTGTGATTAATTGTGTAATGTAATGAAAAATTAATTAATACAATGTAATGCAATTGTGTAATGCATAGTGTATTAATTAATGGAAAATTAATTAATACAATGTAATGGAAAATAATGTAATGTAACGTGTCAATTTAAAAAATAATTAATGTAATGTAATGTGTCAATTTAGAAAATAATGAAATGTAAAAAAAATAGAGACCAATAGCAGTGTGTTAATTAATTATTTGTAAAAAAAAAATTATTTTGTATTTCTTTAACAGAGTACAAAGGCATAAATAATTGAGAAAAAAAATATTTATTTTGTATTTTTTTTGTATTTATTTAAAAAAATATTATTTGTTAAAATATTTAATTGACAAAGACATAAATATTTTGTATTTATTTTTTTTGTTTTAACAGAGACTCAAAGGCATAAATAATTGAGAAAAAAAAAACAAAAACAAAAACAAAAAAACAGAGCAGAACAGATGAGAAGAGAGAAGAAGAAGGAGAAATAAATAAATAAAATGAAGACTGATCAGACGATCGAAGTCGAAGGAGAGCGAGAGAGAGACGATCGAAGTCGAAGAAGCAGAAGGGGAGAGAGAGAGTGTAGCGCACCTGGAAGTTGAAGTCGAAGTCGAAGTCGAAGTCGAAGTCGAAGTCATAGCCCCCCAGTCCAAGTCGAAGTCGAAGTCGAAGTCGAATCGAAGTCAAGAGACAAAGAGACGAAGTCGAATCGAAGTCGAGAGACGAAAAGATGATCGTTAGATCAAAGATTAGGGCGTAAACATCAGTCGCGCCTAGCGCCTCTCTCGCCTGCTTCCAGTCGCGCCTAAGGCGCACGACTTCTTCAACGCGCCTCGCCTGGGACCAGTTCAAGCGCACAGTTTGAGCCTCGATGCGCCTTGCGCCTAGGCGCACTTTTAACAACACTGCTCGTCACCCCTTCAGGCAACAACTTGTCTTCTTTCTTTTCCCACTAACACCCATGGATGACAAAGAAATTTTAGTCACAAAGGGGAAATCATTCGAGAAAAAATTTCCTCAAAGTGGGATGATGCAAAAAAGTGGCTCAATGAATAAAGGGGTGGGATTGCCGGGGGTGGAGGGGCAGCGGAAATAGTGACAAGAAAGTGAAAGAGGGAAGGGGCGGAAGAGAGTGAGGGGGAGGGTTGAAGAAGAATGACATTTCTTTATAAATGTGAAGATGTATAAGAGATATTTTTGTCCTAAAAAGATAGCTTAATCAACACATTGGTTCGTGACTATCAAAAGCCGTTAATTTGGATGGATAAACAAACTATGCATTTTGATTCAAAAATCACAAGGGGCTATGTGTTTATTTTTAAATCCGCTGGGGCTCATCCACACATGGGTGTGGCTCAAACAACAGGGGAATAAATAGAAATTTGCACTATATAATCACACCCATCATCCCATGGTATTACTTACTCGTTACTCCCACTAATCTCGACCACAATCACATGGTCTCCCATCCCCCTAAATTAATCTGCAAATAAAACATTTGCATCATATTCATACACATTGTCAACAATTTATTCTTAGGTTACCCAATTAATTCCCTTTTTTTTGGGTTAGGAAACTTTTGCTTTTCTTTTCTTTTCTTATCTTTTTTTTTTCTTTTTTTTTTTTGGTTCAGGCAAGGGAACTTGGTACTTTATTTTTGGATACTGCTTTGAGGGAAGGTTGATTTTTAATGAGAATAAACTAATTTTTTTTATGCTATGGCTTGAACAACAAGGGCTTCTTTGTATGGAGTAGAATAGGGTAGCAATTTAATTAAATTGATGGGCTTAATTGAAGAGGGTTTTGATTTTGAATTTGCCCACTATTTACAATGGTTTGATTTAATGATATGCATATACGTTCTTGTTTTCAAGAATATATTTCTTTATTTAATTATAAAGTATAAGGGCTTCTTTTCTTTTCACTCTCATGAGTTTCTTACTTTATTTAATTGTAGAGATGTACTATCACAGCGAAAACAATCACAAACCCTAATCCTAATCAAAGAAGCTTCGGCAAATAGTGTATTAAACAACACAAAAACAAAACAAAAATAAATAAATAAATAAACGAAAAAGAGTACCTTTCAGCTCGAGAATTACGCTTCTCTTGTTCGGAGAGCTGAACAGGCATCCCGAACCGCTCGGCCCTGCGGATCTTCTTCTTGGTATCGGAAACATCGCTTTCGTCGTTGTTCTTGACGTCGGTTGAAGCTTCGGTGACAGGGGAGTCTTCGATGGTCTTAGATTCGTCGATCGAAGCGTCGTTGCTAGGAGGATCTGAGGGTGGCTGGTCCTGTAGTTGTTCTGGGTCAGGGGTTTTACTAGGGTTTTCCTCTTTCTGCGTGGTTGGGATCGGGATCGGGATCGGGGTCGCGGTCGCCATTGATGTAGCTGATAACTGATGTGATGAGAGAGAGAGAGAGAGAGAGAGAGAGAGAGGCGAAGGAGTTGGGTTGGGTAGCTAATCTGAAACCCTAGGGGGGACAAGTGAGAGAAGCGTGAAGACAGAACAGTGGAAAGGAAGGTTAACCGACTACCGGATATTTGCCTGTTGCGAGATGCTCTGGATTTCACAATTCTTTTGGGACAAATTACATTATAATACTCTCCTTATTTTATCTCTGGTATCATTTTAGTTCTTAAATTTTTAATTTGTTTGATTTTAACTTTTTATTTTTAATTTTGTTTCATTTTAGTTCAATTAATAATCTCTATTAAAAAATTTAACAGAAAATAGTCATGTGCACAATATGTGATCAACTTTGAGGGGCAAAACAAACAATTCAATCATAACCCTTTCCTATTTCATCTCTGCAGCACCATTTGTTTTCCCCTCCTCCTCTACCGTCTATCATTAATCTCACTCCACCACCACCACTACTAAACAACACCACCATCACCATCCGCCACCAAATAACACCTTCTTCTATCCAATCCCGACACCACATGTTTCCCTCTTCTAGTCCAGCCATGACAATCGCCCACATTATTTTCTTCTTTCAGCCTAACCGATCTCTCTCTCTCTCTCTCTCCATCCCCTAGCCTCCCGTCGTCTTGTTTCCTTAACCTCTATCAGCAACTTATCGCATCATTCCTTATTTCTTACCAATAGCAGTGAATCCAAAATCATCATTGTTTGGAACAAACAATCTCTGCAGAGACTTGACTTTATCATCAAGTCTATGAACCTTGGTTTCATCAACAGATCGATCGCTCCACTGAAAAGCCTCTATTTTGGTATCCAATGAGATCGATTCATGGGTCAATTGTTGAGAAATTTCACCATTTGATGAACCCATATTGGTGTTTCTATCAACAGACCCTTGAATTTCCCTTTGTTGTACCCGATTCGAAGCCACGTCATTATCTTTGTCTTGAAGGTTGATCCGATCTAAGTTGGAAGCAAACTTGAAAGTGGAAATTACATTATTTGATTATATGTGGCACTTAGTTAAGAGATTGTTGAGGTTGTAAAGCTTTTCTTAGTTGAGTTTGGCGGCAGTTGAAGGTGGTGCCGCGATGGTGGTGGTGGTGGTGGTGGGGGGTTAGAGTGATTCCTTCAATTTTTGAAACTTGGTAGAGAGGCCAAGGCCAACTATTTTTGCTGGTAAAAGGAGTTTGGTTCTGGCTTCTAGATTCTTCTCAATCTCATCACCCATTTCAACAAACACTAAGATCTTAATCTCTCTCTCTCTCTCTCTCTCTCTCTCTCTCTCTTTGTGAATGTTGTGAAAGAGAAATTAAGTGGGTAGTGAAATGTCCATATTGCCATTGAAAAAGGGTCATGTGCATCTCACGTGTTTGTTTTCAGTCAACAATTTTAATCAGTGATAACAATTAGACTAAAATGATACAAAATCAAAAATTGAGGGTTAAAATCGAGCAAATTGAAAACACAAGGACCAAAGTGACACAAGAGGTAAAGTACAGGGACTGTAAGTGTAATTTGCCCTTCTTTTTTTTAAGAGAATGGCTTCCCTCCAGTCCAATCACAGACTGGAAGGTATTGTTGGACCCGTTGAGGCCTACCACGGGTCCCATTTTGATAATCTGAACTGTTCAATGTGTAGAACTCGTCAAGTACTATATGCTTGTAAAAAATCACATTGATCGAATATCGATAGCTATGTGATCAAATCAATTTTGTATGAAAAAAAAATAGACGGTGAAAAATAAATGGCTTACAAAAATCTGATTTGATTACATAGCTATCGACTTCCGATCAATGTGATTTTTTACAAGCGTATAGTACTCGACAAGTTCTACACATTGCATGGTTCAGATTATCGAAACAGGACCCGTGGTGGACTCCCACGGGCCCAACAGTACCCTCCAATCCGATCATAGACTGAAAGAAGGCCATTCCTTTTTCTTTTTTTTTATTTGTCTTTAAAAGGGATTTTTTATTTTTTTTAAGATCCATAATATTACCATTTTAAAAGATAAAAAACACCTTAAACTTTCATACTACTTTAGATCCCTCAAAAATACATGTCTTTTTCCTCCAAAATTATTGGACTCAAATATCTTTACATTTTGGCCTCGTTTAGCATATGCTTATTTTAGTCTAAAACCCAAAAAGTTACTAAAAAAATCAAAAAGCCTATAGTCTATACTAAAAAGTCAAATATCATTTGGCATGTGCTTGTTTTAGTCTAAAACCCAAAAAGTTACTAAAAAAATTAAAAAGCCTATTATCATGACCCGAACCACCCTAAAAGTTTGGGTCATAACCGGCCAGTAATCTATGAATTACCGAAGGCCTCAAACGAACATACAAAATATTTATGTTAATGGGGTCATAACGGAAGCATATAATAAGAAAGAGTCCATTGAGCTGTGCATACATGCCATAACGTTTACACACATACATTATATATACATAACCTAGAAGCAAAATTTATAACATCATAGACTATACAAAACCCAAGCTTCTCAAGCTTGGCCAAAACACCACCAGAGCCCTGACATAGAGGTACAACTTGGGTGGCTTTAAAAAAAGGCTAACTCCGATGTGGTCTCTAATGTGGAACTCCCTGATGCTCACCTACATACATACAAATAAACAGAGTAAGCTGGAAGCCCAATGAGTAATCTCCATATAAGAGGTTAAATGAATGAGCCTCATGTTTTATTTAATCAATATAAAGATCTTGGCATATTTAAAAATCGTTTCAAAAGCACATAGTACCAAATACCATTCATTGATCCTTTCATAGCTTACCAAATAGCGAAGTTCATACTTTTCTTTTAATCACATTTATGGAACAGCCTCGGGCCCAACATATAACAAAACGACCTCAGGTCCAATATATCAAAACGGTCTCGGGCCCAATCATATATAAAAACGGCATCAGGCCCAACATATAACTAAATGACCTCGGGTTCGATATATCAAAACGGCCTCGGGCCCAATCATATATCAAAATGGCCTCAGGCCCAACAAATAACAGAACGACATCGGGTCCAATATATCAAAACGGTCTCGGGCCCAATCATATATCAAAACGGCCTCAGGCCCAACATATAACAGAACGACCTCGGGTCCAATATATCAAAACGGTTTCGGGCCCAATCATATATCAAAACGACCTTAAGTCTGCATTGCACATGTCATATAACTTTTACGAATTTCATTCATTTCGATCAAAACACAATATTGGCATAATTTACCATTCATGGCTCAAAGTACACAATGAAGAACATATATGTACAATACTATAGAAATTACTCACCGTGATTTAGACTTTAATTAACTCGCTGAATTACCATATAGGACAATCGTCAAAGATTGACATCATACAAAACATTTATAGCGAATCATTAGCTCATACAAAACGTCCAAGACGGACCATAGACCAATAACAGTTACTAAGGGTCAAAGTACATTTTTCCAATTTATCATAATCATTGCTTAAAATGAAACTCATTCATTCTTATCCAAACATTCTTTCGGAAACTTGCCATAACATAATTACTCTAAAGATTTCAAGCATATTTATCATTTCAAAAACACTCGTCAAAGCACATAATTTATACAAAGCATAAGTTTCATAATTCCAGAGTATTTCATATGAAAATGCTGTTACAAAGAAAATTACTCACCGTGATTTACAGAAATGGTTGACCGGTTCTTGAATCATGACCTGCAAACACAATGCACATGGCAAAACATATCGAAACATAGAATTACTCTCTTGATCAAATTTACTTTCTCTTAATCTTTTCTTAACCAAATCAATCAATCCCCCTTACTTTGCTCCTTAACCAATTATTTTTGTTGGTTCTAAACTCATTAGTCCTCAATGGGTTATAATTATTGTCTAGGAAAATAGGAAGAGATGAAAGGAAACTTGGTTGGGAGAGGAAATAGCATGAACGGTTAGAAAGAAAGTGAACAACCTTCACTAATTTGAACATAGCTATTTGTGTACTTAGAATTTGGATGTGAAACCACCTCCATTGGAAACTAGACTTCCGGGGCTTGAATTTAGGCTCAAGAATTGTATAAAAAAGAGTCCGGATTGTCAAGACCCAAACCCGCCCCTATAGGTTTAGCATCGTAACCGGCCAGTAATCCTTGAATTACCGAAGGCCTCTGAACAAATTAACAAAAATAAAGGGGCTAGCGGAAGCAAATACATAAATATAATTGTCCAATGAGCTGTGCTGACTTATATGAAACAAAATATTTAAAAGTTTATATACATATCCGATAGTCAACCATACATTATATCCACACACATTACAGTATCTTAAGTACAGCCAACTTAATCACATCCAGTCTCATACATATACAGAACCAAAAGGACTGAACACAGGACACTTCGGGAACCTCTACGTGAGGCGCAATGGTTGGCTGACAACAAAAACACAGTTCCAGACAAAAGCTTTCGGGCTTGAACTCCAGAATGCTCACCTATATACATATATATACAAACAGTGAGCTAAAGCCCAGTGAATAACATTAAGGTAAAGGGGTTAGTGAACGAAATCTGAATATATCATAAGCGGAAACAGATAATAGCATAATCATTCTCATATCAGAACATAATAATGGTACATCCCATAAAACACATCACAGAACGTCTTCCGACTAGAGTAATCGGTTCCGGATACCGATTAAACACATATCACCACAATGAAGTGGCTAACGAGATCTCGTAATTACTTATATGTCATGGACCCGCATTTTCATGCCGTCTCCCATGACTTGGGACTATCTATGGATGCCATAATAGATTTTAAACTTGGAATGTTCGTTCACGTAAACAGATAACATTTTAGAAATCATAGCTTATCATATTTCATTTGGAACATAATTCACATGAACGTATCTTTACGATAACGTTACTCACAGTGGTTCCAGTAAGCGGTTAATCAATCCTCGAGTCTTGACCTACAATTACAAAATACATAGCACAAGCATGTTTTATCATTACACATTCAAATGACCATTAAAGCTTAGCTTTCATTACATTGGTTCTTATTCTTTCTTACCACATTGCCTAAAACACACACACTTGCAGTCTCATAACTTAGTACATTCATTCCTTAGTGTGTTTCTAATCCATAACCTCCTTAATATGGCTTAATTAAGGCTTAGGAATGCCTAAGATGCAATGAGGATGCCAAAACATGCCTTGGAACACTTGGTAAATTTTCTGAAAATAAGGTCCCCGCTCGAGCGTAGACTTCCTCGCTCGAGCGGACATGCAAAATGAGAGGGGCTACTCGAGCGTGACTTCCTCCGCTCGAGCGACCTGCAAACTTGAAAAAAGTACTGGTTGGTCGAAATCCACGCCTGAGCTACAACTCCCACGCTCGAGCGTATCGACAACATGCAAAGGGTTCGCTCGAGCGTCCAAGTGATCGCTCGAGAGGAGAGCTCATGTCTGAAAAAAAATACTGAGAGCTCGTATTCTCCCCTCGAGCGCAGGTTTCCTCACTCAAGCGGACTGTAAAATTCTGGATTTTTTTTTCAAAACAGGGTTTGAGCTTCAAAATGTGATTTTAATGGCTATACTCATGCAAAGCTTGATCAAAACACTTGGAAGGCCTTTCTAAAACACAATTACATGATCACTCTCAAACATTTAGCTCAAAACTCATGGATTTAGCAAATTTGAACTTCAAAGCTCATGCATGGAAGATTTTCAAACTCTTTTCTTTTGTTCTACAAAACATGCAATGAAAACCATAAGCTCATGAAATTTTGAAACATAAAACATGATAATTTCTTGAAGATGATGAGTAAAACTTACATGCATGCAAAGATTTCAAGAGCAAAACCCAAGACATGAATGAACAAGGTATAATTCTCCATAAACATGCACACAAGCCATTTTCTTGCTCAAAAACCCAACTTCACTTCAAATTCCAGTAATTGATTCACCAATTTCTTAGTACAAGATGCATGGAAGGTTGTCTACAAAAGAATAGGCTCTAGACTCTTACCTAGCTTCTTGATTTCGAACAATGAGAGATAGTCCTCCTAATTTTCTTCTTCTTCTACCTCAAGAGCTCACTCTCTCACTCTCTAGTTACACTCTCTCTCACACACAAAAGACCAAAGAGGTAACCTACCACACCCCCTCACTCAGCTGAATATACACAACACACACCTCACTTTGAGCACCATACACGTGCACACACATGCACACTTCCAACACACACACATGGGTTTTAATCCCCTACACTCAACACCACAAAATGCCTTAACACATTATACACTCAATCACGTCTTGGATCATTAATAGGATTAGATTAGGTACCAATCATGCATTATTTAAATCAAGCATAAGTAACCTTAATTTATTCAGGTTAGCGCGAAGTTCAATTAATCCAAATTAGTTCCCATCAAGGTTCAATTTAATCACATCCGATTTTTACCGAACCGAATCAATTCTTAATAAAATTTGCCATGGTGTTCTAAAATTTCCAAATAACACGTTGATGTAATCAATTTCGATTTCGGATGTCGATAAGGCTTTCAATTTACATCTTAAAGCGGAATCCAAACAGATATTTCTACACGTAACCGATGAGAGGCCAAAATCATGTAAAATTCCATAATAATCCCATAATTCATTTGATCCACTCAATTAGCATCTTTAATCACTGATAAGCAGCTAATTACGGGTCGGGGTTATTACACGGATGAGGGAGTGTAGACACCCCATTTTTGACCGTCCTCAAGACTTGGACGTCACCGTTTGAACACTCGGTGATCATCCCTGTTCGTGTTCGTCTCGAGTTCTCAGAGGTTTCGGCTACGCGCCTTGCCTCAAGACCTCTTGACTTGTGTTTTTGCTTCTGAGGGCAGGAAATGGCTTTTTGGCCACCCCCAGCACCTCACCGGCCATGGCTTGAGGCCACCGGCCCTCTTTTCTTGCCACCGGCCATTGGTGATGGCTGGTCGGCACTTTGTTTGGTCGGCCGACCATTAATTTGGCCGATCGACTCCTTTTCTGGCCGAGACCTCTTCTTGGGGAGGCTTGACCCTTTTGAACCCCCTGTTTTAGCTTCTTGAGGAAGCTTGAACCTTTTGAACCCTTAGTTTTAGCTTCTTGAGGAAGATTGAACCTTTCAAACCTTGGTTCTAGCTTCTCCAAGAAGCTTGAACCTTTTGAACCTTGGTTTTAGCTTCTCCAAGAAGCTTGACCCTTTTTAGCTTCTCTAAGAAGCTTGACCTTTTAGCTTCTCCAAGAAGCTTGAACCTTTTAGCTTCTTGGAGAAGCTTGCACCTTTCTAGCTTCCAAGAGAAGCTTGCACCTCTTGAATCTTTTGCCTAGCTTCTCCAAGAAGCTTGGCTCTTTTGTCTAGCTTCTCCAAGAAGCTTGGCCTTCTTGGCCCTTTTGCTCTAAGCTTCTAAGAGAAGCTTGACCCCCTTGACCCTTTTTGCTTAGCTTCTCTTAGAAGCTTCAAGCCTCCATCTTCTCTATAAATAGAAGAGCTTCTCTTCCACTTGAAAGGTTCCAAGAAATTTGTCTAAGGCAAAAACCATACACTTCCCTCCATATCTCTACATTCCAAGCTCCAAAGTCCATAGTTCTTGGCCCCTTTGCACACCACCTCTCAACCACACCTCTCCATCATCCATCTAAGCTTCTTGGAGGCCATTTTCAGAGGCTAAGGAACTAATTTTTTGGACCAAAGGCTGCTGTCCACGTTGGTCTACAAGGGTGAGCATCTAACCCTCTTTTATTCCCCGTTTTTGCACAAGCTTTTAGCCTATCTTGCTTGCTGTTTTGAGCTTTGTGTATAACATAAAAAAGTTCTGTTTTTTTGTGTTTAAGATACTTCATTAAGGTCACTTTTCTGTTTGGGGTCGTTTACCCCCTCTTAGGCCTTGTTTGGCCCCCATTTTGTGCTATTTTTGGTGAACTTCGAGACCACCTTGTTTGGGCCTCCTCACCACTGAAATCTTGAGGGATTTCAGTGGTGAGGATGGTGGTTTAAAGTCCTAAGAAGGAGAGGGCCACCCCCCTCTCCTTGTTGTCTTCAAAAAGTCCCATTTTAACCTCATGTGTGAGCACCATTTTTAAGTGCATGTTGGCCATGTCTTAAGTGTTATTTGGTATTATTTTTCCATGTATTACCTCTGTTTTTACTTGGTTTAGACACCCCATGCATGCTTAGCATACTTGTCTTGTAATGCCATGAAATTGCCTTAACATGCTTTGTGCTTTGAGCCTTGTTTCTAGCATGATTTTGGCTTAGCTTTGTGAAGCTTTTATGCATATTTTGGCATGCTTAAGGTCTGTTTTTGGTTGCTTAGGCCATCTAGGGCTTGCTTTGTATAGCTACCATGCAACCTCTCTTGTATGCCTTGAGTATTGACCCCTCTAGCATGCTTTACTTGCTTCATTTCATTAGTTTGGAACCACTTATCATGTCATTTCAGTCCTCATGGTATGCTTGTATGCTTGCATTTGATGCTCCTTTAATAGTTTATAAGGTTGTCATCTTGTGTTCCATGTTTAGGCCCTTGTGCATGCATGCTTGTGTGTGTGTTTTCATGCTTTTGTTGCATCATTTTGGCCACTGATTTTGGCATGCTTGAGAGCTACCCAAATTAGTTTAAGTCCATGCTTGACATGTTGCTCAAATGTTGTTGCCTTGTTTCATGCCTTGCATGCTTGTTTGCTTAGGTTGTGTGCCTAGTATGCATTACTTGCTTGCATGTTCATGTTGCATGTTTAGATTGTATGCTTAGGTTGCATTTGGCATGCATGCCTTGCCTCTTGAATCACCATGATTGAGGTTGAGTTCCTTATGTGTTTGTGTGCATTACATTTGACATTAAAATGCACAACTTAGCTTCTTGGGCCATCACGCATTGAAATGCGCGATTGGTGGTCCGAGAATCGAGCACCATACCCCTTTGAGTCACAAACATGATAAGGGATGTGGTGGTGCATACATTTGCTTGAAATGCATTGCCATGCCATGTTTTGCCCTCTGCTGCTGTCAATTGCAGGTTCTGCAGGGAGTTTTGGCCGGTCGGCTAAATATAGTGCCGGCCGGCCATCAATTTTTGGCCGATAGACAAAAAGGTGGCCGGTGATCATTCCCTTTAGCCGGTGGTGTTTCTACTTGGTCGGTGATGCTCCCCAGTGTCCAGAGAAGCATTCTTGGGACTTGTGCAAGTTTTCAGAGGGCAAGGCAGTGTAAACAGAGGCAACAGTGCCATGGCAATGGATTTCCGGGCGAGGCCAATCCAAGCATGCGTGCATCCCTCTTCCCGAGGCCTTTTACTGCTTTCCTTAGCTTAGTTAATTTGTTAATTAATTAAGTGGTCTGTAATCATTAATTAGCTTGTAGGTTAATTAATTTGTATATTCTTTTGGTCCCTCCGAGCGAGGGTAAATTTGTAATAAGTGTGGATGAGTATGTGCATGTCTTCCAACCCCCACTTCTTTTTCCCTTTTACTTACCTGCTTTCAATGGTTAGTACTAGGACATATTTATTTTAGCATCCTTATGCTATGCATGCGTGCATCATTCATCTGTACTACATGCACCGGGCTCGGCGCATCATACTAACTGCATTGTACTTCAATTCCAAGTTGAATACGTGTTATTCGTAGCATTTCACATGTCATTATAGATTAGCCGAGCCTATTCTAGTGACATTCTGTATGCGATGCATTAGCCATTTTTAACATGAACTAGGATCATGCATGATTACTAACTAGTTTTTGTTTTGGCACGGAGTACTAGGTAAGCTTTTATTGCTTTAGCATACCGCATGCGTGTGAGTGTTACCATAATAGCATGATTGCCATGAGGCTAGCTGCTTATGTGATATAACTGCTTGAATGCCTGTGGATGGAGGTTGAATTACCTAAATTGGAATAATGCATTAAAACTGTGAGTTTTAAGCCCACTAGATAGTGGCAAAACCACCTTTTTTAAAGCCCACTAGATAGTGGCAAAATCATGCTTTCTTAAGCCCACCCGAGGGTGGCAAATTCACGTCTTAGCCTACCTGCGGGTAGCACCATCAAACCATTTTTTCAAACCAACAAACATGAAGTGTTTTGTTCCAAATCAGGTGATCCAGTCTATACTTGTATGCTGTGCGCATCACATAGTAAATCTAGGCTAATAACCGGAATAAGAACGCACAATGTTTTCAAAATAAGATATCATGGTTAGTAGAGGCCGGTCTTTGACCGGGCGAGCGGGGGTGCTCACGAAGTGACCTTCCCCAATCGTACCTAAGTTCCCGAGCCGAGGCAACTTTGGTGATGACGGACACGTGGCCTTCGGCACCGAGTCAGGGTTTCCTAAATTTCCTATAAAAAAACATTTAGGTGGCGACTCTGTATCTGGCAAAGCAGTCCATGTTTGGCACTTCTTTTCAAAAAATCTGTTTTCAAAATCGATTCGCCGGATTTGGACTCTTTGGTTCAAGATTTAGAACCGTGACACAAAGGGGAGTCCGAACTGTAGCCGAGGTCCCGCGCGGGCTTGTTACAGGGAGATATGCCTTTTTGAAGTTACTAGGTATAAGCTGAAAAATGGTTGGCCGCATATGCGCCCACTTTAGCCGTTCGTGTGGTGACTGGGCCGCTCGAGTGGTGGTTTAAGAAGAATGCAAACCTTTATTTTTCATCATGTTCCGCTCGTGCGGAGCCCGTGGCCGCTCGTGCAGTTTGGGCTGTGAGAACCTGAATTTTTAGACAACTAATTAGTTTGATTAATAATAATATTAAGTTAGTTAACAGTGATTATTAAATTATGGAATTATAATGTTAATAGCATCATGGTTAATACCAATATTAGATTCCTTTAAATAAAATTATTTATCTTTCTGTGAAAAAAAAATAAAAATAAAAATAAATAAATAAAAATAAAAAGAAAATATAAAATAAAATAAAATTTTGTATCTAAATATAGTTGTGGAAACTAAATGGGTTAAACAAATAATAACTAAGTTAGTAAGAGAATAGTAGGGAGCAAAATATCTAGTGACTAGGTTATATATATATTCAATTGATTTTTATTTTGTACCAAAAAAAAAAGAAAAAAAGAAAAATCAAAGCCTTTGTCAATGCTTGCCAATGCATGCCCTTGCTTGCTGCCACAAGTGTTCCCAGAGGGATTCAGCCCAAGCATGTCTTTGCCCACTGCTACACTCCATGCCTACATGCATATGGCAAATCTCAAGCCTTTGTCAAGGCTGCCATAGCATGCAAACCAACTGCAATCTAGCCTCTTAGATCATAGTTCCTAAGCCAAAAGAGAAGTAAAGTAAAAAAATAAAATAATAATAGTAATAATAATAATAAATTAGGCCCTCAATCTCCTATAATTAGGAGCACTATTCAGCCCCATTGCACACACAGGAAACTGAGCAAAACAAAGAGAAAGAGAGGGAGAGAAAGCAAGGGGGAAAGGAGAGAAGAGAGGGGAAGAAAGGCTCAACACTTAATTTTTTTTTTTGCTTCATTGAGGTAAGAATACATCACCTCTATCCTCCCTTAGATACTTCTAACTGAATTTATATAAATTATATATGCAGGACTAAGCATGGTTAAGTCATATATAGTAAAATAATACCATGCATGTTTAAAATTTTGATAGGGTGAGGGTTTCATTATGTTATAATTTCATATTCCTTCTTGCAAATGTAGATATATGGCTTAGCTACTGTTTTTATGTGTTCAATATTCTTCATTGTTGAAATAATCTTGCAAGAGAGTAAAATGAGATGAGAATGGCTTCCTTTTACCTGAAATTTAGATCCTTCTTCACTGTTTCAGACTTTATCGGTTGAAAAGAGGGCTCTAATAAATTGAAAATAATTGATGTTAAAATTCTGTGTATCCTGGAAGTAGATATAGGTGTTATACACTGTGTAAATTTTTTATAAAATCATTGGACACCATTTTCTTACCAAAACAAATATTTTCCCCAAGCGTCGCCTACAACACAGCAGAAGCAGTGGCTTCGGACAGGTCCCATTTTCTCTGCAAATAGTATTTTTCTGCATGACCACTTGGGATAGCTAGATATAAGAGTTATCTTTCATTTTCCACTGATTTCACAAAAAATGGATAAGTTTAAAAGAAGAAATCGTAGTTTTACTCAAATGCAACAGAATCTGTCCAGTTTTCTTATAAAAATTATTTGACCATCTTTGACTGGTTTTCAGTATTCACACTCTTCTGGAAACATGTTCTAAACTCAAAAATTTAGCAAACCGTCCTGACCATACCTCTTTTTGACACCGTTTGAGGCCCCTTTTTATTTTTCGAACATAGAACCCATGTGCTGGAGGTTAAAATGACTCACTGTCCAAAAAATCAATTTTCTTTTAAAAAATTATTTCTCCATTTTAAAATCGTTTTTATCCCTGGTATTCTTCACAAAATATTCTCCTAACTCGATGAACTAGCACCAGTTAAAATATTATAATGGTTGAACTTCATTTGGTATGGGTTTTATATTTTTTTGTCTGACCATACAGTGCTGAAAGAAGAAGTGTGTTAATTCTTAAGAAATCTTGTGATGATTCCTAAGACATTCTATCACATTTTTTTTGGTTGCCATATATGATCGTGTTGTGCTATATAAACATTATGTCACTGTGGTTCTCAAACTAAAACTCACACATGTATAAAAATGTGAATTCGACGAAGTAAGGAAACACAAAATTCAACCGATGATACATTAAAAATTTAAAAGTGATGGGCGAGCATGGTTTAGAAGCTTGCGCAAGTGAGTTGCGAACCCTAACATGGCACGGGAAGGTATTTCGGCTCTTATCGGTGTAGGCGATATAAGGTTGGTGGTGCAGGTGTCACAACATAGACCGTTCCCTTGGGGCAGACCGTGATGTCACGATTCGGGTACGTAACCCTGGTGTGTGGGCATCATTGGTAGTTACAGCAAGTAACGTTTGAATATTTGACCAAGGGGGAGTCAGAATTGCTCGTGGCCATTGCTTAGCGGTTGAGTGGAAATAGTGCTCCGCGGGGAGTTACTTAAACTTATTTGATAAACCAAATCTATGAGAATTTAAAAAGAAAAGTGGACATTCTCCTTATGATGAAATACTGCTTCTGTTTATCAATTTTTATTTATTATCTATTGTTATTATTTCAATTGATGGCATTCCTATTATGCTTATTAAATGTTACATGTTATTCTGTTACTACGCATTATTCATTAATTGTGGGTATTATTATCGGGGTGAGTATTTCCAGGTTGTAGTATATTATTGAGCTCGTCGCTCATTGGCATTCTCGTTGCCCTGACATTTTATGTCAGGTACCGAAGAAAATGAAGGAAACACCGAGGCCTTGCAAGGCGACATTCAGCTTTGGTTAGCTTGAACAGTCCCCAAGTTCCACAAACTATTTTCTAAGTTTTCCTAGTTTTTCTCTAATTTTCTTTTATATTTGTGTAATCTTTCTTTTACGTACCGAGACTAAGATTTAAGTTTTATTAGAATTGTAATTTAAAAACTTTAAATTTCTGAGTTGTTAATTAATGGATGTTAATGATGTTTGGTGGCAACATTGATTTTAAGTTCTAAATCTTATTATGATGTCCTTAAAATTTGGGGCGTCACATGGGCAACATCAGACAGTCCGAAAATGGCCAAAATGAAATCCTCCAAACTCATTTCCAACCCCAAATTCAAGCAAAGCTAATCCAAAAACATGTTATACTAGCATGATTCAAGGGTAATTACATATCAAACACATCAAACTTGCTTCAATAACAAAATCAATATCTCACATTTTTCATAACTTCATAAATTTCATGATAAAGCTTAAATACATAAAAAAACATGAATGATCCCTCAACAAATCTTTGTTGTATGCACAATCTAGAGCTCATTTCATGCATCAATCACAAGATTGGACTTAAAACAAACAAACATAAAGAGATTTCTTGCATTTAGTTCAACCCATTACACAACCCACAACCCTAGCTCAAAGTTTCCAATTTCCTTTTGATTTCATGCCAAAGATAAGCTAAAGACAAAGATTCTAAGTAAATTTTCATACCTTAACTTCAATCTAGAGTTTGCCTCTTGAATCTCCACCAAATCTCTAGCTTCTCTTCTTCTTCTCTCTCTAACTCACCCTCTAACAAAGCTCTCCCAACAAATGATGAACTCAAGAATTAGAGAGATATATATATAATATAGGCTAATTAAAACATTACAAATCGTAATTTTACAAAATTTCACCATAAGCTCTAAAAATCATGCTAATCACATATATGAAGTTGGTTTTGGTTTATCGCGCCTCTAAGACTTTCAATTTTCAGTTCAAAGTTCTAATTGTAACAGATTTTCCTACATTCAACAGATATAGAATCCAAAATCATATAATTCAGATGCTTAACTTGCAAATTCATATTAAACACATAAACACGTGTATAATTAAGCATAATACGGGCTGGGTTATCACACCTATAACCTATACCAAAAAGTCAAATATTTCATTTTCTCTCTATTTTTTGCACATCTTTTCGTAAAAAATTAAAAAATCATTTCAAACATACTAGTTTTTTTTACCTCATATTTTAGCCAAAAAGTTACTAAAATAGCTTGTTCCCAAACGAGGCGTCTTTCACTTTTTGAAATTTTTCAAAACTTGAAAATTTAATAAATTTTGATTTAGATGTTTATTTTCAACAAAAATTATATTTTTGGAATGCTCTTATCGAGATCTATCAAACACAATTCATGATGAATATGAAATTTAGAGGGAAAAAAAAAATTGACAAATTTTCACCGAGTTAGAAATCAATATGAAAGTAAATTTCTCGAATTACAATTGCAGAGAAATTTCAGAGAAAATCAAATGTGTTAGAGAAAATCAATATGCAAGTCAATTTCTCTGACTACATTTACAGAGAAATTTCAATAAAAATAAAAATAAATGTGTTAGAGAAAATCAACATGCAATAGAGAAATTTCAAAGAAAATCAACATGACAAAGAAATTTCAGATATATCTCCAATGAAATTTCAGATTACAAGTGTGTAATGGCCAAAGAAAATTAACATAACAGAGAAATTTCAAATATAGGTCCAATGAAATTTCTCTAGTATAAGTGCAATGAAATTTCAAAAAAAATTCTCTTTATGAATAAATTTCTCTAGTATAGGTCCAGTGAAATTTTAGACAAATTTTACCCAAATTTCTCTATGAATAAAAATTCAAATTAATTTTAAATAGTATAAGTGTGACGACCCCACCACGTATAATAATTAACATTTAATTAATTAAGGGGATTTGGATTTTAATTGTGCATTATTTTGGTTCAATTTGAGAGTTATGAGAATTATTCGGTCTGATTCGTATACGATTTTGTTAAGGATTTATGTTGAAATTAGAAATTGAAAGCCTAAATGACTTAAGAATTTAAAATTGATAAGTTAAATCAGTTCAATTTTCAATATTAAATCATATGGGAGTTTAAATAAATATTTGATTCAGTTTAGTAAAATTAATATTTGATCGATTGGGTCTGAATTGGAGTTAATTAAGTTATGAGGATTGGTAATTAAGATTATTATGAATTTAAATTTACTTATGAGGTGTCCAATTTGAATATGTAATTTATTAACAAAAATTTTGAATCTGATAAGAAATTGAAGGTTTAAATGATTTGGGAAACCAAAATTGATGATGGTAATAAGTTTAATTTGATATTTGAAGCGTCGTGAGAGTTTGATTAAAAATCTAATTCAGATTAATAAAATTTGGATTGATTAAATTAAGTCTTAATTGAGGTTAATTAAGTTGTGTGGTAATCATAATTAATTAGGACTAAGTGAGATCGGTATAAATCAAGAATGATTAAGTACGTGTTTGGCATCCCCTAAAAAATTTCAAAAGTCAAAAAGTCATTAAAAAAGTAAAAAAGTTAACACTATTTACATCATTGGACATTTTTGGTGAAAAACAAAAAAACTGTGCAGCACAGTGCACTGCACGGAACCCGAACAATCACAACGCAGCACAGTACACTACACGGAACCCAAATAATATTTTAATACTATCACAATGCAGCATAGTGCACTGCACGCAATCCAGCACAGTGCAACACTAGGAAGGTAATTTTGCTAATTGATATAATATTTTAATATATATTTTTTCGTAAAAAGTTAAAAAGTTATTCCAAACATACATTTTTTTTTCTCTACTTTTTAGCTAAAAAGTTAAAAAGTGTACTTATATAATTCATTCCAAACAACCCCTAAATTAAAAAGTAATTTAAAATAATTTGATTTGAAACTAAACATAATTAATTAAGCTTAATTATGAGTCATTAGCAATTAATCTAATTATATTCAATTAAAAAATAAAATAAAATATTTAATATGTAGAGAGAGTGAGAACACTCTAGAATCTTTGAAAAAAAAATTAAATTTTTTTAAAAAAAAAAAAAAAAATGAAGCCAAGAAGAGGATATGAAGTGTATATAGCTTAGAGTCTATTCATCCACCTGTTTAGGCATGGAAAAACCGAGAGAGAGAGAGAGAGAGAGAGAGTGAGAGAGGGAGAGAGAGAATTCAAGAAGAGAGGAAGAACAAAAGAATAAGAAGGTTTTGTGAAATACCAAAATTTAAGTTAAAAATTGTGAAAAAATCATCTTAAAGTAAGAAATTTCATCCTCTTTCTAGTATTGTTTAAATAATCTAGACAAAAATTGATTCAATGTAGATTTTGAGAGGATTATTTGAAAAAACTTTGAGTTGAGATGGGTTTTAAGAAAGTTTCATGGAGAGTATGTTTTAATCAATTAATCTCCAAGTTCCTTATAGATAAATGTTCTCCTAAAGATTATAAATCTTCTATGCATGAATTAAACACATAAATTTGAAATTGAGGGTCAATTTAAGAAGTTGATAGTAAAATAATAAAGATCTAAATTAGAGCAATTCAAGAAGTAAATTATGATTTAAAATTATAAAATTAGTTAGTTTTTATCTTAATTTCATACATACAAATACTTTTCTAAGAGTTTTATAACTTCAATTTCATGATTTAAAGGAAAAAGAAAAGAGTTAGAAATCAATTTCATGTAATTTGAAAGGAATTAGTAAAAGGAAGAAAAAATTGAATTAGATTCAAGATTATGAAAGTTAATTTAGAAATTAATTATTTTGGGTTGATTTTGAAAGTTCTAGTTAAATTGAGTTCCATAAATTACATACAATTTTATTGTGCATTTGATTTTGAAGAAGAATTTTAGAAATTATGAGTTCATGGGTTTTGATTTTGAAATTGAGGTTGGTTTTGATTCAAATAAATTAATTAATAATTACGTTTCATGATTTTGAGTTTGGATTTGTTTTAAAGTAATGATGTATGAAAGTTTTTGTATTGAATTCTATGTCAGAAAAATTTATGAGTTTCATGTTTAATTTCATACTTATTTTTCAAATGAAAAGAGGTTGGAAATATTTGCATACATGAAGTTTTGATTTAAGTATTGATAATTTAATGAGATTTTGAGCAAATGATTTATAAATAAATAAGTGTTTATGTTTTCTAAAATGTTTCCAAAGTTTTGATCAAGATATGTATGGGCTCAAGATTGAAAAAAATTATACTTTGCTCATATTGCGATCTTGAGCATTCAAGACATGATTTCTGACTTAATGAAGATTAATAAGCTAACAATCAATATAAATCAGTTGGTTAAAGGATAAATCATTGATTTAGTAGTAATTGATTAAAAAGTCAAGTAAAAAATCGATCTATTTGGAAAGAATATGTGAAATGGGAAATAGAAAATGACAAGAAAAGTTAAGTTTGATCAACGAAGTGATATTGTGTTTCAATGTGTATCTATTATGTATTTTGTAAGTCACGCGCTACGGTCCGTCTAATCTGTCTATGGAGCTATTTGTGAGTAACAACCTTGTAAAGATATGTTTGAATTATAATTATTTTCTGAATTATAAAATGAATAATGCTATATGCACCAATTAGTGTGCTAACTAGTGTATCAATTGATGATGTGGCATAATTAAGAGGTTTTTGGTATTCGTAATGTGATTAATGAGTGGGGTCAATAATAATGTCATAACTAGTGTACCATAATTAAGAGGTTTTTGGTATTTGTAATGTGATTAATGAGTGGAGTCAGTAATAATGTCATAATTAGTGTTGTTACACTAGTTAGTACACTAATTGGTGCATGTAGTACCACCGTTATAAAATGCTCTATTTCTGGGAAATGATATTTTCTAACTGATTGAATGATTGTCCTGTTGTAACACCCGCCTTTTCCTTAGCTGTTGCTTTTATGATTAATCTGAATTATGCATTTATCTGTGCCTTCTATGCCTATTTTTATACATTGTGTTTGATAACAGATATGTTCCTTTATGAAAAGACCTGTTTGATTCGTTAAATCGTAGAGTTATTAAATTGGTTAGTGGACTAAGTGGGTAAGTTGTCACACCTTAATTAGGTCAAGTAATAATTTAAGTAATTAAATAACTAGTTAATGTAGGTGAGGAAGCTCTCACTTAATTAAATTAAATTTAACTAGAGATGTATTTAAATATATGTGTGACCTCAAATAGAAGGTAAAAAGAGGGAGATATAATCTGGGAGAGAGAGAGAGTGTGTGTGAGAGTGTTCTAGAGGTTGAGCTTGAAGGAGTGATCAAGACGAAGAAGGAGAGAATTTGAGACAGCTTCATCAATTAACACATTAAGGTAAAACTTCCTCTTAATTTCTTGCATGAGATTAATTTTCATCTTGAATTCATGGAATTTGAGTGGGTGAGGGATTAAGTGGTGTAAGTTGAGCTAGAAACCCTAATAAGAGGGATTTTCCCATAACCTTGCATGTATTCCATCACCTTGCTCATTCCTAGGGTTTTATATGAATTTAAGTCATATTTCTATGGTTTTGTTGAGACATAGAATTACCATGTGCATTCCCTCTTTAATCTTTAAGTTGTTTATGAGATTAAGAGATTTGATGCTTGAATTTTAAGTCCTACTCTTGGTAATTGTTTTTATACCATGTTTCTTAATTTTTGGTCCTTAATATGAGTGAATTTGGGTTTGATTTTTGGTGGTTGGAAGTTCCAAAAACAGGGCAAAAACTAGGTTCTGAAACACCCAGAACAGCACGTGCAGCAAGGGAGCCCGCACGTACGGGAGAGCACTGGTGCACGTGCAGCGCATAGGCCCGCACGTGGGGAAAATAGGGGAATGTTGGGGAAGCATTCTGCTTAAAAAGCACCTAATGGCGCACGTGTGGAGAGGGTCCCACATGTGCGGCCAAGGAGTTCCGCACGTGCGGCTGTTTGGCTGCCTCAGATCCACTTTTCTGTGTCATTTACTCCACTCCCGGGCCTCCGTTAGCATGTTTCACACCCGTAATTGACGTCCATTTGCATTGCATGAGCATTTAACAAGAGTAAACTACATTAATTCCTAAGTTATGGAACTAACTAGTTGGATATTTGGTGAATTAAGTGAACAATGCTTATATCTGTCTGTGTAGGTCAAACACCTCATTCCAGTCATCTACAACACGAACCTGACTGTGAGTAACACTGTTGTACAAGCATGTTTAATTTCAATTACCTTTTCTTTGCTTCGGATTTACACATACACCAAAAGATTCTTATGTTAATGAATGATAATTCTATCACTATTTTCATTGTTTACTGTGGCAACCCTGGCACCATTTGTATGATCATAGATCTGTCAGTTCCATTTCACGGAACTCTTGTTTAATATGATGTTGGCTATCATATTTGATCTTCGGTCTTCATGACCGCCTGTTCAGTCTTCATGACTGCCTGTCTGGTCTTCATAACTGCTTGTCCGGTCTTCATGACCGTCTATTCGGTCTTCTAGACCGCCTGTATTTATTGCTTTAAACTATACTACGTGATATGTTATGCTTCTCAAATGCCATATGAGCCTGTTCAGTATGTGTTATATTTTACATTATAATTATCATTCAAAATCTCTTTATTCAACTGTTATTCACTAGGCTCTAGCTTATATTTTGATATGTCATATAGGTGACCCAACTCAGGAAAGGGCATAGTGGCGTCGACCTTGCTTTGATTTTGTCAAGCTAACTTTTGTGCCTCACCGCGAGGTTCCCATCTATCCGAGTTTTGAGGTGGCCAATGTGCACCATTTTATAGCTCGTACATGTATTTTGATCGGTTATCACTGACATTATTTTTGTTTTCGATGGGAATGACTTTTCTCTTTTTATTGTCTTTTGACAAACTTGTGAATACATGATGTACTTATGCATGTGTATATATATGCATATAGCAATATCTTTTGTCTCATGTAAATTTACAGCTCATTGGACATTTTGTCTTATTATGTAATAGCTTCTGCTAGCCCCGTTTATTTGCTTAGTTCAGTCAGGCCTTCGGTAATCGCGGATTACTGGCCGGTCATGACACTAAACCTATAGGGGCAGGTCTGGGTCGTGACACCTGTTTTCTGAATTATATTCTTGACATCTTTAGCATCTGTTACTGTTACTGTTACTATTACAGAGATCTTTGTCAGTTCCAATTTTTGAAACTACTGTTTACTGAATTAATGGCCATCATATATGACTATTCCGATCTTCTAAGACCTATTTGTAGACGTCCCCGAACGTCCCGGGAGGGAATCCCGTTTTGTTCATTGGGCTCACTACAGTTCATGACTCAATGTCACGGTCACGTATCTAATCTCGCAGAGTGCAATGCAAGACCGATGAATCATCAAAGAGCCCAAATCCGGCAAATCGTTTTTGAAAACAGATTTTTTTGAAAGAAGTGCCAAACATGGACTGCTTTGCCAGATACAGAGTCGCCACCTAAATATTTATTTTAGGGGAATTTAGGAAACCCTGACTCGTGCCTAAGGCCACGTGTCCGTCATCACCAAAGTTGCCTCGGCTCGGGAACTTGGGTACGATTGGGGAAGGTTACTTCGTGAGCACCCCCGCTCGCCCGATCAAAGATCGGCATCTACTAACCATGATATCGAGTTTTGAAAATATTATATGCTCTTATTCCGGTTATTAGCCTAGATTTACTACGTGATGCACATAGCATACAAGTATAGACTGGATCGCCTGAATTGGAACGAAATATCTCATGTTTGTTTTGAAAACAGTTTGCTACTCGCAAGTAGGCTAAAATGTGGATTTGCCACCCTCAGGTGGGCTTTAAAAAACAAGATGATTTGCCATTCTCAAATGGGCTTAAAACTCACAATCAATGCATTATTCCAATTCAAATAATCCAACCTTCACCCACAGACATTCAGGCAGGTATATCACATAAGCAGTTAGGCTCATGGTAAACATGCTATCATGGCAGTCACTCACACGCATGCAAGGATGCTAAAGCATAAACACTTACCGAGTACTCCGAACCAAAACAGAAACTAGTTAGTAATCAATGCATGATCCTAGTTCATGTTAAGATGCCTAATGCAACACATACAAGAATGCAACTAAGATAGGCTCGGCTATTCTAAACATGGCATATGAAATGCAACAAATAACATGTATTCAACTTGGAATTGAAATACAATGCAATTAGTATGATGCACCGAGCACGGTGCATGCAAAACAGATGAATGGATGCAAACATGCGAGCATAAGTATGCTAATTGAAACATGCCCTAATCTAACCATCATAAGCCGGTAAATAAAAGGGAGAAAGACGTAGGGTTGGAAGACATACATCACACACACGCACACTTATTACAATTGTGCCCTCGTTCGGAGGGTCCGAATAAATAATTAACTACTCTAGCTAATTAAATATTACAAAACCCTAATTAATTAACAAATTAACTAGGAAAGTGTAGACACCCCATTTTTGACCGACCTTAAGGCTCAGACGTCACCGATTGAGCGCTCGGTGATATTGCATACTGTGCTCATTCAGAAGTCCCAGAGTCGCGGCCGTGCGCCCTGCCTCCGAACTTCCGAATCCTCTTCTGCACCTTGTCTCGGTTTGCGAACCAGACTCGGTTTTCTCTGTTTTTCTTCCCGAGGGGAGGGAGAGGTCTAGAAGATCATCTCTCAGTGGCCGTGAGCTACTTTTTGTGGCCGTAGGCCATTTTGCCCATTTTGGAGTCCGGTTCCCGGTTTTCGGAGCCGTCAGGCCGTGTGCCTCGGTTCGGGACTGCCCAACCGTCTCCGATTCCTCCGGTTCTTGGCAAGTGCCTCTGTTTTATCATTCTGAGGCACACTGGGGCCCCTGATGCCCACTTCGTGGCCGTATGCCACTTTCGGTGCTTACAGCCGGTTTTCGGGCCCCGAACCTCGCGGTTTGGCCCCGAGCATTCATTTCGCATCGGTTTTCTCCGGTTTTTGGCAGGTACCTCTGTTTTATCATTCCGAGGAACACTGGGGCCTCTAATACCCACTTCGCTGCTGAACACCACTTCCGGTGCCTACAGCCCATTTTCGGGACCCCGAACTGCGGTTTGGCCCCGAGCGTTCATTTCTCATTAGTTTTTGTTCAATTTTGGCAGGTACTTCTGTTTCAGTATTAGGAAGATCACTGGAGGGTAGGAGGCCAGCAATTATCCCAGATAACCAGTTTCGCTCCCCCGGCGCCCGTTTTGCTCACTTCCGGGCTAATGTTGAACACCCTAGGCCCATTTTCTTCCAACCAAAGCTACATATCTGTGATCAGGGGACATGGGAGGACCCTAAAAACTACTGGTCGGCCAGTAATTGTGGATTTCATTTTTGAGCCCCTCCTTCAAGCTCTATGTTGTGGCTCCTGCTTCAGTGTTGCCAATTTCCGACCTTGGAACCTTATTCTACACACCTGGGAGGACACCAACACATGGTGGTCGGCCAGCAATTTTGCACTTCATTTTTGGGCCATGGCCGGCCGGCCAGGGTGAGTGGCTGGCCGACCAGGTGGGGTGGCCGGCCGGCCACCTCCCAGAAATTTACCTGGCCGGCCAGCTTTCTGCTTTCCAGCCCTTTCCAGCTGTCCGGATATTTTTTGCAAAATATCTCCCCATCCGGGGGATATTTTGGGAGGGAAATCTTGCCTCTATTTCCCTCCCCTTTTACACCCTTTCTTGCCTATTTGAAGGGTGGTCCTCCTCCTTTGCTAGGGTTAGACATTTTCTCCTCAAGACTTCTTCTCCATTTGAGCTCATCTCCAACTCCAAAACCCTAAAAAAGTTTCAAGTTCCTAGCTCAATCCTTCAACAACCCTAAGCTCCACCTTCACCACTTCCATTCCAGCAGCAAGGGAGTGTTCCTCAGAGGCTTAGAAGCAACTTTCATCAAGGCAAGAGGAAGCAAAAGTGTAGTCTTCAAGGGTAAGTATTAAAATCCCTTTTTCTAGCATAATTTTCCATCAAATCTTTACCCTACTTGTGATCTGTTTTGGGCTCTGACCCCTTCTGGTTTTGTGCTTATTGTGAGCCCCTCTACAACATTGTAGAAGGGCTCAACCTTATTTGGCATCTCCTTTATACACTTGCTTCAATATCACTCTTTATGCCATTAAATTGCATGCTTTGTTTGGATTATGTGTGATCTGTTTTCAAGCATGACATTAACTGTGAGTGGGCTTATATTGAGTCCCTCTTCAACATTGAAGAAGGGCTCCATCATGTTTAGCTTCTCTAGCATGCACTTCCTTTGAAATTCCTCCATTTTACCGTAAACTTGCATGCTACTTTTAGCCTATATGCATTTATTTTTGGAGCATTCCATTAACTGAGATTGAGTTTATTTTAGGTCCCTCTACAACATTGTAGAAGGGATCAAATTGATTTGAGGCCTCCATGTTGTAACTCTCTTTATACCTCTCTTTGGCCCATCTTGAATGCCTTTTTGAGCTTATTTGGCCACTGATTTCAGCCTTCATCAGGCCTAGAAAGAGCCTTATTTTTTCCTATTCTTCATGTTTTGTTAAGGGCCTTAGGCCATTTGATGACTGGTTTTGGTACCTCATGTTGTATCCTCCATATTTTCCGTAAAATTGCATGCTTTGTTAGGCTTGCTTAGCTACTGATTTGAGCCTTCATCAGGCTTATAAAGTGTCTTATAATAACTTATTCTTCATGTTTTGTTAAGGGTTCAAAGTTGTTTGATGCTTGCTTATGGTACCCCATGTTATAGCCCTTTGTAGGCTCATTTTTGCATGCCATTTTAAGCATATCTACACACTGAATTAGGGGATCTCATCTACTGCAAATATGCATATTTTTGGCCCCTCTTTAATTTTGTAGAACTGTGTTTTTCAGTTTGAGCATTGTATATAATACTTGCTTTGTAATTCTCCTCTTTTTCCCCTTTTTTTTGCAAGCCATTTTTGCCATGCTTGTGGTTGTTATTTAGCTTTGCTTTGTACTGAAAAAATGCCATATTTGAGGCTGCCTTGCTACTGGTTTGCATGTCATGATCATGTTGTGCATGTTTAGTATGGCTATAGGCCATTTCGGATACTTAAAATCACATTTCGGGATGATTTCATGCATTGGTTGTAATTTCGTACCATTTCAGGGCTGCTTTCCCCTTTATTTAGGTGTTGAAATTTGGTTTGCATGCTTGCATATCATTTCCCGTGCCAGTTCATGCCTTCGGGCCATGTCTCGGTTTGCGTGCTCGTGGGCACACACTTCGAGACACCTCTGTTTTATCCGACGGCCTCTTATGTGAGTGTGGCTGAGGCCCTCTCATGTTAGTGTAAGCCCAATTTGCATTTTTCATGTCATTTCATGCTTTAATGCATTGCCTCGGTTTGCGCGCCCGTGTGCGCGCATTTCGAGGCACTTCGGTTTTATCCGATTTGCACTTCATATCATCGCCTCGGTGTGCGTGCCTGTGGGCACACATTTCGAGGCACTTCGGTTTTATCCGATTTCCACTTCATATCATTGCCTCGGTGTGCGTACCTGTGGGCACACATTTCGAGGCACTTCAGTTTTATCCGATTTGCATTTCACATCATCGTCTCGGTTTGCGTGCCCGTGTGCACGCATTTCGAGGCACTTCGGTTTTATCCGATTTGCATTTCACATCATCGCCTCAGTTTGCGTGCACGCGTGCGCGCTTTTCGAGGCGTCTCATTTTCATCTCATTTTCATCTCATTCTCACAGCATTGTGCATACTAGGCTGTATCTTAGTTGCATTTCATGCATATCATGCATATCGCATCGTGTTCGGGATAGGAGTTAGCCGGGCACGGGAAACGAGGCACGTTCGTACTCCGAGTGACGAAACGGGTCTCAATTCCCAGTCACCGACACTCCGGATTAACCCATGATGGAGTTAGGTTTTGTTGCAGCATTCATGTGCATTCATTTTATATTGAGTTGTGCAATTCGGTTCCTCGGCCATCATGCATCGGTATGCGTGGTTGGTGGCACGAGGATCGAGGCATGCATATATTTGTGAAATACATTGCTATGCCCCTTTCCTGCTCTCTGTTGCAGCAAAATAGAGAATCAACAGTCTTCCGAGGCTTGGCACGCATTTCAAGGAGCATTGCAAACAGAGGCTAATCGGGACATCCCAGTGGATTTCCGCGCAAGGCAGCCCAGCATACATCATTCATCAGAAGCGAAGCACCCCCTGGCTTGCATGCCAGTTTAAAGCTTTCTTAGTTTAAATCTGCTATTTAATTAGAAGTCTGTATTATTCTTTTATTATTTCGGACTGTATTATTATTTATTCGGACCCTCTGCGCGAGGGCATAACTGTAATAAGGTGTGTGAGTGCGATGTATGTCTTCCAACCCCCATTTCTTTCTCCCTTTTATTTACCTGCTTATGATGGTTAGATATAGGGCATATTTCAATTAGCATACAGTGTGACAGCGCATGTTTGCATCATTCATCTGTTTTGCACGCACCGGCTCGGCGCATCATACAAACTGCATTTATATTTCAATTCCAAATTGAGTACATGTTAGCTGTAGCATTTCACATGCCATTTTTAGAATAGTCGAGCCTGCTATAGTTGCATTATTGCATGCGTTGCATTAGGCATTTCTGTATAATTAGGATCATGCATGATTTCTAATCAGTTTCTATTTTAGCTTGGAGTACTCGGTAAGTTTTTATGCTTTAGCATCCTTGCATGCGTGTGAGTGTTGCCATGAATAGCATGCTTGCCATGAGGCTATGTGCTTATGTGATATATCTGCCTTGAATGCCTGTGGGTGGAGGTTGAGTTATCTGAATTGGAGCAATTCATTAACTGTTTGTTTTAAGCCCACTAGATAGTGGCAAAATCATGTTTTACTAAGCCCACCTGAAGGTGGCAAATCCGCGTCTTAGCCTACCTGCGGGTAGCACCATCAAACCATTTTCAAATAAACAAACATGAAATGTTTTGTTCCAATTCAGGCGGCCCAGTCTATACTTGTTTGCTGCGAACATCACATAGTAACCTAGGCTAATAACCGAATAAGAACTCACAATGTTTTCAAAATAAGATATCATGGTTAGTAAGGCCGGTCTTTGACCGGGCGAGCGGGGGTGCTCACGATGTGACCTTCCCCAATCGTACCCAAGTTCCCGAGCCGAGGCAACTTTGGTGATGACGGACACGTGGCCTTTGGCACCGAGTCAGGGTTTCCTAAATTTCCCATTTAAAAAATATTTAGGTGGCGACTCTGTTATCTGGCAAAGCAGTCCATGTTTGGCACTTCTTTCAAAAATCTGTTTTCTCAAAATGATTTGCCGGATTTGGACTCTTTGGTTCAAGATTAAGAACCGTGACATTTGAGTCCTTGAACTGTAGTGACCCCAATATGAACAGAACGGGACTTAATCCTTCCCGGGGCGTTCGGGACGTCTACAGAAAGCAAAATAAACTAATATGCAAATCCATGGACCGCCTCAGCTCTGTTTCGAATGATGAAAGATGTATGCATGCTCGAGCTGCCTCATCGGGAAATTCCTCGCGATGCCCCGATTTGCCTCTGTTTGCAATTAATCCCGGAATGCTGTGCAAGGCTTTAGAAAGTTGCTGATTTCTGGTTTGCTGCAACAGAGGCAAGAAAAAGGCATGGCAAAGTATTTTCACATATGTATGCACACCTCGATCCTCGTGCCACCAATCACGCATCCCGATGCATGATGGCCGAGGAGTCAAATTGCACGACTCGATGTGAAATGAATGCACATGACAACACAACAAGGCCTAGACTCCATCATGGGTAATCCGGAGTGTCGGCGACCGGAAATTGAGACACGTTTCGTCACTTGGAGTACGAAACGTCCCTCGTTTTCCGTGCTTGGGCTAACTCTTATCCCAAACACAATGCAATGAGATGGCATACACAATGCGACTAACATGCAACCTAGCATACGCAATGCTATGGACTAAAATGGCATACACAATGCACGTGACATAACATGTCATACATAATGCTCTAATATGCAACCTAACATACGCAATGCTATGGACTAAAATGGCATACACAATGCACGATGGACTTACACCAATATGAGTGGACCTCAGCCACACCCACATCTGTGGCCATATGATGAAAATGAGACAACCGAAATACATGCAAACATGCACGAATGCAATGGACCTATCCTAAGGTACGACATGCAACTCTAACAAGGCATGGCAAGGAATGAAATATGGCATACAAACAAACAAGTTCCAGCTCTGAAACATGATATACAATGGTCCCGAATCAAGCAAATATGTCACACAATGCATGCTAGGGGGCCCGGGTATCGAAACTAGTGAAGTGCGTTACACTAGAGGTACCCAAAGCAATGCACCAAAGGCAAAACCAACCCCAAACAGACCCTAGGCAGGTCTGAAACAGTGGGGAAATGGCCTAAAATGATGGCTCGGAATGCAATGAAATGGAGCTCATTCAATGGTCCGAAAACAAGGCATACAAGTCCGACTCTCAAGCACACTTAAAGAGTATAAAACATGACAATATGGCATTGATACAAGCTCTAAAATATGATGTATAATGGACCCAAAACATGAACACACCTCAGTATATGCATGAAATGGACCTCAAAACTCAAAGTTAAGCATGGGTATTGAACTACAAGCATGCAAAACAAACATCATTCAATCATGAGACCCAAAAACAGAGCTAGGGCAGTCCAAAATACGCACAATATCAGTTTAAGACATGGCCAAAAAGTGCTAAAATCAAGGGTCAACAAAGCATGCAAAGAAAGCTAGTGAACCATGAGTTACACTACAACTATATGGAGCATATGAAGGCTCACCAAACCAGCCAAAAATAGAAGTATGCCATGCCAAAATATGCCCAAATAACCACTGAAACTCAGTCAATGCATGCAAGAATGATGGGCTCCTTTGAAGGCCAATAAGGGGGTTGTTCTACACATGCATGATGGACACACAAAATGGAAAAACCACCTCTGGAAAGAGGTTCTGAGGGTCCTAAAACCCACTAAAAAGAGCCTGAAATGGGTCTAGGAAACATGCAAATAAAGGCCCCTTTGAAAGGCCTTGAATGGGATTGTTCTACACATGCATCAAAGACACAAAATATGGCCAAAAGGGCTCTGGACAGAGTTAAGGCAGACCTTGAAACTCACAAATAATGGCTTGAAACAAGACTTCTCAACATGCAAAATGGAGCTCCTTTGGAAGGCCAACAAAGCTAGTAAAGAGAACAAGGGGTGAGAGGGTCACCCCTCTCTAATTTTAGGGCTCAAAAACATATCTAAGCCACTGAAAATCCACTGGATTTCAGTGGCTAAAAGGCCAAACCAAGACCAATGCAAATGCTCAAATGCATGGCTCAAAGCATGAGGAAATAAAGCATGAAAGGAGGTAGATGACCCCAAAAAGAAAAGAGTCCTTAAACAAACATGTTTAGAAGATCAAAACAAGACTTTTTCCAGTTTGTGTCGAAACCCAAAAACCCTTGCAAATAGGGCTAAGTTATGAAGCAAAATAATGCAAAAATTGGGGAAATGATGACTTACCCTTGTAGCACAGCAATGCAGCAAGTTCTGGACCAAGAAGGTGAGCCTTCAACCTCTGAAAAATAGCTCCAAGGTGATTGAATGGATGGTGGAGGTGGTAGGCTATGAGGTGTAGTGTAAATGGCCAAGAATATTAGGGTTTGGAGCTTGAAGAAGAGAGCTATGGAGGGTGGGGTGTATCTATCTCAGTCAAATGTTTCTAACCCTTGCAAATGGAGAGGGAAGGTTTGTTTTATAGAGGAAGAGAGCCCATGCTTCTTGGAGAAGCCTCAAGAAATGGTCAAAGCTTCTCAAAGAAGCTTAACCAAAAGGGTCAAGCTTCTCCTTGAAGCTAAGCAAAAGGATCAAATCTTCCTTAAGAAGACAAACAAAAGGGCAAAATCTCAGAGGAAGGGTCAAGTGCTTCATAGCTGGCACAGCTGTGTTGCACTCAGGAGGGCCAAAAAGGAGATGGTTGGCCGACCAGTTCAAGTGGTCGGCCGACCACTTGCCCTGGTCGGCCGACCAGGGTTCAAAAGGGTCAAGGTGCAAAGCTAGTCGGCCATACCAGAAAGGTGGCCTCCCAGATGAGTAGAATACAACTGTATGGTGGAAGACCAGAAAATGTGACCCAGGAGAGAGGAAAACTAGCTTTTTAGCAAGGTTCAAAAGGGTCAAGAAGAAATACTGGTCGGCCTACCCATATTGGTGGCCTCCCAGATGAGCACAACACAATGGTGGTATGGGAGACCTGAAATTGTGGCTCAAAAGTGAGGGAGACCACTTACTCGCCAAGAAAACCGGCTGGAGGAGAGAGAAATGGTCTCCAAAAGAATTGCTGGTCTCCCACCCTACTACCATCTTCCTAACAATGAAACTAGGGTCCACGCCAAAAACGAACCCACACCGATGCAAAACGAGGGTTTGGGGGCCAAAACGCGCAGTCGGGGGCCTCGAAAACTGACTATGAAGCACCGGAGGTGGCGTACGACCACGAAGGTGGTCTCCCGGGCCACAGTGTCCCTCTAAGGAGAGGAAACAAGGTGTGTGCCGAAAACTGGAGTAAACGGAGGTAGTTAAGCGGTCCCGAACCGAGGCACACGGCCGATGGCTCCGAAAACCGGAAACTGGTCTCCAAACGGGAAAAATGGCCTACGACCACAAAACGTAGCCTACGGCCACTGAGAGATGGTCTTCGAGACCTCTCCCTCCCTTCGAGAAGAGAAAACAAGGAAAACAGGACCTGGTTCGCAAACCGAGGCAAAGCACAAAAGAGACCTCAGAACGAGACTCTAAGACCTCAGAACGAGCACAATATGCACTATCACCGAGCACTCAATCGGTGACGTCTGAATCTTAAGGTCGATCAAAAATGGGGTGTCTACACTATTGTACTATTCTGCTAATGGATGTACCACGTATGATTGTTACGATTTTAATATGATTTGACATGTTATGAGATACTAATTTGAGAAATTAAATTGACTGTTTAAAATTACTGAAAAGACATCAGTCACTACCCCTTTACACTATTGTAATTCACTGGGTTCTAGCTCACTGTATTATTTATGTATGTAGATGATCAAGCGCGTGACTAGGCTTAGAGGCGTTTGCCTGGAATTTGCTTTTGTCAGCCAATCTATGTGCCTCCCGTGAAGGTTCTGAATATGTCAAGTGGTCAAGACTATGTGATTAAAGTTTAAGTTTTTGTTTATTCTGTATATAGGGCTAAGTCCCTTTTGTCTCATCTGTATATATGATGATGTGATAATATATGTATATAAAAAAGTTTAAATATTTCTTGTCTTATGTAAGTCTGTACAGCTGAATAGACGATGTATGTTTGTATTTTGCTTTTGCTAGCCCCTAATAATTTGATTTATGTTTAAGAGGCCTTTGGTAATCTACGGATTACTGGCTAGTTACAATGCTAAACCTATAGGAGCAGGTTTAGGTCGTGACAATAAGTTTAGAGAAATTTCTGGTATAGGTACAGTGAAATTTTTGGTATAGGTCTAAAGAAATTACTTGGTATAGTTCTAGTGAAATTCCAGCAGATCCTCCAAATCCATGAATTTATTGTTGTCTATGATCACTCACTTCTTATCCTTTAGTAAATAGATCAAAGACCCATCTTCATGGTAGTGGACAAGGTAAATAAGGCGGACGCAGCAGCGAAAGCGGCGGAAGAGTGTTTGAAACTTAGCATCGAAGACATAGACAAGGCTGGCAGTGATGAAATAGTTGTGGAAACAGAAGAAGGTGGCAGTGTTAGAGAATGAGGAAATAGTGGATTTGGGTTCCAGGGTTTAAGAAGAGAAAATTGTGAGATGGTGGATTGGTCCAAATTTGTAAAGAGAGAGAGAGAGAGAGAAAGAGAGAGAGAGAAAAGATAAATAGAAAGACAGTACCGGAATGGGAGTCAGCGACAACGATGAAGCGGTCGTCGAAGTGAAAGGAGGCAAAAGTGGCAGTGTCAGAGAGTGAAGAGATAATGGATTTGGGTTTTAGGGTTTGGAAAGAGAGAGATGAGAGAGATGGATGAGAGAGAAGAAACCCAAATATGTAGAGAAAGAAAAGAGAAGAGAGTAGAGTGAGGGTAAAGTTGGTATTTTTTTAAATAAAATAAAAGTAAAGAATGTGAGGGACCTTATCTAACAGAAAAAAAAATCTTATGGATCTCATCTACTACCCAAAGTTAGAGAGGGATGGTAGACTAATTTTTCCTTTTTAAAATTATCTTGCTAGATTAGAAGAATACAAAAGTTAAAAAAAAATTGTAAAGATTTATATATATATATATGTAACTAAACACTAAGGCCTTGTTTGGCTAGAGGCTACTTTTCTAAAATATCCAATAAAAACAAAATAGGTTAAAATAGCCAATAAGATAATATGTCACATCTAATCCATAATCATTTAATTTTTTCTCTCACATCCATCAAATCAACTATAAAAATAAAAAATAAAAAATCAACTATCATCCTAGACACAATTTTTGTTAGCCAAGTTAAAATAGCCAACTAAAATAACCCATTCCCAAACGGGACCTAAAACAAATTTCTTTTTCTTCTTTTTTTTTTTTTACATTTTAAAAAAAATATATTTTCAATCTTTATAGACTAAAAAGCTGGGGCTATTATAGGTTGAACAAAGGATATGACTTCATTTTTATTTATATATTTTATATTTATTATATATGATAATTAGTTTATTTTTAAATTTTAAATACCCAAATGATAGATAATATTTTTAATTAAAATTGTGATGTTCATAGATGTTACTCCATGTTCTATATTTCTAACACACATAAAATAGTAGTTTAAAATCGTCAAAATATTAGGGTTGAGGAAGGAATCCATAAAATTCGTAATCTGATCTGGTCTAATCTAATCCGATAGGTTTGGATTGGTTTTTTGAATCCGTGATTCGGTTCCGGATTAGAAATTTCAAAATCTATAGGCCACGAATTGGTTCCGGATTGAACCCCATGGTTCTGGATTGGAACCGATCCGGACCATCTAGAAATTATCTATATTTATACCATATACAGTGTACGTTTTTTCTTTGATTTCTGGTATAGTGTTATTCATTGTGTTAAGGGAGTAAGACAAAAGGTAGAAGACTTAGTCTGCATGTTACCAATTAAGGTGCATCCATAAAGATTGAAAGCTGGGCTCATTCCTGAAGTAACCTGAGAAAAATAATATAAATATATTGCAATAAGTTAACCATATACTATGTATATGTGTATTTTATATTGACAAAAGCATGCATCACACTAAAACCATCCATTGATGAGCCATCTAGCTTATTCGGTAGCAAACTAATTTATCAACAATATTAACTAATTTGGTAGAAACAAATATATCACCAAAGAATTATGCATGATCTTATCAATTCCTAAAATCAGAATGGTGGTTTAGTTATTACTTAATAGTAACACATAAATAGACCCACACAAATGATGTTGTTTGTTTTAAATGTTCTATTTTTTTTTTTTTTTTGTTATTTAATTATGTGAATCTGTGGTCCTAAACCGATCAAATCTGTGTTTAAACGGATTGGTTCGGATTGGTTTTACGATTTAAACGGATTGGATTAGTTCTAATTTTTCAAGAACAGTAGATAACGGACTGGTCCTAATTTTCTCATAATCTGAACTAATTCGGACCATGCTCACCCTTACAAAATATTCAATTAACTCATCAATTTTAATAATAGACGTGTTGATAGCTTATAAAATTCATAATTCACCAAGAACGATTATGTTGATGTTTCAACTTAAAATTTATCCAAAAAAACCCATACATGTACCTCTAATTGTTTCTCACAATTTGGAAAATGCAAGGTGACATGTTGCGACCCAAACCCACCCATATCAAAGGATAATCCGTGAAAATGTGAAAGAAAAAAAAAAATTATAACCTACAAGAAATTTCTTCTAATCATATCTTATCACACAATTTATTAAAATTGTATCCTCACAATTACAAAAAAAAATTTCTCTACATTTGTTATATTGATTATTAAAAATACTTTTATATATGTAGGTGTGAATAAAAAAATTGAATCCGGATCACCTGTAGCCCTTCCCCGTCGCCCTTTCCTGTCGCCCCCAAAACGACGTCGTTTTGGGGGCGAATTTTCAAAAAAAAAAAACGCAGAAGAGGGAGGAAGGAGAAGGAAAGGAAGAGGGAGGAGGAAGGAGGCAGCTCGTCCCTCGCCGCCCGCCGTCGCCCGCCGTCCCTCGTCGCAGCACCTGCGACCACCGTCGCCGTCGCGTTGCCCACCGTCGCTCCACCTCGTCGCAGCACCTGCGACCGCTGCCCTCGCTCCACCGCCGCCGCCGCCGCCTCCTCCTCCTCCTCCTCCTCCCTCCCTGTATTTATGGCCCCCTCCAGTCCGGCCGGCCCTTCCCTTCCTCCTCCCTCCTCTCTCCTTCCTCCCTCCCTCCCTCTGCGTCTGCGTTTTTTTTTTTGAAAATTCGCCCCCAAAACGACGTCGTTTTGGGGGCGACAGGAAAGGGCGACGGGGAAGGGCGACCGACGATCCGTTCCCAAAAAAATTAGTGACACATTTAGAAGCTCCCCTAGCAAGTTTAGGGCAGCAAAAAAGTTATGAATGATACTATCGTGACCATCCCAATGTCAATGGAATGAGTTTCTTAATAGACTAAGAGCCTAACCAAGTTAGGTGCAGTAGATAGAAGTAACTTGACGCGCGATGACTAAGGTCAAGTTTGACATAATCTAAATAATATAAAAAATTAAAAAGTTACTATTCTATTTAAGTCACATCATCTTATTTAAATCACATTACCTCTCTAACACATCACATCAAATCCAACCCATATAAACCAATAAATTAAAAAGTACACTTTTTTAGAATATCCCAAATCAACTCTAAATAGTATTATAAAAATATACATGATTTTTTATATATGTAAATGATTTTTTATGATTTTATTCTTTTCTATTCTACGTTCTTTGGATATCACACTTCTCTTTCCATTTATTTCCGACTACATATCAATGTCAAATGATGTTAGTTTAACATTTAAATTTGTATAGTTGGACTCTTATGAGTTACATTCTTAAAATTCAATGTTGAAAATATAAACTAAAAAGCTAATAACGCTAGCAGTGAGCTAGGATTAGGAGGGTACGAGAATAATCATCAATCAATGATAGAAATGCAGTAGGTAAGTCTCTTGATCTATACCCACATGTTGTCATCTAAATTCGTGTTAAGTCATTTGATAAGCATTTAGAGGTGATTTGGAACAAAATAAAAAAGTTAATTTTTAACTTTTATTTATTTTGAATTATATTATTTTTTATATTTTTCATTCAAAAAAATAAAATAAATTAAAAAATTAAAAAATTAATCTTTTACCAACTTTTTAAAACACCACTCAATCTTTATTTTTTTTAACCAAAACAACACTTAGACTAGAGGTTGGCACAGGTAAATCTAATTAAGCTGTCGTGTCGGTGAGTTAGCCGTAGGAGGGTACTTAGAGTAATCATTAATTAAGGATAGGAGTGGAGTAGAGTAATCATTAATTAAGGATAGGAGTGTAGTAGGTAAGCCTCTCGATCTATACCCAAATGTTGCCATCCTAGTAGGTTCATGAAAGGCATTTGAGAAGAGCCCCTTGCATTTATTTAGGTCTGGTTAGAGGTGTTTAAAAAAATTTAAAAAATTATAAAGTTATAAAAAAAATAAAAAAATTATCACTATTCATAAATTAAAAATATAAATAAATTAATATACATAAGATTTTAATACAAATCAACTTCACACCACTTTAGATACTGACGTAAAAAGAAAGTACAGTGAAAGGAATTAAAAAAAAAAATTACATATATATATTTATTAAGTTAGATGGCAATGTTGTGCTTGCGGAGGCCCACCACAGATCTTGTTTTGATAATCTGAACCGTTCAATATGTAGAACTCGTCCATTACTATACGACTTTTAAAAATCACGGTGATCGAAAATCGCTAACTATATGATCAAATCCATTTTGTATAAAAAATGGATGGAGTTATAGTTAACAATTGACAAAAAAAACTAACACAATCAGATAGCTATCGATATCCAATCAACGTGATTTTTTACAAACATATAGTACTCAACGAGTTCTATACATTGAACGGTTCCGATTAGCAAAACGGGAACCGTGGTGGGCCCTTGCGGGCCGAACAATACCATCCAATTCAAGTCCGAAAAAGAGGCAATCATTTCCTATCTCCTAACCAGCCCACTACGGGCTACTTCACTAATTTCTCCTATATACTTATTTATACAATTTTTTAATACACATTTTTTCGTAAAAAATAAAAAAAATTAACCCAAACATCTATATTTTTTTCTCAACTTTTTAATTCAAAAAGACAAAAAATGTACTTATTTATGACACTCCAAACAACCCCTAAGTTAAGCTCAGAGGTCGGCACACGCAGTGTGTATATAATAAAATAAAATATTTATTATATATTATGTGTCATTTAAGTAGTAAGAGTCTTTACAAATTAAGGTTTGAATCTCACCCTCTCATTTAATTAATTATTTTTTTTAAGGCACTGACTTCCTTCCAGTCTCAAATCGGACTGGAAGGTGTTGTTGGGCCCATAGGCAGTGGCAGAGCCACAATTGGCCTAGGAGAGTCACGTGCCCCTTGAGTTTTGGAATTATTATTGTTATTTTTTTTTTAACAAACATAAAGAAAATATTTTAAATAAAAAAATTATAAAATATTATTTTAAGTGAAATATCAATGACATTTTTAAAATTATGAGAATAATAATGGTTATTTTTTTATTGAAAATAAATATATTAATGATAAGTCATATTATTATTTATAAAAATTTTAATATAATGGTGATGTCTATCATTATTGACATACAATTATAATTAATCTCAATGAAGATATGAAATTTATTGAATTATTAGTTACATTTGATATGAGAGGTTCATCCTTTATGCGTTTCTTTGCTATTGATTAGTAATATCATATGTCAATGATAACATAGTATTACTATTATATTGAATTTCTACTAAAATTTTGTATAAAAAATTACTTTATCATTGTATAATTTATTTTAAAACTTATATCCATGATTATTTTTTTTTAATATTGTTCATGATATACTAATTACAAATAATATATATATATATATATCTTTCTTGAAGTCAAGCGTAAAAATTTATATGAAATATTTTTGTAAAAATTTTCAAAATTATAATTAATAAGTGCCTTCTCTAATATAATTTCTTGGCTCCGCCACTGCCCATGGGGACCCACCACGGGTCCCACCATGGGTCTTGTTTCGATAATCCGAACCATTCAATATGTAGAACTCGTCGAGTACTATATGCCTGTAAAAACTCACATTGATCGAATATCAATGTGATTTTTCACCGTCCATTTTTTTTATTATACAGAACTGATTTGATCACGTAACTATTAATATTCGATTAACGTGATTTTTTACAGCTATATAGTACTCAATGAGTTCTACATATTGAACGGTTCGAATTATCGAAACAGGTCTTGTGATGGGTCTCCACGAGCCTAACAACACCCTTCAGTCTGATCTGGGACTGGAGGGAAGTCAGGTCATTTTTTAAAATAGAAAAATAAGGGCAAGGGATACGTGACATAAGGAGAAGGTTTGGACACAAACAAATTATATGTTTTTTAAAAATATTTCATGAGTGATAGTCTTACAAAATAAATTATTTAGATTATCTAAACGGGACTTGTGGTGACATTACATACCTTAACATAATGGTCAAGTTCATATTTGAGATTAAAAGAAAGGGTAAATTATAAATATACCTCCTTAGATTTGATTAAAATACGAATTGCTGTTATGATTTTGAAATTATATCATGTCTCTTCAGGTTTTTAATTACATAACAAATAACTCATTATACTAATAAATCATTAAGTCAATTAATGTTCTTAATAATATCATAAATATATTTTAATTAACAATTGAAGTAACTTTATTATTGTATAGAAGAGTAGTTAAGAATTTTATTTTTTTTATTAATTTTTTAAAATAAAAAATTATAATAAAAAGTATTTATAATTTTTAAAATTACAAAAACTAATATGGTGTATTTATAATTTACCCTAAAAGAAATTCAACCCTAAAATGTAAACTTAAAATTTATCTTGTTAGAGGGTCAATTTTAATTTATTTTGTTGGTGTTGTTATTGTTGTTGTTTCCTCTTGTTTGGCAAAGGTTAAAATTGGATTTTTAGGCAAAAATTTACCAAAAAAATAAAATAAGCTAAAATAATTAATAATGTAAAATGTTAATTAAATTCATAATCATTTTATTTTTTTTTTTACAAACATCACATTTAATTACAAAAAAATCTAACTATCTTGTTAAATATAAAAAATTTAACCTATTAAAATAATCAAAAATTAAAAAAACTTATTAAAATAGCTAACTTTTATTTTAGTCGTTGGATGTGCCGGCGCAAGAATGGGGTAGAGACAAAGATGAACCTGGACGAAAATTCGTTCCTTTTTCAGTATAGAAAATTTCTCGTCATTACTGACGAAATCACACAAATCTTTCAGACAATTTCCTCCTTCATTTCGTCACTGCTCGCGATTCGCACGATCGACCTACCCAATGAATGTATAAATGTAGGCTTTGGACTCTCCTTTCCACAAACTACTCTCTCACTGTTTTGGAAAGCTTCCAACTCCAAATCGCTCAACAATCACCACAAATGGCCACTGCGTAAGCTCTTTTCTCTCTGATCAATCGTGGTCAGAATTTCGATCCGGATCATAAATTTTACGATTTTACTTATAGATTAAATGATTTGGATCATAAATTTTACGATTTTGCTTATAGATTAAACGATTTGAATAAATCTTAGATTATTACCATTGTATTTTTAATACCGTGTAAAATCACATTCAATCCCGATTCTATATAATCCTGATCTTATAATTTTTTTATATTATTTATTTCTTATATATATAAAACTTTGACTATATACTATTTTTTAATGGTCTCTTTCGACTTATATTTACATAGAAAATATATTATGTGGTGTTTTGAAAAATTATTAAAAAATTAATTTTTTATCAATTTTTCAGATGACCCCAATATTAAATTCATCATTTCAATTTATATTAACATAGAAAGTACATTATGTTAAATTTATCATTCTTTTAGTTTTTTAAAAATTATGTAACATACATTATTATTATTATTATTATTATTCATAATTTTTCATTTTATTTTGTGTTACGATTTGATTCTACGATCCCATAACGAATTCAAGAGTCCCTTCCAACGATTCCGATTTTAACAACCTTACTCCTATGATTCTATAATGTATATATTTCGTTGTTCGAATAGTCTGATTCTGTGAATGTTTTGTTTGAATTTTCTGATTTAATTTTTTTTTTTTTGTGTTTCGAATTTTTCAGTTTTGTGAAAGAGGTTCTTCCCCCAGCTCTCGATTCTACATCCAAACCACCTCCCCTCTTTGATGGAACTACTAGGTATATTGGAATTTGGGTTTTGTACCGTTTGGGTTTTATACACAAGTTCTTGTTTCATCGAATTTGGATTTGAATTTTTTTTGGATGATCATCTCACTATTTGAATTTTTTTCGTTTTTTTTTTGGAGGTTGTATATCTGTTACACATGCCCCTTTGCACAGAGGACTTGGATTGCCAGGAACTATAAGGTCTGCTTTTTTTTTTTTTTAACTTCTCTTCAACACCCATTTAGTCTCTTTCTTGGTTATTAAGGTAGCGTTTGTTAGAGTTTTGTAAATGTGATTTGAGAGTATGAGTTGTATTTTGAGTTTGTGTGTTGTGGAATTATGATTTGAGTGTAGAAAATTTGTTTGGTAAATAGTTTTGAAAAGAGTTTTGATTTGAGTGAGGAATTGTTGATGTGACATTTGAAATTTGATACAAAAATTTACAACTCATACAACTCAAAATTATTTTGAAGCACATAAAAAATTTTAAAAATTTCAGAAAATATTTTTTTCGATTATATATCAATTGCAAAATAAAAAAAATAAAAAAATCACTATTCCGGTCAACCGGCTGGACGTCCCGTTTTGAAAAAAAAAATTGAAACACGCGCTCGGTTTTGACAAAACAGACAGAGCATTCTGTAGAGCTGTGGAAAATTAATTTCACAGCTCCATCCAAACACCATATTCAAACTGCCACGTTGAATCACATTTTGAAATCACAACCAAACACAGAGTTTTTTCATGCTTTGCTTATCATTTTTGTAATTGTCTGATATGCTGTCCGAGTAAAGAGTATAGACTTTATGTTATGCAAAACTGGTGTCCTGAACTTGAGCATAGCTTTTCGCTGTTTGGTTGGGGGAGTTTGGGAAGGGATTTGAAAAGGGAAAGGAAAAATACATTTCACCTATTTTTTCCTTTCCTTTCCAAATTCTCCAACCAAATACAACGTTAAGTGATTGTATCTCTAGGTTTCTAGAGGGAGGTGGTGGGTTTGAGCCTACCAGAAACGTCGAACATCTGGTTGTGAAAACCAAACTTACCAATCTGCTATCATCCTACCGAGTGCCCCATAAAAATAAAAATAAAAAACTAGTGGCTGACCCAGTGGTAACATGAGAGCTATAGTGAAGCGGACACCAATGTTTGAATCTCGTTGACTATTAAAGAAAAAACTTCATCTTATGAATGATTAGTTGTTGTGTGTATATACACAGAGTCAGGATGAATTTACATTTTCACCTTAGATATCTTAATAACCTTTTGTAGAACTTGTATTTTGCCAAGTTTGCTGTTGGATTTTATGCCTTTATCCTGCTTGTCACTTCCACATTTTATTGAATATGAAGAGGTGCCCAATCAACAAAATCACTATAGTAAACTGAAAGTTTAATCTTGATTTTTGGCATAAGTGATTAGTTTTGGGGGAAGAGTGGGGCAGGGGGGAGATATTCAGTCCAATAGCAGACTTGACAAAAGATAAATGATGGGTATTATAGTAGTAATTCTTAGGGTAATGCTATACCATATGCAAGTCATGACATTTGTGGGGCTGATTACTACAAATGCCATAACTCAATCCTATAGGAGTCGAACTTAAAAAAAAAAAAAAAGTTATAACCAAATACTACATAAGGTATAACCAAAGAACTCTTGGATTAAACCAAAATAATATCATAATCAACTTCACAATGAGTCATAACTAACACCATAATGTGTATAACCAAGTCATAATCAAGTCATAACTAAAACCTCAATAGGTCATAACCAAAGACTAAAAAGGTCGTAACTAGGGTACACACCCCTTTGGAATTTCCCTTCTTAGGCCTCATTTGGGAACAGGCTAATTTAGTAACTTTTGGCTATTTGGCTAAAAATGTAGGTAAAAAAACTTGTATGCTTGGGATGACTTTTTGACTAATTACGAAAAGATGTGCAAAAGTAGAGAGAAAAGAGAATCTTTGACTTTTTGGTATGAGTAGTTGGCTTTTTGACTAATTTAATAACTTTTGACTAATTGGCAAAAAGGTAAGTCCCCAAACGGGCCTTAGGTGTAATTTAATTTGTTCATTGTCTACATTATGATTTTATTCTCTTTGTTTGTGTGGCTTATTTTTCTATGAAATTTGAGATGCAGGGTCTACAAGACAAGATGGAATTGGTTCCTATTGACCTTCAAAACAGGCCCACCTGGTACAAGGAAAAAGTTTACCCTGAAAATAAGGTACTCTGCTCTAAAACAATATATAATTGTGTTGATCATTTTTGGTTACCTTAATCAAGTACTTCCATGGAGTTCTTTGATCACCAATGCCTCATATTTGTTGATGATACCAATTGATGATCACATGAATAATTTTATATGGTTGAGGAAATAATTTTATACTTATCTGGATATTAAAGGATAAACAACTCTTATTCTTAATGCTAATAGATGTAACGAAGCAGGCTTCTGTGAGGCCTGTTGAAAAGGAGTATATTGACTTTCCTGATTTTTTTTTATTTTTATTTTTTTCTTTCTGATGTTACTCAACGTTTATCAACAAGAAGTGTATGTTCGTATACTATGAATTTTGTGACTGCTTTATTCTGTTACTGTTTTTAAAAAAAAAAATTCTTTAACCATTCTCTGTCCTCAAGATGTTGTGTGCTATGTTACTAATTTGTGTAGTGTGCTCTAAATGTTCCCCATCACCCCATTTGGAGAAACTTTCTCATTTACCTCCTTTGGAGGAGATGATTCAGCCCCTTGTACAAGAGCAAACTATCTCCTCCATCTTGTCAAAGCCCTTTCAACCATATTCTTTGGTTGAACAACTAGCTTGTCTCTAGCTATTTAAATTCACCATTTGATTCATTTTCTTCCGTAGGAATATAAAAGGAAAGCAACTCAATAATTTGAAGTTGAAACGTTTGTCCCACTTTTATTTTTAAGAAATTATTGTTGTTATTCTATAATTATATGGGGCGGTTTCAGATTTTTTTTTACTGTAATTTATCAGGAGTATGAGACTTAATGAATGTGATACATGCAAATAAACAATAATAACAAGAAGAACAATAAGTGTAATACAATATTAAGAACGAAAACTATAACAACAACAAAGTCTCCAGTATTGTCTGACTTTCAGCTGCATTTAACATGAATCAAGCTGTCACATTGACGTATTCTGTTTAGTAAAATTGTTTGTGAGAATGCCTTTTAAAACGTCATGTGAGAATACCTTTTGTACATTAATGAAACAGTCTGAAATCATTCTTCAGACCTATTGCCTATAAGCATATTACCAACTTGATAAATAGTCGTCTTTCTTGTTTGCTAATGTGGTTTTCCTTTTATTTTGTAGGTGCAAAATTAGAAAGGTTAACAGAAGAAGCTACTTACAAGAACCATGGATTTCGTGGCGAACGGATGGCCCTTAGTTCGGTCAGATGTTGGTGGTGCTCCATGTCTGCAGGAAGGCAGACACTCTTGGCAAGGTTAAATGCCATTAAGTGATCTTTTTCAGCGACCACTGAGTCAGTGTCCTGAATATCTCGGTTTTGAAAAGTCAGTTTGGGTGCCCACTTGGAGGAGCTGGCTCGGTTGGAGCGCTCCGGCTGCGGGCTCGGTGGAGGGCTTGGTGGAAGAGTAGTTTCGTCTTCGTCAACAAGGCGTTGCTCGGTTGGGGTAGTCCGGGCACGCTTGTTTGGGCGAGATGAGGAGGGTTGTTGAGATGGAAGGGCTACCACGGTTTCCTGAGTCTGGTTCGGTGGTGGTACCTCGGCTCGGTTTGATTCGGTTAAAAGGGCCCTTACTTTGTTCCTCTTTGCCATCTCTTCTTCAACAGTAATTCGGACCAGGTTGATTTCAGGCGAGGATGGATCCGGTTCAGGAGCATCTTCCAGCAAGAAGTCTGTTACTCTGGCTTTTCGTCGACTGCTGTATCTGTACGTCGGTTCAAAATTTAGTAACTTGGCCAACTCCTTTCAGGATATCGTAGTGCGACGCGAAGGGTGTCTAGATTGGGGTAACTGTATAGTGACTTAAGGTGGGCCGAATCTGCATAAAGAAGACAACTGTTAGTCCGGTTCAAGTATAGAAAACCAAAATAAAAAGGAGCATGCAAACTAGCCGAGGTAATTATACGGGGTTCCTTTCTTCCAGTTTATACTGTGGCCTGGGATCTGGGCTTGGTGGTCTTCAAAATTCCCAGATACCCAGAAAAAATCATCGTCGTTTAAATCTTTGTCCTGTGTGTCCTTTATTATTTTCTCACGCCGGCGTCGTATTCTTAAATAATAAACTCAGCCGTCCTCTTTTGAGCCTATGGAGTAGTGATGGAAAAGTTCGGCTAAGCCGAGGTTAATGCCATCTCGGCGGTTTAGTTCGGCAATGCCATTTATTATACGGTATGAATTTGTGGAAAGCTGGGTGGGACATATCCTAGTTTGCCTAAGGAATTCACAAAGTAAAGGCTGTACAGGGAATCATAGTCCGGTTTCTATAATGGATAAAAGGGTAAAGGGAACAAAGCCGGGGTTTCCCCATGGGGTGGTATCTAGATCGGCTAGAGTGAGGTGAACATCGTCAGGGATGTTATAATCCTTTCGGAATTCAGCCATTTCACCAGGTGTGTTTACTAAAAACCTATACTTTTCCATTTATGGAATAAGTTATGAATAAATTAAGCTTGTCTTAGCTCGGTCCGAGAAAGGTGCTGAGTAGCTCGGTTGAGCGCTCAAAGGAGTGCCTGGGCAACCTAAAACTGCAAAGTGAAAAACAAGTGTTAAGCACAGATTGTGGGACCGTGCCAAAAGAAATAAAGGCAAGACAAATGTAGCCCTAGCTCGATTTTGAGCAAGGGATTCGATAGCTCAGTTCGTGCAAGGGGGTTTTGTTATATCGGTTCGTGCAAGGGGGTTTTGTTATCTCGGTTTGTGCAAGGGTTTTGTCAGCCCGGTTGAGCTTCTAGGGGTAACGCTCTTAGTTCGGTTTGAACTATGAAGGCTGGTCTAGCCCCAAGTTATAGCTCGACCGTGGTTGAGACTATCGAGCACACTGTTACGCAGACTTAGTACGGTTTGTTAGCTCGGCTAAAGTCAAATCAAAAGATGGTTCGACTTGTTTAAACTACTGGTGTATAGCATGAAGTGTTGGTTCGGTTGAATGGTCTACCTAGATTGACATCCACTACAAACAACTTCCTAGTTCGGTTATATTATGATTTTGGATCAAAACAAGTGTTTCTCATAATTATTTCTCGAATCAGAGTGGTTCTATTCCTAAGTTTTTGCAGAAAACGTAAGGCAAAGCACAAAATAAAAAAATGTGTTTTGCAAAAACACGAACACTATGCTATGGATTGTAGAAAGCAAGTGCAAAAACAACAAAAACAAGAAAGATTTGAGTAACTTACCAGGTCAAGCGGCACTGGAAGAGGGAAATGGCACTAGGAGGCAAGAGCTTCGCAGTTACCAGATTGAAGAACAAAAGAAGCTCAGAGATGAAAGAGAGAGAATGAGGTAAATAGTGTGAAGATGATTAAAAAATGCTAGGGTTTGTTTTGTGTAGGAGAAAGAACCAAAAAAGAGCGGGACTGTTCAAAAAACACGGAGTACGAAGACAGCATGACAGCTGCATTGGGCCAATCAGAGTGTGCCACGTGTCCTTGGAATGAGAAGCGATTCAGTTGCTGTGATTGAAGAGACGTTTTGACCAGACAGGTACAGCCTGGTGTGAATTTAGCTCGGCTGGAAAGGCTAAAAGGGTTTTTTAGCTCGGCTGGAAAGACTGAAGAGTTTTAGCTCGACTGGAAAGGCTTAAGAGTTTAGTTCGGTCGTCAGGCTAAAGTTGTTGGCTCGGCTGAAAGACAGTTAATCCCTATCATGCTACGCAGATGAAATTAAGGGGCAATTGAGAGGGTAATTTATGTAAAAATTGGGCCGAGCTGGGCAATAGGCCGTTATGGGCCACAATGCGAAGGGCTGAGTAAAAAGGCTTTGAAGTTAGTCCGGCCCCAGGAGGCCCTAGAGTTAGTCCGGTCCCAGGAGGCCTTAAAGTTAGTCCGGTCCCAGAGAGCCTGTTGTTATCCCGATCCAAGAAAGTGTTGCAGATAGCTCGGTCACCGCGGCCAGTATGGTTAGCCCAGTCATATCCTTTAAACCGAGGTAAGCTAAGCCTTATTCAGGACTTTGTTTTGGGTTAGCTTGGCTTAACTCTTCTACGGATAGCTCGGTCTTGGCACGCGAAACCGAGGTAGAAGCAGGGACAAGCAGAGCCTAGCTAACAGTTATCTCGGCCCTGCCAAGCCAGTTAGGCATAGCAGTGTTATTTCGGTTGTATGTTCATCCTACCAAGGTAAAACCATCTCACTTGGTTTAAGCAGTGAGGGGGGTGTGGAAGGATAAGCATTATCTTTCAGGAGTATGAATCCTAGGAGGACTCTATATGGAGGAGTAAAAGTCCTACTAGGATTGTGCCACACGGAACCTACAAAAGCTCACAAACATCACCTATGGAGAGGTAACTGAACCTTGATTCCCGAATACACAGAGCTTTTTGTCTATTTGTCTATTTTGCTGACTTAGGCATCGGAGAGGTATCCGGCACACACCTGCCGGCTAGCTCACGTTTGTGTTTTCAGGGAGTAAAACGACAACGTACGGAGGAGTGCAAGCTTAATCAACAAGATTATACGATAATGTTTATTTCTTTTCCGTACACAAACGGTCATATTTGTATTTCTATAAATAAAAACTCTTAATCTCAATTTCATTTCACACCAAACATTTTAAATTTCATTTTTCTTTTCTCTTCTCTTTATCTGAATTTTGTTTCGCACCAAACTTCATTTTTCTCTTCTCTTCTCTTTATCTGAATTTTGTATCTGAATTTTATTTCACACCAAACAGTCATCTGAATTTTATTTTTCTTCTTTGTTTTTTCACACAATCACTATGGAAGGTTCATCAAAAATAAAGAGAGGAAAATCATTTACCACTCAAGAAGATGTGGCAATTTGTAGAGCTTGGTGTCACATTACTGAAGACCTAATTGTTGGGAATTCACAATCTCATGCTCATTTTTGGGAAAGAATTTTTGAAAATTATTGTTCATTGCAGAATGATCACTTAAGAACACAAGTGTCTATCTCATCTCGATGGGGTGTAATCATGAAATGTTGTAACAAATTTCATGGATGTCTAGCGCAAGTCGAAAATCTATATCCAAGTGGGGCGTCACAAGTTGATATAGTAAGATTTCATTTCCATTTATTATGTTAGTTTTTTTATTTTGTCTTACATAAAAATTAACTGATTAATTAATTTAATATTTTATTGATATAGATGCTTCAAGCAAAACTGTTATACCATCAAGATGAAAACAAACATTTTCTTTTTAAACATTGTTGGCCAATCTTGCAAAACAATATCAGGTGGCAAGATGTAACTCCTACGAACACGGTGAAGTCAAGAATACATACACCGTTTTCTCCTAATTCAACCCCTGATTCCCCTATGGATAACTCAATTTCTCTTGAATATGACACCAGTCCAAGTGTTGGTAATAATCCAACTGTCGGTGAGGGCAGTGTCTCTGCAAGGGGTAAAAGGCCGATGGGTAGGAAATCTTTAAAAGAATTATTTCGGAGAAATCAAGTGGTTGAAGCTGAAGTCTAAAAAATGAGCATACAATTGGAGACATTTAACCAACACCTTGCTGAGAAGGAAAAGAAAAAAAGATGAAAGAGAAGAAAAAAGGATTCAAGCACTGCAGGAAATGAAAGAACTTGAGATCAGAAAGAAGAACATGAGATAATAACTACGGACATTTCTCTTTTGGACCCTCAGACAAAAGTATATTACACAATACGAAAAAATGAGATTTTCGCCAAGTGGTCCTCAAATGTCAGCAGCCCAAATTACTATTTCCCCATGCCTCCTGATGAATAATTACGGGATAATTGGTGATTGTTTATTTTTTAATTTAGTAATGTCATTTAATTTTTAATTTGGATGGTTGTTGGTGGTTGGTTGTTGGTGGGTAATTGGTGATTGTTTATTTTTTGTGTAGTTAAAAAAATTTATTAAATATGTAGTGATATGTTTTTTGGTGGGGTGAATTAATCAAACAAAATTTATTTTTTTTCCAATTTTTCATTTGTTTTAAATTTTTTATATTTGTTTAGTTGGGAATAATATAAATAATAATTTTTGTAACAAACAGGTAAAAAAATGTCACAAAAGACAAAAAATAAACAAAAATAAAATCACAAAAAACCTATATCCAAACAACACCTACAAACTTGGAGGGAAAATTGGTTGAGATTTGCCAAAAATAACAAATGACCATTGGAGCACCATTGCTATAATTTGACAAAATAACACTATTCATTGCCAAATTATAGCAATAGCAATAGCAATAGCAATAGCAAAATAGCAACAACTATTGGAGATGCTCTAACAAGTTTAGGGTAGCAAAAACGTTTTGAATGATAGGGTAATGTTTGGTAACGTTTATCTTTTTAGTTTATGTTTACAAAATTTTTATAAATTGGCTTTTTTTTTTATTTTTAGAAAAATATAAATTACAAAACGCGTTTGATTTGAACAAAATGTTTAAAATTTTTTAAAAACATAAACTAAAAAATATGTTTGTTTAAACCTAAAATATTTATATTTATTTTTATTATTTCTGACAATGAGATCATACATATAATAATTGAAAAAAAATTTGTTAGTCAAATTTTTAAATTTCTGTTTAAAAACCAACATAAACTTATTTGAATTTACGTTTTTTCCTCAAATTTACAAACTGAGACAACTATTTATAAATCAAAAAAATTATCAAAAAAGTTTTTATGATAATTTTTTAAATTTTTATAAATATAAACTAAAAACAAAATAAATAATTACCAAACATGCCTATCTAACCGTTTGGACGTTAATGGAATGATTTTAGAATTTATCAATAAGGTCAGAGTAAGATTGAAGTGAAAATAAGAACTAGACGAAATTCAGGGTCAACGTGGGGTAGAGGAAAGGGTAACCTAACTTCCATTAGATAATATTACAAAAATATTCATGATTTTTTTATACATATTTTCTATTAATATCTAATCATATAACATGATTTTTATAGTTTTATTTTGTTCTATTTTACATTATGTGGATGTCACAGTTCCCTCCATTTGCTCTACAATCTTATGACATATCAGTGTCAAATAATGTCGGTCAACTATTTAAATTGTACAATTTGACTCTTATAAATTAAATTTGAAAAATGTAAATTATAAAACTAAATAATTGAGGATGGGAATTGAGTAGGTGTAGGGTCTTCCGATCTATTCACACACATGTTGTTTGGGGTGTCCTAAATAAGTATACTTTTTATCTTTTTGGACTAAAAATTGAGGGAAAAAATATGGATGTTTTGGTTAACTTTTTGACTTTTTATGGAAAAATGTGTATTAAAAAATTATATAAATTAGTGTGTAGGGAAAAATTAGGATTGAGAGTTGTGCAGCTGTACTTTTTGACTTTTAATGAATAGTGATAACTTTTTAACTTTTTGAGTAACTTTTTAACTTTTTTTCAACTTGCCAAACTTGGCCTAAGTGCATTTTTTGTCTTTTTGAATTAAAAAGTTGAGAAAAAAAAAAATGAATATTTGGGTTAACTTTTTGACTTTTTACGAAAAAATATGTATTAAAAAATTGTATAAATAAGTGTGTAGGAAAAGTTAGTAAAGTAGGCCGTACAAGATGGGCAGTGTATGAGAAATGATTGCCTTCTTTTCGAGCTTGAATTGGACGGTGTTGTTTGGCCCGTGAGGGCCCAACACGGGTCCCGTTTTGCTAATCGGAACCGTTCAATGTGTAGAACTCATCGAGTACTATATATTCGTAAAAAATCACGTTGATTGGATATCGATATCTATCTGATTGTGTTAGTTTTTTTATCAATTGTTAACTATAACACCATCCATTTTTTATACAAAACTGATTTGATCATGTAGTTAACGATATCCGATCAATGTGATTTTTTACAGGCATATAGTACTAGACGAGTTCTACATATTGAACGGTTTGGATTATTAAAACGGGACCCCTAGTGGGCCCCCATAGGTCCAACATTACCATCCAACTTAGTGAATATATATATTAAATTTTTTTTTTGTTCATTTCTTTCACTTCAGCATCTAGAGTGGTGTGAAGTTGGTTTGTATTTTAATTATATATATTAATTTTTTTATATTTTTAATTTGTGAATAGTAATGACTTTTTTACATTTTTTTTTTTTTTTGTAACTTTTTGACTTTTGACATTTTTTTAAACACCCCAAACCAGGCCGAGTCCCTTGGGTCACTATAAGTTGAGTTTTTTTTTTTTTTTTTTTTTTTTTGAGGAATACTAGAAGTTGAGTTTGATTCTTCTTTTATGTGAAAATCTTTTTCTCTTTTATTTATTTGGGATCCCTTGCATTTTTTATTTTATTTTATATATTAATGTCAATTTGATGTTCTTCTGATGAATATCTCTTGCCATGACCAAATTTGCTTTTGTCACTGTTAAATTGCTGTCCAAATTAATCTGAGCTTATCCAGTTGTATATGCATGACTTCGAACATTGAACAAAGTTGTTGCTGTTGTTTTTTTTTTTTTGTTGGTGTTTTTGTTTTTTGTTTTGGTTATTATTATTATTTTTTGTCTATTATTAGTCACTCACAAAGACTGTAAGAAATTAAAAATGAAATATGATATCTGATTTTATTATTTTAATCTTTTAGACTGTGTTTGATTCATAGATTTGGCGAGGTTTTCCTTTTCCAATCCCTTTCCAAATTAATGAATCAGACACAGACTTTAGTCTCTCACAAAGTAAGCGTGAGAAATTGCAAATGAAGTATGAAAATTTGTTTTTAACTGTTGCATGGTCAAAGAAAATCTGAAACTGAAAACTAGCATTTGGACAATCCTTGAAACTGAAAATATGGTCTAAATTCTGATGTAGTAAAAAAACAAACCAAAACGAAGAGCATGATGTAATACACATCAACACATTACAACATAGATAACTTTTGATCTTATTTGCAAATTCCACATACCCTGACCTCAAAACACAAAAACAAAAAAACAAAAACAAAACATAAATCCACATCCCCGTGCGGATACATTTGAGTTTTAGATTAGAGATGTTGATTATAGGGCATCAAGCCACTTATTTAATACATAGTTATGAACAGCTGCTGCATGTTCACTGCTGAGCCTGCAAGTGAAGATATATATATTGAAGTGTTAGCAGTTTTATTTGATTTTTAAATTTTTTTTTTTTTTTCACTATCAAAGCATATCCGAGTGCCATTGGATTTTTATTTAAAGGCATGAGGGGATTACCAGAAAACGTTTTTTGTAGAATTCAACAAGCTCTTTGGGTTCACATTTTGTCTGTGGATAAGCGTCGATCTTGTTCAGCTCCTGCACATAGATCCGATAATAAGAGATACCATCATTCAAGATATATACAAGAATGAGTTTAGTTCATTAACTCACTTCAATCCATGCTGCTAGTTTTGGTCTTCCTGATGTGATGTCATAGTTCAAGGCATCTTCAAAGAAGATTTGAAACCTTTCAATGAACGGAGCATAGGCAATGTCCACCTGCAGATCACAAATTTTTAGTCATGAATTAGAGGAGGATTTCAAATTAGCCACATGACTGCATCGGTATTGCTTGTTTTTTAAAACAAGTTAAACATATGCTCTCTAAAAATATCATCCACGTCCCGTGAAGAAATGAATGCTTGAGAGAACTGAGGATAACTGACAGATCATGGACAAGGCATACCAGACTGAATTGGCCAAGGAAGAAAGGCCCATCGTCGAATTTGTGAAGCGCAGTTTCTAAATAATCAAAAGCACCACCTAATGTAGAAGTTACTGATGTCAGTTAGGTTTCACTACAAGTACTATCATGTATCAAAATGCAGCAAGTACAGAATCTCACCAGCTTCTTTCACCGCGTCTCCTTTAAATGAGGTAAATACAGTTTTGTTAAATGTGTCAGAGTATGATAACAACTCTTCAGCAAACTGTTGTTTGGCAGGATCCTAAAATATTTTTCACACCGTTACTCATCAAATTTTTTTAACATGAAGAAGAAAGGTGGGGGGAAATACAAGCATCTTCACATCTTACATTGGGTAGAAGTGCAGGCCCTTCAAAGTGGTTTTCTATATATTTAAGTAAATCTAGACTCTCTCCAATGACTTTGTTGTTGTGTTCCAGTGATGGCACCTACAAAATAAAAGGAAAACCACATTAGCAAACAAGAAAGACGACTATTTATCAAGTTGGTAATATGCTTATAGGCAATAGGTCTGAAGAATGATTTCAGACTGTTTCATTAATGTACAAAAGGTATTCTCACATGACGTTTTAAAAGGCATTCTCACAAACAATTTTACTAAACAGAATACGTCAATGTGACAGCTTGATTCATGTTAAATGCAGCTGAAAGTCAGACAATACTGGAGACTTTGTTGTTGTTATAGTTTTCGTTCTTAATATTGTATTACACTTATTGTTCTTCTTGTTATTATTGTTTATTTGCATGTATCACATTCATTAAGTCTCATACTCCTGATAAATTACAGTAAAAAAAAATCTGAAACCGCCCCATATAATTATAGAATAACAACAATAATTTCTTAAAAATAAAAGTGGGACAAACGTTTCAACTTCAAATTATTGAGTTGCTTTCCTTTTATATTCCTACGGAAGAAAATGAATCAAATGGTGAATTTAAATAGCTAGAGACAAGCTAGTTGTTCAACCAAAGAATATGGTTGAAAGGGCTTTGACAAGATGGAGGAGATAGTTTGCTCTTGTACAAGGGGCTGAATCATCTCCTCCAAAGGAGGTAAATGAGAAAGTTTCTCCAAATGGGGTGATGGGGAACATTTAGAGCACACTACACAAATTAGTAACATAGCACACAACATCTTGAGGACAGAGAATGGTTAAAGAATTTTTTTTTTTAAAAACAGTAACAGAATAAAGCAGTCACAAAATTCATAGTATACGAACATACACTTCTTGTTGATAAACGTTGAGTAACATCAGAAAGAAAAAAATAAAAATAAAAAAAAATCAGGAAAGTCAATATACTCCTTTTCAACAGGCCTCACAGAAGCCTGCTTCGTTACATCTATTAGCATTAAGAATAAGAGTTGTTTATCCTTTAATATCCAGATAAGTATAAAATTATTTCCTCAACCATATAAAATTATTCATGTGATCATCAATTGGTATCATCAACAAATATGAGGCATTGGTGATCAAAGAACTCCATGGAAGTACTTGATTAAGGTAACCAAAAATGATCAACACAATTATATATTGTTTTAGAGCAGAGTACCTTATTTTCAGGGTAAACTTTTTCCTTGTACCAGGTGGGCCTGTTTTGAAGGTCAATAGGAACCAATTCCATCTTGTCTTGTAGACCCTGCATCTCAAATTTCATAGAAAAATAAGCCACACAAACAAAGAGAATAAAATCATAATGTAGACAATGAACAAATTAAATTACACCTAAGGCCCCGTTTGGGGACTTACCTTTTTAGCCAATTAGTCAAAAAGTTATTAAATTAGTCAAAAAGCCAACTACTCATACCAAAAAGTCAAAGATTCTCTTTTCTCTCTACTTTTTGCACATCTTTTCGTAATTAGTCAAAAAGTCATCCCAAGCATACAAGTTTTTTTTACCTACATTTTTAGCCAAATAGCCAAAAAGTTACTAAATTAGCCTGTTCCCAAATGAGGCCTAAGAAGGGAAATTCCAAAGGGGTGTGTACCCTAGTTACGACCTTTTTAGTCTTTGGTTATGACCTATTGAGGTTTTAGTTATGACTTGATTATGACTTGGTTATACACATTATGGTGTTAGTTATGACTCATTGTGAAGTTGATTATGATATTATTTTGGTTTAATCCAAGAGTTCTTTGGTTATACCTTATGTAGTATTTGGTTATAACTTTTTTTTTTTTTTTAAGTTCGACTCCTATAGGATTGAGTTATGGCATTTGTAGTAATCAGCCCCACAAATGTCATGACTTGCATATGGTATAGCATTACCCTAAGAATTACTACTATAATACCCATCATTTATCTTTTGTCAAGTCTGCTATTGGACTGAATATCTCCCCCCTGCCCCACTCTTCCCCCAAAACTAATCACTTATGCCAAAAATCAAGATTAAACTTTCAGTTTACTATAGTGATTTTGTTGATTGGGCACCTCTTCATATTCAATAAAATGTGGAAGTGACAAGCAGGATAAAGGCATAAAATCCAACAGCAAACTTGGCAAAATACAAGTTCTACAAAAGGTTATTAAGATATCTAAGGTGAAAATGTAAATTCATCCTGACTCTGTGTATATACACACAACAACTAATCATTCATAAGATGAAGTTTTTTCTTTAATAGTCAACGAGATTCAAACATTGGTGTCCGCTTCACTATAGCTCTCATGTTACCACTGGGTCAGCCACCCAAGTTGATAAAAAGAAGAAGAGATCGGTAGAAGAGACGAGTAAGTAGGTCCCCAATGAGTGGAAAATTGAAGGAATTTTTTTTTTTTTAATGTAAATATGTATATTTTGATTTGTGTTGTTTTCATTTTTAATGTAAGCACTTGAAGATGAAATTAAAGTGCAGAAAATAATATATAAAAATTAAGCCTAAGGGCAAAACAAAAATAATAAAAAAAAAAATAATGAAAAGAAAAAAATAATAAAGGAAATGAAACCTATTAGCTAAACTAAAAGAATAAAAATAAATTAATAAAATAATACCAGCAGAAATTATACTTAATGGGATGTCGGTGTTGCTGGAAGGGTAATAAAAAAACACCATGAGGGTTTTAAAGAAAATCAATGTATGCAAAGTTAATTTTACCTCAAGATGCAGAACTCAAAAAAAATTACACAGTTGAGAATAGCAAACTGTTAAGGAGAATAAATGTATGAAGGACTGAAGAGCAGTTTTACTGATATAAATGTTTCCATATCAATGTAGTAATACACATATATCATTTTAACAAAAATTTAAGTTTTACAGTCATAACAAAACTTTTTAAGTAGAAATCGACATTCCAAGCTCGCCACGAATAAATTGAAGCGAATCTTCCTCACTTAGAGGTTTGTGAAAATATCCGCTAATTGCTTATCGGTTTTACAAATTCAAGTACAATATCCCATTTTTAAACATGATTTCTTAAAAAATGATGTCGAATTTCAATTTTTTGTTCGTGAATGTGAACCCATTTTTGCTTAAATTGATGGCACTAGTATTATCACATTTAATAGGATAGATCATAATGCAAATCAAAGTCTTCAATTGTTGTTTCATCCAAGTATTTGGCACAACAACTTCCGGAAGCTATATATTCAGCTTAGGCCGTTGATAAAGCAACAAAATTTTGCTTTTTGCTAAACCAAGAAACTAATGAGTTACCAAGAAAATGACAAGTGCCACTAGTGCTTTTTCTATCAAGTTTGCATCCGACAAAGTCAGCATCCGAGTAACTAATTAAATCAAATGCAACACCTCTAGGATAAAATAGTTCCAAATTTTGAGTGCTAACAAGATATCTAAAAATTCGTTTAACAACACTAAGATGTGATTCCTTAGGATTTGATTGATATCTAACACACATACAAAACACTAAACATAATATCGGGTCTACTTGCAGTTAATTAAAGAAGTGAGTCGATCATACCTCGATATTTTGTTATGATCAATGGACTTACTTTTTTCATCATTGTCTAGCTTAATGGATGTGCTCATAGTGTTCCAGCTATTTTTGATCATACATACCAAACTTTTTGGGTAGTTCTTTTGTGTACTTAGCTTGGTTGATAAAAATTCCTTCCTTACATTGTTGATTTGAAAAGCCCAAGGAAATAATTTAGCTCCCCCATCATGCTCATCTCAAACTTATCTTATACACTTAGCAAATTCCTTACACTAGATTTCATTTTTAGTTTAACAAAAAACGTGTTGTGTCAATCGTTCCTCTAGAAAAATTATTTTCAATCAAAAATTTACTTAATCGTTCATACCATGCACGAGGTGCTTGTTTCAAATTATATAAAGCTTTTGATAGTTTAAAAACATGATTTGGAAAAGCATGATCTTCAAAACCTAGGGGTTGTTTAACATAAACTTCCTCATTTATAAAACTATTTAGAAAGGCACTTTTTACATCTATTTGATAAAGTTTGAAATCTCTAAAACATGCAAATGCAAGTAACATGCGAATGGCTTCTAATCTAGCAATCAGAGCAAAGGTTTCATCGAAATCAATACCTTCTTCTTGATTGTATCCTTGTGCAACAAGTCTAGCCTTATTTCTTATAATTGTGCCGGATTTATCAAGCTTGTTTCGAAAGATTCATTTGGTACCGATAATGGTATGATCTTTAGGTTTTGGCACAAATTTCCACACTTTGTTTCTCTCAAATTGGTCAAGCTCTTCATGCATAGCTATCATCTAATGTTCATCGAATTCGGCTTCTTGAAAGTTTTTAGGCTCAATCAGTGAGAGAAAAGCCAAGTTACTACAAATGTTTCTAAGTGAAGAGCGAGTTTCAATACATTTTGTGGAGTCACCTAGGATTAAATCCTTATGTTGATTATGAACAAACTTCCATTCTGTTGGCAAATCATCATTGTTTCCTCATTCTTCTTGAGGTGGAAGAATAGGTTTTTCAATCTCTTTATTCAACTTACATGGTTGGTTCTCTTCTTTGTAGATACTTGAATCTTCCACATTTAGTTCCAAATCTATATCATCACCAACAATTTGCTTTTGAGCAGAGATGTTAGTTTCATCAAATGCCACATGTATAGATTCTTCCACAACAAGAGTTCTTTTACTAAAAGCATGATAAGCTTTGCTAGTTAAGGAATAACCAAGAAAAATTGCTTCATCAGATTTTGAATCAAATTTACCTAAGTTATCCTTACAATTATTATGCACAAAACATTTACAACAAAAAACATGCAAGTGACTGATGTTGGTCTTTCTATCATACCAAAGTTCATAAGGAGTCTTTTTGAGAATATGTCTAATCAATGCACGATTTAAAATATACCATGTGGTGTGAACGGCTTTGGCCCAAAAATATTTAGGAAGATTATTTTCTCAAAGCATTGTTCTACTTATCTCTTCTAAAGTTCTATTCTTCCTTTCTACTACACCATTTTGTTGAGGGGTTCTAGGAACTGAAAAATTATGTCCAATACCATGCTCATCACAAAACAATTCAAATTTCTCATTTTTAAGTTCTCTACCATGGTCGGTTCGAATATTAGTAATAAGAAAGTCTTTTTCATTTTGAATTCTACGACAGAGTTTTGTGAAAGAAGAAAATATTTTATTTTTGTATGCTAAAAAATAACCCATGTAAATCTTGAATAATCATCAACTATAACAAAACAATAATGTTTACCACCTAGACTAGATGTCCTTGAGGACCAAATAAATCCATATGCAATAGTTGTAAAGGTCTAGTAGTGGAAATATGAGATTTTGATTTAAATGAGATTTTTAGTTTGTTTTCCTTGTTGACAAGCACTACAAAGATGATCTTTTTAAATTTAATTTTTGGAAGTCCAATGACCAAATCCTTTCTCAAAAGTTTAGCAATTAAACCATATGAGCATGACCAAGTCTTTTTATGCCATAACCAACTATTTCATTATTAACATATAAACATTTAACATCATTAGCATAGAGATCATTAAAATGAAAAACATAAACATTATCATGACGGTTACCAACGAATAAAGCTTTATGATCATTTGTGCTTTCAATTGTGCAATGTGATTTATCAAAAATAACTCGATTATCTTTATCACATAATTAACTAATACTAAGTAGGTTATGCTTAAGTCCATCAACAAGTAAAACATTTTCAATAGAAGGGTTAGAAGAAATACTGATGCTACCAATACCGATGATTTTTTCTTTCTTGTTGTCTCCAAAAGTAACAAATCCTCCATCTTTCGATGATAGTTTAGTAAAGAAGGATTTATCTCCGGTCATGTGTCTGGAACATCCACTATCAAGATACCACTTCCCTTCTTTAGCTTTGGACTTAAAGCAAACCTACAAGATGACAATCAAATGTTGGTTTTTGGTACCCATAGTTTCTTGGGTCCTTCTTGGTTAGTTTTGTTAGATCTCTTAATAATCCAAATCTTTTTAATTCCCATGTTCATATTCTTTTTGAATGGACAATAAGATTTATAATGACATTTCTTTCTACAATAATGACAAGTAATATGAGGGTGTGTCATGAGAGATGCCTTTTCAAAAAATTGTATTGAGTTTCTTTTGTTTCTTAATAGGGTCATATCCAATGCCCGCTTTATCGAAACACATATTTGATTTCCAAGAAGCATGTTGAGATTATTTCTACCTTTACAAAATTTTCAAGTGATTTTGTTAATCATCAATATTGTTTTTCAAGTAGTTTCTCATTAGATATGGTATCAAAATCATTTTCAAAACAATTTTTTCTTTCTTTAATTCTTCTACATTACTGGATAAAGATGCAACAGATTTTTTTAACACATTATTTTTGGCACAAACTTTTCTAAATTCATCTTGTAGTTCATGGAATGCACTTTCAAGTTCTTCATAAAGAATAGTTACCTCATCTTGAGTAGAGTCTTCATCTTGAGTAGAGTCTTTATCTTCAAGAGCCATGAGACACAAGTTGGCTACTTCATTTTCAACTTCATCACTTGAGCTTTCATCTTCACTTTCTCTCCATGCTGCTATCATGGCCTTCTTGTTCCTTTTGTAGTCTTTTCTATGATTTTTCAATTTTGGACAATCTATCTTCATATGTCCAGGATTTTTGCACTTATAACAAATAATAGGTTCTTTCTTGTTATCTTTGTTGTACTCTTTCTTGAAAGGTCTTCTTTCTCCATAATTGTTTTTCTTGAAGTGCTTTTTGAGATTTCTACTAAACATGGCATAGCTTTCATCCTCACTGGAGTTTTATGTTCTTCTTCATTTGATGAGGCTTTGAATGCAATTCCACTTTTCTTTTATTTTCAACATCCTCATGTCCTTTCATAGTGATCTCATGAGTCATAAGATAACCGATAAGCTCATCCAATCCAAGTGTGGAGAGATTTTTGGCTTCTATAATGGCGGTGACCTTTGCTTCCTAATTCTTTGGTAAACACCTAAGAACTTTTCTCACTAACTCACTGTTAGTATAAGTTTTGCCAAGAGATTTCAAAGAGTTTATAATTTCAGTAAATCTAGTAAATATACTTGAAATAGATATACCAGAGTTCATTTTAAACAATTCAAACTATGAACAAGCATATCAATTCGAGATTCTTTCACTTGGTTTTTACCTTCATATGTTACCTCAAGTTTGTCCTAAATTTCTTTTGCCGAATTACAACTTGAAATTCTATTATACTCCTTAGAGTCTAATCCACAAACAAGGGTGAGTTTGGCTTTAGCATTGGTTTGAAATAATTTGTGATCCTTTTCATCACATTCATTTTTTGTTTTAGGTACATTAATATTGTCTACTAATTTGGTGGGAATTTTTGGACCTTTGGTGATAATAATCCACATGGCATAATCAGTGGCTTGTAGGTATAGAGTCATCTTATTCTTCTAATGACTATAGTTGTTTCCGTCAAACAATGGTGGCCTATTTGTAGCTTGTCCTTTAGCTAAGGTTGCCATGGATCGAAACTCCCAGATGATTAAATCTAAAACAAGAGTCTAGGCTCTTATACCAATTGTTACCCAAAAGACAACTTAAGAGGGGGGTAAATTAGGTTTTTACAAATAAAAGTAATAATACCCTAATAAAAATTATGACTAGCACAGTAGATAAATATAGTTAATGAAATAAAAATAATTAAAACAAGTGTTCTAACAACTATGTCAATTAATGATTTTAACATAATAAAAATATGAAATATAGTTATGATAATTTAAATAAAATAAAGAGATAAAGGAGAGAGAGACAAACAAATTTATAGTGGTTTGGCTTCAATTCGGCCTACGTCCACTCCTCAAGTTTCACTTGAAATTTTCTATTCTCTAGCTTCAAAGGGTGCTAGTAACCTTTTCACAGATGGAGCAATCATCCACGGATTTTACATAGACTTTCTAAGTCCAAAAACACTAAGTGTACTACATTCTTATAGGGTTGAAAAGAAGGTGTTTTTGCTTTCACAGAAAGTTACAAGAATTATTTCTCAAGGATAGATATAAAAATAAAACTCTAATTTTTCTGTAACCCTCACACAGGAAAGATGAGCTTAAAGCTATACGACTCCATGTATAATTTTTGAGAGAGGATGTAAACAAAAATTGAAGAACATTTCTCAGAAATTTTTTCAGAGAATAGATAACAGTGATTTTAGATTAAAGAATATTGTCTGATTTTTGTAACTTGTTTGTAGTTGCTGTATCTTGTTTACATCAGAGGCTTTGGTATATATAATGAAACTTATAGCCGTTGTATTCATTTGAATATCTTTCACTCCATCATTACTAATTTGAACTTATGGGAGACAAGATCATTACTAATTTGAACTTTTTGAACTCCTGCTGTGCTGGGCTGTTTGAACATCTGTTTTGGGCTGTTTGAATCTCTGTTTTTTATTTGAAATGAACTCCTGATTTAAACAAATATTAAATACATTCTAACAACATTTAGGATATTAAATACATTCTAACATTATTTAGAATAAAAGTTTAGTAAGAAATAGTAAAATAAATTTTGATTCTATTTTTCTCTTCCAAACAAATTAAAACATAATTAAATAAATCATCAAAATAAATTTTGATTCTATTTTTCTCTTCCAAATAAATTAAAACATAATTAAATAAATTATCAAAATAAATAAGTCTAACAGGAATAAACTATTTTAGTAATTTTTTGATTTTTTATGAAAAAATGTGTAAAAAAGTAGAAAGAATGATGTGATAACTTATAATGACTTTTTAATTAAAATATATAATTGACAAACGAAACCGAAAAGAGTGGAGCTAATTTAGTATCAAAGTCCCTGTCTGGCATAGCTCGACTGGGCCACTAACAATATGCTATTTTACAAATTTATGGGCGTCCTTCATTTATTTGTTAATTTCTTCAACAACTTTGTAGGTCTTATTTTTCCCTTACACAAATACAAATACTAATATGATTAAATTTAATGTATGGCACATTAAGAAAGTTTGTTTGTATAACACCACTCTTTATAAAAGATAGATTGATAATTTTAAAGTTGAGGATTGAATAAAGCTAAAATAGATACTTTTTGTTGAGATTTTTTTGAAAAGATACAATACAATATATGATTGTTTGAGATGATTTAAATAGGTATATTTTTTAATTTTTTTATAAAAAAAATGTGCATAAAAATAGAAAGATAATATGATTCAAAAAATTAAAAAGATAAAAAGTATACTTAAATTGCATAATTCAAACAAAACCTAAGTTAGTCATGAATTTTAAATTTTTTTAAAGAATTTAATGGTCATGAGAATTGAAATTAGAATTTTAAGTTAGTGCCACACTCCCCCTCCACAACTGGACTACTTTGTGTCTTGTCAAGATTTTTGTACAAATAAAATTTTAGATAAATTACAAATAGCTTTACTTAAATTATAAATTATTCTCTGTGATTTTAGAAATTACATTATATTCCTTAAGGTTTCTAATTTCATAACAAATAGGTAAATCATCAAGTTAATTAATAGTTTTTAATAATGTTAAAATTTTATTTCAATTAATAATTCAGATAATTTTATTATTGTATAGGTGAACAGTTAGAAATTTCACTTTTTTAATTAATTCTATTAAATAAAAAATTCTGACAGGGAGATATTTGTAATTTTCCAAACCACAGAGGCAATTCATATTTTAAGCAAATCTCAGAGAATGTATTTGTAATTCACTCTAAAATCTTTTATTAAATGATTTTCATTACTCCCTCGTCCTAAAATAATAATTTTTTTTTGTAGTACAATTATTACGCTTCAAAAATATTGATTTTCCAAAACTATTCTTCGATAGTACATTTTTTAGGAAATATCAATTGTCATTATTCTTTTTGTATTGTTAATAAATTTTTAAAAAGGACAAAATAAGAAATTCACATTATTTTAATTTTTGATTTTTGAAAATGAACTAATATTTTAAGATAATGAAAAATAAAATAAGCAACTAATATTTTGAGACCGAAGGAATAGTTATCTTCACCAAGTAATTTTGAATAAAACTATCAAATTCAATCATAAAATCTGGATCTACAATATAACATTGAATTGAAGAAACATTGAATCATAAATATAGACCCAACTAAGCAAAACCCAAAACAAAGAAAGTATGTTTACCCTTAAAAAGGAAGCCAAACTGGGTACAAATATTACTTAAATTAGCGAGTCAATTTCAAGTGGGTAATTCCAATTGCATTTCCATAAACAAAGTGCTAATATTAGTGATGTTGAATTCATTGATTTCAAGTCCACAAATCCAAATGCATTTCGAATTCATAAACCTGGTGTTTACAGTTTCAGCCCTAAATAGGAGCTTATTTAGCATAATGAGAGTTCCACGGGCATGGAGTTGGATAAAAAATACAAGTATATGGACTTCTGACAAAATACCATCGTTGCTTTTGATTTTTACTACAACAAATTATGTCGGTATTGTCTATATTTTGATTTTTGTGTCATTTTAATTATTGTAATTTCAATTGACTCGATTTTGATTCTAAATTTATGATTGCCTCAATTTAATCTAAATGATTATAATTGTTAGAATTTTTAATGAAAAATATATAAATAAGTGACATATGTCATTCTTTTAGGGATACAATTATAAATTTGCTTAACTTAATGAGTTAACCTCACTAATCCAGTTATAATTTTCTGTCAAAAATACTAACGACGTTAATTGACACAAAATCTAAAATTAAAGTTCAAAATTAAATAAATTAAAAATATAAGGAGCAAATGATACAAGGAGTAAAATATAAGAATTACCGGTGTAATTTACCTTTTTTAGTATTATCTTGCAAAGCATATAACCCAAAATGCAAAGCAAATAAATTCAACAACATCATAGAACTTTTGTAATTCAGCAATTATGAACAAATTAAACTTGGAGATGGGAATTGTAAGAAAATATTTTCAGAAAATTAATTTAATGTAAATAAATAATAAAATAGAATATAAGAAATTTATTACAGAAATTCTGTAAAAGTTAGAACAGTTTGTGACCGAAGCTAGTGTTTGCATACTGTCTTTAAGACAAAATTCCGCCCTTGCTTCTGGTGCTTGCGATTAATGGACATCCTACCTCCAGGATACAACGATCACCCTACACAGAAATTGCATAACTTTCTGTGTGTATAGCGAACTAATTTGTGCCATGCACTTTCTTTTATATATTCGACTAGACATAATGTATGAATCCTAAAATAACCCTTAATTTATGCATCGATGCCATGAGATAGGATGGTATTTATAGAAGTACTCGTGACCTGTAGAATGGTCATATTTTTTGGGTTCACACATTTTCATATGAATAGACATCATGAAAGATTGCATCATTTCATTCAAATGGAGTTAATCCCCATTCACTTTTAAAATTTTTTAACAATCTCCCACATGAATGAAATTGACGACACAATGCAAATGAAATGTAGACACTGACAAAGAAAGTAGAAAATGAAAATATCTTGCATCAGGATATGTAGCTTTTGGTTTTGAACTTTCCTTAACGAAAGACTATCGGACTTGCTAGCTAATCAGTAGACGTGATACCTTGAACTATTCAGCCGTTTATGTAAGCTAATACAATAGAATTTACATAAAATATCTCCAAACACATATTGGTTCTTTCAGTTATGCCTGTTTTGGCCTTGGGCAATTCTTGATTTTCATGTAGAAACACATTGCATATTAATAACAACATATTTAATTGTCTTTGGTAGACTATACATAAATTTGCATATTACACATTGCATGAACAACATATTTAAGCACACATGTACTAAGAAAACCATAATCTTCAGTACCCATGGTGAACATGATTTTGCCACATAGCAGTAGCAATTGCATCCCTAACGTTCGATTGGGACGTTAACCCATGTTGTGATATGTCAACGTAGTCAGCTTGGTCTCCAACAAGCCCGTCTGCTTCTGCTTCTGCGGCCATTTCATTATCAGCTTCCATAAAAAATGGATCCATAGCTGCATGCAAACGGATTCAATTGTGCACTACACAACATGCAATCACGAGAGGCCCTTGTCGTGTAGACTTGTAATTTGGCATGAACCGCAATATTGGGAAGCGCTTCTTCAAAACACCAAATGTTCTTTCTATGACATTGCGTAATGACGAATGTCGATGGTTAAACAATTCCTTAGGTCCTGCATAACGATGGCCACGAAACTCTTGCAAGTGATACCGTTGAGACCGAAATGGGGCAAAAAATCCAGGCATGTTCGTGAAACCAGCATCAACTAAATAGTACTTGCCTACATGTAAATAATAAATACACAGTTCTGTCAATTGATATGTATAAAAATAGACAAGGAAAAAAGTGTACCGTATGTTATTCAGGGACAGTCACCATTGGGTGGGTGTGGGAACTGTAGATCAGCTCGTGTAATAGAGTCAACCAGAATAGCGTTGTCGTGAGCACTACCTTCCCATCCAGAATTAATAAATGTGAACAACATATCAAAGTCGCAAACTGCGAGTACATTTTGCGATATCGTTGCTTTCCGACCGCGGAATGTATTTTGTCTTGAAGCAGGGACCCATGCATCCACCAATGTGCCATCGATAGCACCGACACAATCCTAATTGACAGATATAAGCCTTTGATATTAAAAGCGAAACAAACTTCGATATTACTTTCATAATTAAAAAATAATAATATTTATTAACCCTTATTGATATGAACAAACTTACAGGACAGTCACACTGTGCGTACCTTGAACCAGGGAAAAAACCGCCTGTCATTTAAAATTTTTCCCGGTATGTCCTCTAGGTTACGTGGTTTGATAACCAATGATGAAAGCTTGCACAATGCCCGCATAACAATTTTTATGTGTCGACAAATTGTTTCCGTGGAGTGTTGAAATCTATCTGCCATTATTCGATGGCGATCATTTTGTGCAAAAGTGTATAAAAAAATTCCAAGCGATTCCTCCACACTTATATGCATATGTTTAGTATCGATAAAGCCATTATGGAGTAAAGTGTCTTTTAATAAAATGAATGTTTGTGCATCCATTCGCATAACGTTCATCATTGTTTCTGGATGGCCATTTAATAGGCCGAAGATGTAATCATCACCTCTGAATGGACACGTTCGCTGCGGTCGGCGACTACTTGACGTGTTGATATGGTCATGCATTAAAGCAATCATCAAAAAATCCATAAAATCATCAACAACCTCATCCTCCTCTGATGAGAGCTCCATTGTATTGTTTTCTCTGTCGGATGACATATGCCTTTGTCTACATCACAGTAAAAGCTTAATTATAAAATATGTTATTCATGCAGCAACAGTTAGCATTAGTGGTGAAAGAGTAAAATTCAGAGGATAACAAAATTTATTTAACACATGGTCATATTATAATAACTTCCATAGTTTTAATATAACAGAAAACACTTAAAAGTTCAAAAAAAAAAAAAAAACATACGAACATAGAAAAGGAAAGAGAATATGATGGAATGAAAAAAATAATAATAAAACCAAATCAGGAATAATGAAATCATCAAACAGTTCAGCCAAGAAGATTTGCTAACACAAGCAAAACAGAACTTCTCAGTTCACTGCAAAGCGAGGATCATGGCTAGGCGCAAATAGGTAGGAGTGCGCATAAAAAACCTTCGCCATTCCTTATCCTTGAACAGTGTCAGTGCCCTAACGTACTGCAATGGTGGTATGTCCCCAAGCTCAAGCAATGCATCTTGACATGCATCAAGGGAATAATCATCACCACCTGCACTTACAGCCTCAGTCTCATTTTCTCGTGCACGTGAATGTCCTGTTTTGGCTTGTACATAGGATGTGAAAGCTGCGCACACATCATCAAACCCACTTGACCGTGACTTTTTGGAACGACCACTGTCAGTCTGGCTGGTTGCAGGGCCCCTCTTGTGACTTTTGCCCTTTGCTGGATCCATATACTCATCCCCGAATAAGTCAACAGGAATGGCCTCAGCAGCATTACTCCCACCAGCGTTACTCCCACCAGCATCAGCGTTCCAAAATTTATTTAACATGTCGTCTTCTTCTTCAAAGTCAAGGGGTCCTTGTGTGGATGCACGAGACAGGGCCCCTGTAGCACAACAATTTTCAACAATTTCTGCCATTTCTTGAAAATATTCAAACCCTTTTGTCCTAAACTTTTCACATTTCTGCTAGCCTACAACAAGTACAAAACAAGAATTAATCACTGTATATATCATGAAATGTCTAAAATGAAATTAGAAAATAGTACAGATTAATGGAAAACCTTATCCCAAAATTCATCGAGTGCAACAACAGTGCCTATAATAGGATCCCATCCCAGACCAGTCTGTGCCTGGAGTCGCTTAAATGTCTGGTAATCAGCTTTCAATCGCTAATATTTTTGGCGTATCTTAACACCTGTATACCGAAATCCATATATGTTGTGCAACTGATTTGCATAATGATTCCAATGCCTAATTGTCCACGAAGTAGTACGGCCCGTTGTTTGATTGTTTCTAACCTCATCTCTCAACATATTTATTAATTTCGTTTCAATTCTGGGCGTCCACATTTTGGTGTTCTCATTGTCATCGGAATTATTTCCATCCATCTATAAATATACAAATTATATTTAAACTAGTTTGGGATGAATATACAAGCATAACAGAGTATTTTAAAGTAGACTGCGATGGATATACAACAATAACAGTGCAAAATGATTTGAAGGAGAACACAGATAAAGAAAAAAGAACAGATGGTTTTATTTCAAGGAAAAAAGTACATAGTAGATTAATTGAATTTAAATAGCAAAAATATAATCACCAAAAAAAAAAAATTCACATAGCAGAAATATAACCACAAATAAAAAAAAAATCAGTTAACATTGTGTTTAAATAGTAGGAAAGAAATCAGTAATTTTTTTTTGAATTAACAATGTGTTTAACATTGAAAATTAGTATTGGTTGTTAACAATGTAAAAAAAAAAAAATACTAAATTAAAAAAAAACGATGTTAACATTCAGTTAACAATGTTTTACAAAAAAAATTCAGTTAACATTCAATGTTTAACAATGTGTTTAACATTGTGTTATATTGATTTGAATTCAAAACAAATCAGTATTGATTGTTAATTGAAATTACGGAAAAAAAATAGTAAAAAAGCCCGGTGGGTTCAAAGAGTTCAGGGGAGGACCGGTGGTTCAAACCATTGAGGAATGGAAAGGCGGAAGACAAAACCGGAAGAGAGGTGGGAAGACCGGGTGGTTGACCGGCCGGTCGACCGGCCGGATGACTCGGGGGACGACCGGTGTCCTAGGCACTGCCGCTTCAGGTTTTGATGGAAGAAAGGTTCAAACAGTTCATAATTTCAAATAACAACCGATCTGAAATGGAAAATACGCCTCTACAAATTCTCATAAACCATTTACGAACTGATTTCAACTTCTCCGAAATCATTTATACATAACAGATGAATGATTTACTAACTATTCTTGAAGAACAAAAAGTTGAAACAGTTCAGGAGGAAGGATCGGCTCGTCTGAAATCATTTTCAGATAACAGATGAAGGATGAAGGATTTATTTACCAGATTAGTGGGAGTTGAGTAGTTATCGCCGGTGATGGAATGTGTATACTGATTGAATGTGCCACTGTTTGCTCGTCGGATTCGACAATAAATTTGATAAATTTGACCTGAAAAAAAAAAAATTAGGATGAATTTCTCAAATAATTTCCCTATAACAAAATATGTAAATAATTTTGAGTAATTTCACCTCGCAGTCGTCGTTGTTTGGTTGCCCGTAATAAGAATCATCCGCAACGCACAAATCGTAACTCAGTTGATTTGTGAAATATGATACCAGTATAGAGCGGGTTGGGTGGATTCATTATTTATAAAATGAGTCTGACTTGTGAAACTCACCCGTGATGAATCTGAAGTACGAATGTTTGATACAGAGAAGCCACCCGTGATGAATCTGAAGGACTGGTGTAGATGAGGTTCACGTGAAAGTTAGGAGACGATGAAGAAGGCAGAAACGTTGAAAGGGAGATACTTGCTACCAAATAGATTTTCAAAATGTAATTTGAATTAACACGTGGAATCAATTTTTGAACATCGTATCCAAACGTCATACGCGAGCGCACGTATTGAAAATTGATTTCAGTTCACAACCAAACAGAGCCTGAGTTTTTTGGTTTTCGTATTTTTTTGTTTTTAGTGAATATTTTTAAAATTTTAAACATCTTTTTTTACTTTTTTAGATGCACCTTACTTAGATGTATCTAAAAAGTAAAAAATTTGTGAAAAAATATTTTTAAAAATTAATAAATACATAAAAATACAAAAAATATACTGAATTCCCATATTTTTTTTGTATTTTTGGTGTTTAGTGAATTTTTAAAAGTTTTTTTTCAATTTTTTTTTACTTTTTAGGTATATTTATGTTAGGTTTGTCTAAAAATTTAAAAAATTGCTCAAAATATTAAAAAAATTCAGTAAAAACAAAAAAAAAAAAACACGGAAAATAAGAAAGTAGAATTTTCTGAAAAGTGTTTTTGAAAAATGATAACCAAGCATAGTTTTTTCCAAAATTATTCTTTGATAGTACATTTTTTGAGAAATATCAATTGTCATTATTCTTTTTGTATTGTTACTAAATTTTTTAAAAGGACAAAATAAGAAATTCATATTATTTTAATTTTTGATTTTTGAAAATGAACTAATATTTTGAGATAATGAAAAATAAAATAAGCGATTAATATTTTGAGAGGGAAGGAATAGTTATCTTCACCAAGTAATTTTAAATAAAACTATCAAATTCAATCATAAAATCTGGATCTACAATATAACATTGAATTGAAGAAACATTGAATCATAAATATAGACCCAACTAAGCAAAACCCAAAACAAAGAAAGTATGTTTACCCTTAAAAAGGAAGCCAAACTGGGTACAAATATTACTTAAATTAGCGAGTCAATTTCAAGTGGGTAATTCCAATTGCATTTCCACAAACAAAGTGTTAATATTAGTGATGTTGAATTCATTGATTTCAAGTCCACAAGTCCAAATGCATTTCGAATTCATAAACCTGGTGTTTACAGTTTCAGCCCTAAATAGGAGCTTATTTAGCACAATGAGAGTTCCACGGGTATGGAGTTGGATAAAAAATACAAGTATATGGACTTCTGACAAAATACCTTAGTTGCTTTTGATTTTTACTACAACAAATTATGTCGGTAGTTTCTATATTTTGATTTTTGTGTCATTTTAATCATTGTAATTTCAATTGGCTTGATTTTGATTCTAAATTTATAATTGCCTCAATTTAATCTAATTGATTACAATTGTTAGAATTTTTAATGAAAAATCTACACATAAGTGGCATATGTCATTCTTTTAGGGATACAATTATAAATTTGCTTAACTTAATGAGTTAACCTCACTAATCCAGTTATAATTTTCCGTCAAAAATACTAACGACGTTATCAATTGGACTAAATTAACACAAAATTTAAAATTAAAGGTCAAAACTAAATAAATTAAAAATATAAGGAGCAAATGACACAAGGAGTAAAATATAAGAATTACCGGTGTAATTTACCTTTTTTAGTATTATCTTGCAAAGCATATAACCCAAAATGCAAAGCAAATAAATTCAACAACATCATAGAACTTTTGTAATTCAGCAATTATGAACAAATTAAACTTGGAGATGGGAATTGTAAGAAATATTTTCAGAAAATTAATTTAATGTAAATAAATAATAAAATAGAATATAAGAAATTTATTATAGAAATTCTATAAAAGTTAGAATAGTTTGTGACCGAAGCCAGTGTTTGCATACTGTCTTTAAGACAAAATTTCGCCCTTGCTTCTGGTGCTTGCGATTAATGGACGTCCTACCTCCAGGATACAACGATCACCCTACACAAAAATTGCACAACTTTCTGTGTGTATAGCGAACTAATTTGTGCCATGAACTTTCTTTTATATATTCGACTAGACATAATGTATGAATCCTAAAATAACCCTTAATTTATGCATCGATGCCATGAGATAGGACGGTATTTATAGAAGTACTGACCTTTATAGAATGGTCATATTTTTTGGGTTCACACATTTTCATATGAATAGACATCATGAAAGATTGCATCATTTCATTCAAATGGAGTTAATCCCCATTCACTTTTAAAATTTTTTAACAATCTCCCACATGAATGAAATTGACGACACAATGCAAATGAAATGTAGACACTGACAAAGAAAGTAGAAAATGAAAATATCTTGCATCAGGATATGTAGCTTTTGGTTTTGAACTTTCTTTAATGAAAGACTATCGGACTTGCTAGCTAATCAGTAGACGTGATACCTTGAACTATTCAGCCGTTTATGTAAGCCAATACAATAGAATTTACATAAAATATCTCCAAACACATATTGGTTCTTTCAGTTGTGCCTGTTTTGGCCTTGGGCAATTCTTGATTTTCATGAGTACTTTAGAGAATTTAGCCTTATTCAATTTTCATAGAAATGCCCCATTCACAGTCATATAGGTAATTCTTATTTCGAGTCTCTTAAAAAACTCATCTTGAAAGATATCGCTCTAGGCTTTTCAAAATATAAGTAATAATTAGAAGCATAACTTATCCTAAGTTCCTTGCATACAACATATGCCGCAGATATCACCCTCATCATAGGAATGGATAGGAGATAGACTCACTTAGTGATTTTTGATGAATCATCCATAATTCGGTTGTCGTTTTTAATCTAGATCTTGGGATCTTCAGTTAGGTAGATTGGGTTGCCATTATGGCGACTCAAAATTAATAGGTTTTAATCACATTCCCCTCAATGAATTTTCCCTCATTTGTTTTGTAGTCAAATTTTTTGTTTAGTAACCGCTATTTTTCGTTTAACTTTCTCAGTTATATATCATTAAATAGTTAGTGGATTCACTATATTATCCTTAGACAATATTCATAACTGAGAGCAAATGTCTTACGGTATTAAGTCTTTGATTACATTGAGACTTACTGTTACTCTATGTCACTCCCATATCTAAAATTAAGGGTAAACTACCAATAGGTCCTAATACTTGGACTTAATTTCCATCAAGTCCTATTGAAAAAAAATCCTAGTAAAATCATTGCTAAAAGGAAAAATAGTAAAGAATATTGGGAGTTTGTAAACAAGAAACACATTAGGCAGGAAAATGATATGCAAAAAATTAATTTTTAACCGAAAAATACTAAATCTGTATTACAGAATATGCACACATAGAAACTGCGAACAGATTGAAATTCTTTCCTAAAATTTTAAGAAAATATTTTTTGGAAAATGAATTTAATGTAAATAAATAATAAAATAGAACATAAGAAATTTCTTATAGAAATTCTACAAAAATTAGAACAGTTTGTGACCAAGACCAGTGTTTGAACATTGTATCTTTAAAACAGAATTTCGTCCCCACATCTGGTGCTTGCGATTAATGGACGTTCTGCTTCCAGGATACAACGATCACCCCATACAGAAATTGCACAACTTTCTGTGTATATAGAGAATCAATTTGTGCCATGCACTCTCTCTTATATTCTCGACTAGACATAATGTATGAATTTTTAAAACAAACCTTAACTTGCATTAATGTCATGGGATGTAGTGGTATTTATAGAATTACTCGTGACCTTTAGAAAGGTCATATTTTTTGGGTTCACATTTCATACGAATAGACACTCTGAAGGATTGAATCATTTTATTCAAATGGAATCAATTCCCATTCACTTTTAAAATTTTCTAACAGAAACAAAGTAAGAACAAATCATAGAGCTTCTGTAATTCAACAATTAAGAACTTATTCAGTAATTAACTCAACAACTCCTGATTTTGCTCCCAGTCTTAATTGATAAATGTATGTGTACGGGGGTGAAATATCCTTCGCTCTCCGTACTCCTTGAACTCAAGCTTCACGTAACGACGCCTGACCTGAAAACAGAGAAATGGTGAGCTACCCGGTAGTGTGTTGCCGGACAGACCCTCTGACGATCAAGTCAGATCACTTGAAGAGGAAGAAGAGAGCACTTCTTTGGAGAGAGAGAGAATTGTTCAGATTGCTTACCTCCAACATCCCCCATTCCTCCTTTTTCTAGGCTGGCCATGCAGCCTCAGGGATTGTGCGCGCACTACCTCTGCTGTCCTTCCCTGGACAGGTGGCAGTGCTCGCCTCTTACTACCTTACGCGTGTAAAGGCTAAAACCTCCAAACAGCATGTGTGGAACTGCCAAACGGTATTGATGCGTGCCAGGAGTGGATTTCCCCTCCATCACATCATTGGTCCAAGTGGCACACTCAACCGAGATAACATGACCGACCTATCCCTCGAGAAGAAACACAACCATGATCAATACGACCGAGCTGTAAGAGGTCGGTCCCTCCAGACTGACTGGTCGTGAGGCGTGCCGGCCTTCTCCCCAGTCTAAATTCATTCCGGGCTGTGCTTGGCTCGGTCCAGACGCATCACTGTGGATCCAACCGAATGCCTAGCCGAATCACAGCTCGGTCGGGCATACGCATGACTCCACGCTCCGGTCGACAAATCTAGCTTGGCCCGGCGTGATAGGCCGGGAAATCGCTCCGACCGAGCAAATAGTCCGGCTCTCGCAAGGTCCGTCATAACTCGCATTACTGTAGCTTGGCCGTACTTGTCCCGGCGCAAATCTCCCTCTCAGTATGGATATATGATTTTTACTCTATAAGGGTAAGTAAGTTCCATGTAGAACCTTGGAGAGGTTTCTCATAAAAATAATAATAATAAAACACACACCTATAATTGAAAGTTAGAATTGGGGTCAAACCATAATTGAACCATGTTTATCATAACCCAAAAGACTCACGTCAATGCAATTCATCAATTCAGCCACTTTCACAATACAAACAAGCACTCGCTCTCTGCCTATACGTGCTTCAATGGACTACATACTCAAAATTTCTATCAAGAAATTAATTGGAAAATTGTGATCCAAATTCATTTTTGATATAAATTTTATCATATAAGAATTAAATCTGAACCATTCATTATTTTTCTAAGTAAAATTTGAGCAGTTAGCTTTTTTGAACATTAAAATAATAATTATTGTTATTATTTGGAGCCAGCTTGAAGGATATGTCTTCTTTCCATTGACCACTGAAGCTTTTCTCTGGCATGCCTTAGAGCATCAAGAACTTCTTTAACACTTGCATTAACAATTGGTGGATCAATGGGTTGTGTTGTTTCTTTTTGCAAATCAATTGGTACCAATGCCAGTGAATTGTCAACATAATCATCCTCAGCTTGATCATTGCTTCCTCCATTAGTGTCCCCCTTCTCCACTAAACACCTTAATATAGAGGAACTGGTAATATTGGCAAAATTGAGTCCTAATTAGCTTTAAACAAATAACATGAACATAAAATTATATGTATAGAATACATGTGTATGTGAGTGTCTATCAGAAATGCTACGCACTTAAAAAAAAAACTCACAAAAGCGCTCAAAATTTGAATATTTAATGTAGGTTTAAATTTAGCGTATAGATCACACTCGAAATTAATCTGATTCACATATTTCAAAAATTAGGCACTTTTTGGAGTTTTTTTTTTTGGGTGTATGTGTGGATTCCTTGCATTATTAATGTGTGTGTATACATGCGTATAATTTGTAATATTGTAAGGTTGGGTTTAGATGAATAAACTTTAATTGAACGTATTTGATATTAAACTTTATAAAAAAGGTTGAGCTCTTTTTTAAGTTGGTGATCCAACTAGAGAGGTGTCATTGGATTGGGTTCACTCGGAATGATTCAAACTAATTCAAACGATTTATTTTGTAAGATTTATCAAGAAAAGTATCCATATAAAAAATTAGGTTGATCAAATGTTGGTAGTTAGTTAATTGGATTACATTTATCTTTAAATAAAAAGAATGGTCTGATATCAAAATTATATTTATCATTTAATTTTATAACACAAATTTGATTCAATTATATAATTATCGATGTCTGATTAATCTGATAATTTTTACATAAATTATATTTTTAAAAAATCTTACAAAATAAATAATTTGAGTCACCAAAATAGACTGTGTTCGACCTCTTGAATTGTGTAAGGGAGAGAAGCCACTTTCTAATAAAAATATAATTTATAAGAGAATTGACTATAAATAGATTACAAATAGATTGATAATTTTAAAGGGAAGATAGAAGAATAAGAAAGAGAAATTTTTTACGATCTTACTATGCTTCGTTTCACTTTTCAAAAAACATTTTTAAGAAAATTTTACTTTTTTATTTTTTGTGTTTTTTTGTTTTTACTAATTTTATTTTTAATATTTTAAGCAATTTTTAAAATTTTTAGACATACCTAACTTAGATGTATCTAAAAAATAAAAAATTTGTGAAGAAAATGTTTTAAAAATTCACTAAATACCCAAAATATAAAAAAAATACGAGAATTCAGTATATTTTTTGTATTTTTATGTATTTATTAATTTTTTAAAATATTTTTCACAAATTTTTTACTTTTTAGATACATCTAAATAAGGTGCATCTAAAAAGTAAAAAAAAAATGTTTAAAATTTAAAAAATATTCACTAAAAACAAAAAAACACGAAAACTAAAAAACTTAAGTTTCAAAAAACTTAATTCAAAAAACTTAAACCAAACACACATACAATTATAATTTTTAGTTCAGAGAGACTTCAAAAAAAAAAACTTATGCATTAATATTTTATAAATACATCAGCATAAATCTCTCAAATTCAATTGTTAAATCCATAATCAAAACAATCATGCCTTTAAATCCATAAATCCAAACATAAGTTAAGTTAAATTTGAAACAGCTATGGAGATAATAGAGTTAAATACCTAAGATCATCAGTCTTTGGATCATTGCAATTTTGACTCCATTCAACCTCACTGTGTTCTTCAGAACACGCTTGATTTGATGAAACATTGTCTTCCAAATCTTGTGAGACTACTGGGCAATTTCTCTTCTTCACCACAGACTCTTCAATTTCACATTTTTCAGGGCTTGTGATTTGGGTTTTGGGATCGTTATCTTCATCTGGTTCTTTGGATGATAGAGAGGAAATCTCACTCTTCTCTATCAAGCTTGAATGCTCTGATTCCTCTGAACAAAATGATATGTTCAGTGACTCAAGCTTCTTCAGCACCAATTTCAGCTTCTTCTCTGCTCTGTTTCTTGATTTGATTTCTATCCTCAACTGGTTCTCTATCTCCATAACCTGTAGAGAGAGAGAGGAGAGAGAGAAGGTTAAATTAGTCATTGTTAAGCAGAGTCTCTTTGTGGCTGTGTGTGTGTGTGTGTGTGTCTGTGAGAGAGAGAGAGAGAGAGAGAGAGAGAGAGACTCTGTTTTCCATATGGTCTGCATTTTCTCTGGCAATCCTTGAAGACACTCTCTCAGCAAGCAATCTTCCTCTTAAACACTCCAATGTTCTCAAACCATCTTCCCCTTCCATTTTCTTTCCACCGAGTCACAACCCATATCAAATTTGTAAGAAAAATATATACCAATTGTATATGTGTGTGAATCTGTATACATATATATAGAGAGAGAGATGAGAGAGAAACTCACCTCCAGTTTCCATTCACAATGCCACAATCTATCATTTTTTGCTTTCCCTTGTTTCCCCAACTGTTGTGTTTTTTGCTACTAGTTGATCTTTGTTTGATACACCAAAATTTCAGTGTGTTTGGTTGGGGGATTTGAGGAAGGATTTAGAAAGGGAAAGGGAAAAGGACAAGTAAGGTGAAATTTGAATAAAATATACTTATATTTTACCTAGTTTCACACACCTTTTCCCTTTCCCTTTCCCTTTCCAAGTCCCTCCCCAAATCCCCCAACCAAACACAGCATTAAGATCCTTTTGAAACAGAAAGATCCACCTATTGGAGGAAAAATTGCAAAAGATTTTGCTAACTAATTTTTGTTAGTTAACATATGACACTAGCAATGAATGAATTTAACAGCCATTGAAGATGCTCTGTAGTCTATCAGATCTGAGTTCTGAACTATATGAAATGTATATGGATGTGTGACTCTCTGATTTTTTGTTCGGTAAAGATTGGGGGTGGGTGCTGTGACAGCACCCATGCTGGGGTGTATGGCTTATTTCGATCATATTTTAATAATTTAAATCGCTTATATTTAAGATTTGTTAAGCATATTATTCTTATAAAAAATAAAATTAATCGAACAAATAAAATCACATGATCAAAACAAATTATAACTCTAAAATATTATTAAAATAATACTAACCATTTATTTTTTTAAACATAAACGTAGTTTTATTATAAGTTACAGGTGTCTAATTAACTTGAATTTTTTCATGAATGATCTACTTAACAAACCCTACACAATGAACATTTCAGATCATTAAAATAAATTCAAGACGTGCCTTCACAGACTCACAACACGATGCTATGCCTATAAGGCACATCACCAACCTCATTCCCGTTAGGTTGACACTTCTAAATAATCACTACAATATCATTTTAGGATAAATTATACTGATCTACGTTAAGGTTTGAAAAAAATACCACAAACCTTACAAATATATGATTTTAAGAAAATTGGATAGAATATAATTGAGAGTCTCCAAATATATAATTTTAAACATGCAAATACTCATTCTAAAATGGTGAAAATAAATCAATTTTTATAATTGAAAGCCTCCAAATATATAATTTTAAAAACCATGCAAATACTTCTAATATGGTGGAAATGAATCAATTTTTATAATTGAAAGTCTCCAAATATACTATTTTAAAATTGAAAGAATAAAATATTATACAATAATAATTAAAGTGGTGTTCGTATAATTTAGTTCTTTTTATTTTTGAACTTTTTTAATAAATTTTTTTTCTTTTTCTTTCTTTCTTTTTTTTTGGTAGAATAAAACTCTTGTTTATACAATAACAAAGATGCTAACATCTCTGTTAGAAAACCAAAGTCAAAACTTGGCACCCTGGTCTCTCAATCAGATGGGATCTATATATTTATACAAGTAGATATATACTTTTTATTTTATTAATTTTTTTATTATTTGATTCATAAGTAGATAGATATATACACTTAAAAGCTTCTCTGTAATACAATAAATTGGTTAAAATGTTCCATTTATTGCACATTATTGAACCACTATGGAGTGTGGATCTTCTACAAGCTAAAACCAGCATTTGGCAAAAAATTCAAGCAAGTTTGTCAAATTCTCTTGACTAACTTGGTATGTGGGATGTCGTCGCTCTAATGTTATCTAGGATATTTTGTTTTTAAATATATATATATATTTTTTAATTTCAGAATACTTAAAATTGTTGGATCACATGAGAATCTCAAAATACAAAAATTTTGAAACATTATCTAATGGCCATCTTCTTTAATCAGTCTCACTTTAATCTACTTCAACCATGGTGTTAAAACCGTAACTATTGAATTCAACATTTCTTCCTGAACCTTGATACTTTACAAAATGTGAGTTACGAATCTCTATTCTTGAAAATGTGTCTGTCTTCATATTTTAAGTACTTACAATTATTTTTATTTTAAAAAATTAAATCGTACGATTATAAATGATTAAACAAGTACATATTTTAGAACAAATGATTCCAATCTCAAAACTGTTCCAATGTCTAGATTCTTCAAAGCCAAGGTCATTGTAGGGTTTTAATCCCTGCTAATCCTATTATGCTTCCTCAATTGTTTTGGAAAGGATCTGAATCTAGAAACTTATTTCATGCAAAAACAAAAGAAAAAGAAAAAGAAAAAGAAAAGGAGAGAAAGAGAATTTATATTATTAATTTCATTTTAGAGAGAAGGGGTAGTTTGAAATTTGGAAGACATGAGGACACTAGTGTTTCTGGATGTTGCTGTATGTCACATGATGCCCCTGCAATGTCTGTTTGAAAATAAGACCCATGTCCAGTTCAAGGGAAATGCTATAAAGGTGCATATTATATGTATTTTGTTTTGTATTTTATTTATTTTGAAATGTTTAAAATTTTGTAGTAAATGTTACGTAATTTATTGGTAATTTGAGAATAATTTGTGGTTTTTAAAGTGAAGATATTGTAAGTTATAATAATTTGTGATGCATTTATGTATTTTTATGACTGTATCACAAATTGTTGTAACATATAATATTTTTATTTCAGAAATCATAAATTGTCGTAATACTATTAGAAGATTGTGTAATATTTATCACAAAATTTTTTAACATTATCAAAAAAAATAGGGAGACTTATTTATAAGTCCTTTTTCAGACACTTATGCTAGGCTAAGTCCTGTGTAATTTCTTATAGAGTCTCAAGTCCTATTTTCATAAGAATGTATTCCACAAGATCCTACATAAACGTAACGTAACGTGACACTTACATAAACGTAACGTAACGTGACACCTATATAAACGTAACGTAACATGACACCAATATGAACGTAACGTGACACCTACATAAACATAACGTAACGTGACATCTATATAAACGTAACGTGACACTTACATAAACGTAACGTAACGTGTCATGTTACGTTTCGTAAACTTAATAATTTTTATTTTTTAAAATTGAATGTGAAAATGTTACTGATTTATGTTGGGTGTCATATTACGTTTTATATAAATATGATTTATGGTAATATGACTAAAAAAAAAAAAAAAATAAAAAAATTGACACAAGCATTGATCCCCAATCTGCGGTCCAAACTGAGGCACTTCTTGTTGCTATCAATCACAGGGATGTAAAAGAATAATGGATCCAAGGACAAAGAAATCATACAAGCACACGCAAAAGATTTGTTCCACTTCTAAAGAAATGGCCCTTGCGGATCAAGAATTGTCTTCTTATGACCCAACTGTTTTATTGGCAGATCATTGAGTTGATTTCTGCCCTAACAGTTTTTTAAAGCTTCCATTCCTTTTCGAAACTTTCTCAAATCCTCTCTGAATACTCCCCAATACTGAGCCTACAATTGATCTGCTTCTTCTAGTATGTAGTCCATCCTCGGTGGAAAGCTCAAAACTTAAAGATCTCTCTGAAATTGAATCCTCAAACCTGAACAAAAGAGTCATCACAACTGAATGCGTGTCCAAATTCAATTACAATGGAAATGTGTAATACATGGTAACAAAACAAAAAAATATTTACCAAAAAAGGAAAAAAAAAAAAAAACAAGAACATTGAAACCACAAGCTCACACTGAATTTCTTCTAAAATATGACTTGATTGGACGGTACTAGCTATCAATAATGCATTATTCTATTGTGTTGTGTTCATAGCACAATCACTGACGTGGCAGAAAAAATCTCTGAAAAATAAATTAAAAAATCCAAAAAATAAATAAAATCAATTTCCTATATAAAAAATTGAATGCTACCATAGATCATAGGTGTCACGTTACGTTACGTTTACGTAGATATGTCACGTTACGTTTATATAGGTGTCACGTTACGTTTATGTAGGTGTCACGTTACGTTACGTTTATGTAGGTGTCACGTTACGTTACGTTTATGTCAATTTCCTATATATGGTTTTACTATTATTTATGATATTAACAAATAATATTGAGGATAAATGTGTCAACAAACTTTCCACAAGCCTTATGGGAACATAAGTTTTTTAATAGGGCTATATGTAGCATAAGTCTCCCTAATAGGACTTATAAATAATTTTCCCAAAAAAATATAATAAAGTGCATATTTAAGGCTGTGTTTGGATAATAAATTTGAAAAATGAAAGAAAAATGCGAGAAAAAAAATTTAACTTATATTTTATTTATATTTCAGTCATTTTTTTTAAATAAAAAATTCTAAACATATATAAAATTTATACGAAAACTTGACAAGAATGATGTGACAATGCCACTATTATAGATAAATTCATTTTCAATGGTGTTTTATTTTAAAATAAAATATTAACAACAAGCCACATCATTATATATGAATTTTTTGTCTGTATGACATTACTTTTTTTTTTTCTTTTTTTCTTTTTCAAATATCTATCAAAATTTATAATCCAAACACAATTTCTAAATGCATTTGAATATGTACAATTTATATGTACCATCCACACCACCCATTTTGTATGTACAATTTGGATAAACTTGGAGGTTTAAAACTGTTAGGTTCGTATTACTACTCATTTATAAATGCATTTAAGCCGTGCTGAGGACCCCAGCACCCCCCCCCCTACCTCCACGTGGGAGGCTGTGGACCAAGGGAAAAAAAAAAATAAAAAAAAATAATTATCCACCAATCACACCCCACTGGGGGCCACCAGTGGGGGTTTGCCTCTTTTTCCAAATGCATTTGATGCTTTATTGTATCACAGTTGTCTTTGGCAGTTGGTAAATCCCCCCCCCCCCCCCCCCCTCTCTTCTCTTAGGCTATGTGTAGTTCATAAATTTGAAGAGAAATTTGAAAAGAAAAACAAAAGTAAAAAGGTGTGTAAAATGTAGTTATATTTTATTCATATTTCACATATTTTTTTCTTTTTCCTTTTCATTACCTTTTTCAAATCTCTCTCCAAATTCATGAATTAAACACAATCTTAAATCCTACTAATTTTTAAAAGAATTTAAAATTATTGTAGAGGTCCAATACCATATCCATTTACTTTAGATTCTCTCAACAAAATAGTATTTTTGTTATTGATATTACTCTAAATGCCAAATTTCACACTATAATATGCCATGACACCATCGTTTTACTCATTTTTAGATAATATTTGCCTCTGCTTGGTGGCATTGAAGTACTCAGAATTAAGAATGTCACTTATTCTTTAAAAGAGTATTTATTACATCAATTCAAAATTAATTACTAGGCATAACGTTTATTCGGTTGGAGAACAAACTGACACCCAAGCACAAGTCTTTAACACCGAATGAATTTTATCAATTTTTTTACATTTCATATAAATTTGCATAATAAATGTCATGGTAGACCTTACGCATACACATAACATTTTGTGTGAATCTATATAAGACGTGAATATAAATCAATAAAATACATATGGTATCAAATATCATTTTGCTTGATGATTTAGGTGAAAATGCAAATTGTTTATTTTTCTTCAAATCATATGCATGTAAGGATCGTCAAATCATAAATCTACATTAGAAAAATGGAAAAGAGAGGAATTTATTCTTAATTATAAACTTTGTAAATGTGAAGTAAAATGGAGTACATCATATACACTTGATAATTACATAGATCATCAATGATGGCTCAAAATCATGCTTACCTATCTTCCTGAGAAAGCAAAGTTGGAGAACTTTTGGAACAAATGCTCTCAATATATATGTTGCTAAACAATACCTTTAATGGGTTCTAATGATAATTATCCCTCATCATTTTATGTGTGCTTTGGTGAGTATTTAAAAATCTTTGAGTTTCTTTATTAAGTGTTTTTTTTTTTTCGGCCTTCTTCTTTTTCTTTTTATTTTCTTTTTGTATTTATATATTTATTTTAGAGTTCAAAAGTTATTTGAATTACACTCAAAGTCACCATGGCTTTGCCTAACATAACTTTTCTTGTAAGAAATAATTATTCAGTAGTTCTGAAATATCATATAATATTCTTTATATGGTGCTTTTAATCAATGACAGAGAAAAAATTTTACAAGTAGAACAATGCTCAGATAAAAGATGACTCATCTATTTTACTATTCTTTATTTATTGAGAACACAATATCAAATAATACTTTAAGACTACCTAATAGTTTTATGTGAAAAGGGGTGAAGAAAGTGGCTTAAAGCACACTATTATATATCGTTGTATGATTGTAACTGACCCTTTATGAACACTGCTAAGTGGGGCTATAGTTTGGTGCCTTTCATTGTCTCATCAGGATCCCCACAGTATTCATAGATTGTGCTAGTTGGAATTTATTGATGTCGAGGTTCTTGTTTGTTTGTTTTTCAATAAATGTAAATATGAGAATATATAGATAAAAGATTGACATAACCGTTTAATTAGTGATGGTACAATTTTGAACCATTTGTTGTTCAATGCAGTAAAATCTTCCGAAGAGATATCTGCAAATAACCATTTAATTACATGGTTCAAAATTCAAAGTAAATGGTAATTAAACTAAGGAAAATGATTTGGAGCCCTAAAAAAGCCCCACCTAATCCCCCTAATCCCCAAAACGACGTCATTTTGGAGATTTTTTTTTTTTTTTTTTTTTTTGGCCTTGGTTTGAAAATTCGGGGGATTAGGGGGGGGGGGGGGGGAATTTCGGGGGACATAGCACGGCCCTTAAACTAAATGCAATACATGCTGACAAATGGTGTGGAGAGAGTTTTCATTTGCATCCTTCCTTTAATTTGGACAATTTGGACACAAATTTCCATCATTATTTCATTTACTTCAAAATTGGCTTTCACCACATTTGTCGATATAAGCTTTCTGTATACACTGAAAATGTTTCGTCTGACACCATCGTTTCACCTGAAATGACATTCTACAAGCCCTAATGAATGGGCGACCCAATGCACAAGACTCCCGCTTGCAAACCCAAATGAACGAGAATCCAAACATGCAGAACACAAACAGCCAATTCAGAGTGATTTCGTATACATGAAGGAGAACTTCTCACCACTATTCAGTGCATAGAATTCAAATGTTTAGGTTCTGGCCATTGGATGGAGCTTAGTTGCTCGAGCACTGTGAACATTTTGACATCAATTTGAGTCATAAAGGCCTCATATTTGCATCATGTATGTTATCCCTGAAACGTTCCTCATTTGCAAATAAATAACTCCATTCAACTTATGATTTGGTGTTCAATTACAAATACTCTCCTCATCGAATTCATCCATCAAAACATACCCTTCTTCTCTCATCAACCCGAGCAATCTGTCTAACATTTCATAAATTTCTTCAGTTCTTTCATTGGAGACATCTTTCGCAATAAAACTATGTAACCCTACACTTGTTTCGATCCAACTGCTACCAGGGATCTTCTTCAACCCAAGACTCTTCATCTTTTCCCTCACCTTTTCAGCCTCTTCCCATCTTCCAGCTCGTGAAAATAAATTTGCCATAATAATATAATTCCCTGTATTTTCTGGCTCGATCTCAAACAAATGATCACAAACAAACTTCCCAATCTCAGCATCACCAAAAACCGAAGCCCCATTAAGCAATGCACCCCAAACCTTAGCACTTGGCTCAAATGGCATTTTATAAATGAATTCAACAGCTTTGGAGAGCTGACCAGCTCGACTTAAAACTCCTACCATACAAGCATAATGCTCAACTGAGGGATGAATGTTGTATTTCCCAAGCATGGAATCAAAGTTCTTCCAAGCTTCATCTACCGCTCCAGAATGGGCACAAGCTGCCAAGACTGCCGTGAATGTGACAGGGTCGGGCATAATTCCATTATTCAACATCTTATCAAATAAATCAAGTGCTGTATTAGCATCTCCGTGTGCTGCGTGTGCTGAGATTATTGCTGTCCAAACAATCACACTCCTATCTTTTGATTGTTCAAAAACTCTTTGTGCCCCTTCAAGAAAACCCAATTTTGCATAGGTATCGATAATGGCAGTCAACACATAGATATTCCTATCAAATTGGTTTCTAATGGCATATGCATGTATTTCTTTCCCGCCTTTTAGATTTGAAAAATGTGAAAGAGAAGGAAGAATGCTTGAAAGTGTCACCGAGTTTGGTCTTAAACTGAACGACTGCATCTCACAAAATAATTCTAGAATTCCCTCGTGCCGGTTGTTCTGGACCAGGCCTGAAATCACAGCATTCCATGCGCTCAATCCGGGGCTTTTCATTTCTTGGAAAAGATCCAAAGCTTGGTCTACAAATCCATGAACCATGTACCCGGAAATAATTGCACCGTAAGTAATCTCATCCTTCTCACTCATGTTTTCAAAAAGTTCTCTTGCATAATCAAAGCTACCACATTTAGCATATAATGCAATAATTGAATTACAAAGTGAAAGGTCCATTTCAATCTCATTTGAAATGATAAACTGATGAACATCCATTCCAAATACAAGATCATTAGACTGCGCACACGCTTGTAAAACACTAACTACTGTAACCCCATTTGGTCTTAATCCTTCCAAACCCAACATTTCCCTAAACAGACTCTTGCAATCTTCATAATACCCTTCTTGAGAATACCCAGAAATCATTGAATTCCACGTAACGAGATCTCTCTCAGGCATTGTATCAAACAAAGTCCTTGCCGAACCAATATCATCACACCTCGCGTAATACGTAACCAAAGGATTCATAACAAAGGTATCCGAATCAAACCCATTTTGCACAACAAAACAATGAAACATCTTAGCCAACTTCAAGTCCGGAAACAACGCCGATAACGCCTTCAACACAGAAGTTATAGTGAAGTTATCAGGTTTCGCAGACGCCGACTGAGAAGACAACCAATGACAGAACAACTCAAGGGTTTCGATGTACATGTTGTTAAAGGAATAACCAATGAGGAGGGCGTTCCAAGAGAAAGTGTTTCTGTGGGGAATTTCGTCGAACAGTTTGTGGGCTTGAAAAAGGTGATTGGATTTGGAGTAGAAAGTGATGAGCTTTGAAGCGAGGAAGTTGTCGAGGAGGGTGGAGGAGAGGAGGAGGCGGGCGTGGAGCTGCTTGCCTTGGCGGAGGAGGCGGTGGTCGGTGCAGTGTTGGATGAGGCGGCCATAGGCGGCGTAGTCGAGACCGTTGGGTTTATGGAGGGTTTGGTGGATGTAGCCGTTGGTGATGATGGTTTGAATTTGAAACTTTAGGTACTTCGTAAACTTCATTCATCTGGAATCATGAGTCATCATCGTTATGGGACATTTTTTTTGTATTTTTACGGTAAGAGTCTGGGCCACCGAATTCTTAAGAATATCTCACTTCCTAAATTAGGCTTCGTTTGGTTAGGATTTTTTGGACTTAAAAAAGTATCAAAAAATAAAATAGGTTAAATAAATCAATAAGATAAAATATCACATTTAAATCATAATTATTTTATTTTTTTTCACACAAAAATTAAAAAAGTCAACCCAAACAAATTTTTTAATCCCAAATTAAAAAAATCTCAACTCAAAAAAATCAACTAAAAAAGTCTTACCCAAACGACCACATAGGTGTTTGGCATGCACAAAAAAATATATTTTTTTTTGCATATATACATTTATTTGAGTCACATCAATCAACATCTCCTCTCTATTTTTTTACCCACTTTCTCTACTTTTTTACACAATTTTTTTTTATATATAAAAATTCAAAAAGTGCATTTATTTAAAACATCCCAAACAACTCAATAATTAGGAAAGAGTCACAATAAATTTCTTTAAATTTTGAATAGTTCTACGGAAAGCCATACACCTCTCTAAGGATGTGTACCATATGCTCTCCTATCATAATTAATGTAATTTTATCACAAAACTTTACAATATCAATAATAAAATACATAATCTCGTCATAAATTAGCAAAACACAATGTCCAAAATTTTGTGATTCATGTAACAAAAGTTTATGGTTTGATTACGATATTTTTTTGTTATGCCACAAGGTTATATATTTTATAATTGATGTCATGAAATTTTATAATAAAGCTATGTTAATTTGTGGTATGATCTAATTCTACCCATACTAACTACCTTACTAAAATTACAAGTGGACAAATGTGATTGGTTGTTAAAAAAGTACTAATATTTATATTTTCAATAATATTTAGACACGGATGCTTTTAGTAATATTGTTAACAAGATTTTAAGTAGGTGTAGTCTTCGTTTGGGAAGAGCTAAAATAGTTTGGTTTTTTAGTTATTTTAACCTGGCATTTTTAGCCTCGTTTGGTTTTTATTTTTAGCTTTTTTGACTTTTGTGAGAGAAAAAGTGTAATGATTATGGTTTGAATGTGATATTTTGTCTTATCGACTTATGTAGTCAATTTTATCTTTTATACTTTTTTTAGCCAAAAATTCATTGCCAAACATAGGTGTAGTATTACAATTAAATTATATATTGTTTGCAATTTACTCTCTTAAATTTTGAGAGAAATTACAAAAAAAAAAAGGCTTGGCCCTTGTAATAAAAGAAATATTAGAATTTTTAATTTTATCAATTTAAACACTGAATCTTTTATTTGTTTTCAATTTGAACTATTTGCCTAGTGTTAATCATATTATTTAATTTTGATGATGTCTAAAATATTATTTGTAACAATTTGGATTTTTTTAATATACATATGTATTTGACCCAAAATATTATCTTTTTAAAAATATATATATATTTTTTAAATATTAGTTAAATAAAAATATTTTTGAAAACTTTACTATTTACTTTTTGAAAATTGAGGCTGATCACTATTCACTTTTTGACCAAATTAAAAATTGATTAATTATATTATTTTGACAAAAATGATTGATTGGTTGTATTATTTTGACAAATTTGATATTGATGGGTTGTCTTGTTTTGACAAAATTAATATGGAGTGGTAGAATATATTTAGTTTAAAATCTCTACAACATATACAATATTTTAAAGAGGGCATATATTTTTAGATCCATCATAAATATTATTTAAAGAGATTTTTCTGTGTATGCAAATATTTGATCAGAACATATAAATGCATATAATAGCATACATCACGGAAGCAATCATATATATTAGTGTGTGGAAACATTAATTACTAGCATGTGAAAAAAATCATACATGATATAATACACAAAGAAATGGTTGCAAAATTGCAACATATTGAATTTTGATTCACATGTTGAAGTTTGTATTTGAATGTTAAAGTTATATCTTTATAATGTGGACTTTGTAGGATTATATATATATATATATATATTTATACTATATATATTAGTCAAAACCCACATGTTTGTGAGTTTTGTTCAAATTCGGCCACTTTGTTTGTCAAAAAGAAAAGATGCCTCATGATGACAAGTTGAAACAAAGGATGCCTCATGATGACAAGTTGAAACAAATAGATATCATCCATGACGTCAGCAAGGAGCGTCCAACGGGTATATTTTTGTGTATAAATAGAAGTGTTGTGTGTGGAGAAAAATCAAGAACTTGAAGAGAAAATTTTCTGTGAGCTCCAAATTGTATTCTGCTCTTTCACTTTAAGATCTAAGTCTAGCCTTTGTTCTTATACTTTCATATCTACTCTTTGTGAGAGAATTATTGTAAAAGTGGGTTTAAGTACCACTTATTCTTATTCCTTATTTTTGTGAGAGATTTTGTAAGGGTAAGGCTTTTATTGTTGAGTGAGACTCAATAGATAAGAGTAAGTCCTGTGCCAAATCCACAAGCTTGGTGGTGTATTTATTCAATTGATAGTAAAGAAATTCTCAAGGAGGTTCCTTAGGGAGTGGACATAGGCCTGGCGTGCCGAACCACTATAAATCGCAGTGTTTGATTTTCTCTCCCTATCTCTCTTACTTTTATATTGATAATTATTATTCTGTTTTTTTTTATTTATTAAAATTCTGAATATTGTGTTAATTTTAATATTGTGAAATTTTTAATAACCCAATTCACCCCCCCTCTTGGGTTGCCTATCTTGGATAACAATTGGTATCAGAGCCTAGACTCTAGTTTCTGTGACTTAACCGTCTCAGAGTAGATCATGGCAACCCCTAGTTATTTCTTACCCGAGGGACAAGCATCTAATAGGCCACCTCTATTTAGCGGCACAAATTTTAGCTATTGGAAAACTAGGATGACCATACATATTCAATCTAATGATTATGAATGTTGGAAAATTATTTGCAATGATCCAAAAATTCCTACCAAAACTGTAGATGGACTTAGGGTACCAAAACCTGAAGATGAGTGGGATGAATCAGATACTAGAATGGCTCAAATTAATGTCAAAGCTACAAACATGTTGTACTGCGCCTTAGATGCCAATGAGTTCAACAAAATTTCCACATGTAAAACCGCAAAAGAAATTTGGGACAAGCTTATAGTAACTCATGAGGGAACCGAACAAGTTAAAGAATCTAGAGTCAGTTTGCTAGTCCATAATTATGAACTCTTTAAAATGAAACCTAATGAAACTATTCCTCAAATGTTTACTCGTTTTACTGATATTATTAATGGTTTAACTTCTCTTGGCAAAATATATACTAATGCTGAAATTGTAAGAAAAGTGCTTAGGTCATTACCAAAAAGTTGAGAGACAAAAGTCATTGCCATTACCATTACCGAAGCCAAGGATTTATCAAAGCTAAGTCTAGATGAGTTAATGGGATCTCTCTTAACTCATGAGCTCATAATGCAAGAAGGAAAGGAAGAGGAGGACAACAACAAGAAGAAATAAATAGCCTTCAAATCCACCTCGAAACATCAAGAGGATAAGGAAGATGATTCAGATGAGGATGAGGAAATGGAAACATCAAGAGGATAAGGAAGATGATTCAGATGAGGATGAGGAAATGGCATTCATCACTAGAAAGTTCCAAAGGTTTGTGAGAAAGAAACAAGGTGTACGAAATTTTTTCAGAAAAGACTTCAACAACAGGGATTTTCAAAGAGGAGAAAATCACAAAAAATCTGAAGTAACCTGCTACGAATGCAACAAACCTGGACACTACAAATCAGAATGTCCAGAACTTAAGAAAAAATTCAAGAAGGACAAGAAGAAAGCTATGGTTGCAGCATGGGGAGAAGATAGTGATGAAAGCGACACAGAAACCGAAGTTTGCAAAAATGAGGTTGCTAACCTATGCTTAATGGCACTTGGAAACGAAAATGAGATAAATGACGAATCATTTACATTTGATGAATTACAATTAGCTTTTGATGAATTACATGCTGAATTTAAGAAACTTAGTTTGAAAAATAATTGTCAAAAGAAAGTAATTTCAAGTTTATCAAAAGAAAATGAATCATTGACTTCCAAGATAAATATTTTAGAAAATGAAGCTATGAAAAAGGAAAATGAGATTTTAACTCGAAAAGAGTCTTCAATTTCTGAAAAATATTTAGTTGTATTGCAAAAAGAAAACGAATCTTTAAAAAATGAGCAAATTATTTTGAAAGAAAATATTGAAGACTTGAAAACTACTCTTTCAAAATTCACTCAAGGTAGAGAGACTTTAGATAAAATTCTTAAAAATCAAAACCGTACTTTTGGTAGAGCCGAAATTGGATATAAACCTTTTTCAAAAGTAAAACTGTCAAAAATAGCTTTGTGTATGCATCTTCTAATCACTCTCACTCACATGTCATTTTTGTGGTACAAAAGGTCATATTTCACCTTCATGTCCTGTTAAAAGAAATCCTGTTGCTAAAATAAAAAAGATGTGGGTCCCTAAGGACATTTCAACAGTATCAAATTCTAACTTTTATGGACCCAAGAAAAAATGGGTACCAATAAAAAAATCAAATTTTTGTAGGTATGTTTTGTAATAACCCTTACCACTGATTACCGATTAATAACCGATTACTGTTAAACTGAGACTGATTATGACTAATAATCGAATTGATCGAAATACTGAATTGACTGACTGAAGTCTGAAATTGATCGATTGACTGTATCTGTCTAAATGCATTTTCTATCTGTTAATTGTTAAATTATCTGTTCATGTCTTTGTGTTTAAACTGCTAATTGAAGGCCTTATCGGCGGCCGAACCAGAAATTGATTGATGTTTTGAGATCATTGGAATTTATATGATTTTATGGTATATTTAATTGAAAAGTGATTTAGTATGATTAAATTAGATTAAAATAAGTTGAATTGCATTGTTGGCTTAATTTACCAAATTGCCATGTTAGTGGACCACTATACCAAACATTGAGAGACCCAATCTTGCATTGCACAAAACATTTCCTCAGCCATATTTGAGAGCTCAACCGACCAAGAGAGAGAGAAAGTGAAAGATTGAGTTCAACACTACAAAAAAAAATTGTTTTTTGCGACAGCAAAACGCCGTCACAAATACTCCGCGCGCCGTCTCAAAAGCTTTTTGCGACGGTAAAATATCATTTTACGACGGCAAGTGGAGGTCGCAACAAAGGGGGTTGCAAAAGGTCTTCAGCGACGGCATGTGCCGTCGCCATTGTTTTAGTGACAGGAAAATTTCTTATTTGCGACGGCAACTTTCTGTCGCCAATAATGGATTTAAATCTTGGTTTTTTTGCGACGGCACAGTCTTGTCGTCGGTAAAATGAGTTTTTGCGAAGGCACAAATTCCGTCGCTAAAAATTGTCGTCGCCGTTGACTATAGTCGACGGCAACCAGAGCCGTCACTAATAACTATTCTCGACGGCAACTATACCGTCGCTATAGCCTTTTTTTTTTATTAAATTCAATGCCTTTTGCGATAGTTTGGGTGCCGTCGCAAAAAGTATGGTATAATTTCTTTTTTTGCGACGGGGTGTTCTGCCGTCTCAAAAAAAAAAAAAAATTAAAAAAAAAAACCCTGGTTTAAAATTATTAAAAATATAAAAATCGCCTGTATTAAATGAAAAATAACTAAAAAAATCCAAAAATTACATAATAATATAAATACATACATAAACAAAAGTTGACAAATGATGAAAATTGATAATGTTGTTCCATTCATAACGATACATAAATAAAAATTCATAACAATAAAAATTATGCCACTACATAATGTGACATAATACATACATAATGTTGTTCACAAATTTAAATAACATAAATCAAAATCAAAAGCAAAACCAAAAGTTTTCATCTTGATTCTTTCGTGGGTTACAAAAACAGAAGTTCGTCATAATCTTTACACGCCCGCATTCCACAAGAAGCAAACTGCTACTCAGGAAATATCTGGAAAAAACAAAATAAAAATAATTAATAATAATATAATGGTGTTAATATTTTACTGACAGAAAAATATAAAAAAATTAACTACTATATAATTAGAAAGATAGTTTAGTAAATAATTTTGACTAGACCGAAATCCGACTCTAACTCTCAAACCGGAACCCAATTCGAGCCCCGTCTTCTCCTACAAGTCTCTCGTGCCTAGGCGGTCGTGTGTGCCAAGTTTCGTCCTAAACCGACGCGGTTTGGTGATTTTGGGGCATTAACTCCTCGAATTCAAGTTTCTTAAGGAACTAGTTTGCCTAAAGTGAAATCCGGCTCTAACTCCCAAACCGGGAACCCGATTCGAGCCCCGTCTTCTCCCACAAGTCTCTCGTGCCTAGGAGGTCGTGTGTGCCAAGTTTCGTGCTAAACCGACGCGGTTTGGTGATTTTAGGGCATTAACTCCTCGAATTCAAGCTTCTTAAGGAACTAGTTTGCCCAAAGTGAAATCCGGTTCTAACTCCCAAACCGGGAACCCGATTCGAGCCCCGTCTTCTCCCACAAGTCTCTCGTGCCTAGGTGGTCGTGTGTGCCAAGTTTCGTGCTAAACCGACGCGGTTTGGTGATTTTGGGGCATTAACTCCTCGAATTCAAGTTTCTTAAGGAACTAGTTTGCCTAAAGTGAAATCCGGCTCTAACTCCCAAACCGGGAACCCGATTTGAGCCCCGTCTTCTCCCACAAGTCTCTCGTGCCTAGGCGGTCGTGTGTGCCAAGTTTCGTCCTAAACCGACGTCGTTTGGTGATTTTGGGGCATTAACTCCTCGAATTCAAGTTTCTTAAGGAACTAGTTTGCCTAAAGTGAAATCCGGCTCTAACTCCCAAACCGGGAACCCGATTCGAGCCCCGTCTTCTCCCACAAGTCTCTCGTGCCTAGGAGGTCGTGTGTGCCAAGTTTCGTCCTGAGCCGACGCGGTTTGGTGATTTTGGGACATTAACTCCTCGAATTCAAGTTTCTTAAGGAACTAGTTTGCCTAAAGTGAAATCCGGCTCTAACTCCCAAACCGGGAACCCGATTCGAGCCCCGTCTTCTCCCACAAGTCTCTCGTGCCTAGGCGGTCGTGTGTGCCAAGTTTCGTCCTAAACCGACGCGGTTTGGTGATTTTGGGGTATTAACTCCTCGAATTCAAGTTTCTTAAGGAACTAGTTTGCCTAAAGTGAAATCCGGCTCTAACTCCCAAACCGGGAATCTGATTCGAGCCCCGTTTTCTCCCACAAGTCTCTCGTGCCTAGGCGGTCGTGTGTGCCAAGTTTCGTCCTAAACCGACGCCGTTTGGTGATTTTGGGGCATTAACTCCTCGAATTCAAGTTTCTTAAGGAACTAGTTTGCCTAAAGTGAAATCTGGCTCTAACTCCCAAACCGGGAACCCGATTCGAGCCCCGTCTTCTCCCACAAGTCTCTCGTGCCTAGGCGGTCGTGTGTGCCAAGTTTCGTGCTAAATCCGGCTGTAACTAGTCCCGTCTTCTCCCACAAGTCTCTTAACTTAGAATGTACAGAATGCAAAGATACATTTTAGCTTATAATGCAAAGATACATTTTATACCTGATCTTCTGGTGGTGGTGTATATGGATTCTCGTCTTCTGGAGATTCCCTAAATGCCCGGTGGCCACTCGATGCATCAGGAACCTATGTTAGTCAATGCATAATGTGTTAATCATATTCGAATTTTATACATAATCTTGAGTGAAAATTGAACTATCAAACAATTTAATTTATATGGAACCTGTCTGTTGGGATCCACACTCGCCCCTTGTGACACAAGGGCCATCATCTCAGCTCTCATTTGTTGTAAATGTGTAGAGAACTCTGCTCGCAGCTCCTCCCTCAACTCATCCCTTAGCTCTGCACGAACCTGCTGCGTGATCTGATCAATAGTCGATGGCTGGGGTGTTGACTGTGATGGCCCAGCACCATCTTTATACACCGCTCTCCGAGGCACAATTCTCCCGTATGTGCGACAATATCCATGTCCGTCATGACCTATCAACTCATGGAAAATGGCATTCCTAGCCTCCAAAGTCCGACCAACCTCAGGTAGCATAGAGAGTTGACGATTAAACTCATCCTGTATTGAATAAGACATACAAGTATATGCCAAATTAAGATGGTTGACACACAAAAAATAAACTTTAAATACAATCAAAGGTGTTTGGAAACTACCAAGGTCTGGATAACCTCTGGGTCATTTACTCTACGTGTCATAAGCCAAACATTCATCTTATCAGTAGATTCCCTCTTATTGGTCATCTACATTTTTTTAGAAATATGAAAATTAGAATCCAAATAATTTGCAAATATACAATGTTTATTTATATACAAAAATAAAACAATAAAATGTAAACCTCATGCCGTATCTGAGAGAAAGTAGTACGCCCTGTGGTATGAGCTATGCCGTGAGCTCGCCGATTTTTAGCGTTCCTACTTGCAATTTTCTATAACAGGTTCAACAAATGTAAGTATGTAAATACGATTTGTATGTTTACATATCATAAATATAACTTATTTGTATACCTCAGCATCGGAAGTACGCCAATACTCCACAAGTTGTTCCCACTGGCTTGGCACAATGTTCATAGGAACATCATCCTTCAGATTAGGATCAGAACTTCTAGGCTTGAAATACTTAGCCTTAAGCTTGTTCTTGTGATCCTTCCATATGCTGTTGCAGTTTTTCATGCAGGTTGGCTTGTACTCCTCTGGACATATATTCAAATTGTCCTATAAAACACAATTTCAAAGTTTAAGGCTAAGTATAACACAAATTTGGAATTCGAATTTGTGGACAAAAATATACTTTTACCTTCACATCCTTCCAGATAGCATCAACAATATCATCAAGCACATTGTTCCAGTCAAGAAAAGTAAGAGGAACAATGTTACCATTCCGCACAATAATGCCAAGTTGAGTAGTTAACTTGGCCACGTTATCCCCTATTGGGCAGTAATTTCCATCAAATTGTATGTCCAGCTTTTTACCAGTACCCCACTCTTTAATGCCCTTCGCACATCCTCTACCACGCCTAGTCGAGGTTGATGAAGAACTAACATGACCTGCGAGATACAATAACAATAAACAATATGCAATGGTAATAAACAAATGCAAATTTAAATAATGTGAATACAAATCATATCAAATAAACCTGAGGTGGGCTGTGAAGAAGTCGAAGGGTCTGCAAAATACAATGAGAATAAACAAGTTATATATAATGAGCATAAATAAATGTATGTGTAAATAATTTTCATACAAATCAAAGCAAATTTATATACCTGCGGATGGCTCATAAGCTGATGATGATAGCTGCTGTGGTGCCACTGATGGTGGACGTACCGATGGTAGGCGTGGAGGCTGAGTACATGGTAGCTGCTGTGGTGCCACTGATGGTGGTCGATACGGTGGTACTAATGGCCCCTCAGATGGTGGTGGCACTAATGGCCCCTCCGATGCTGGCCGATGTGATGCCTCCTCCGATGGTGGTGCTACTGATGTCCTGTTATGTAGCACATCAGACATCATGCGCCAGGGATGATCAGGCTTCCTCTTCCTTCCCATAATAATCTGCAAGCAATATAATATTAATTGACATTAGAAACATAGAGAATGGTTTGTCATCAACTATAATATGACATTAATTGAACTAATACAATTACAAAGACAAAGTAAATTAAGAAATTGATGATTAACTACAACCTTGGCCTTAATTGAATTACTAATGTTGATTAAATATCAGCCTATTTGAACATCAACTGTTTCCCCTTCTGCGGCTTCCCTCACCCAACCAACTTCTTCATCACGAAGCATTATATTTTCTTCCAATTGTTGGCTAATGTATGGCTCGATTTGTGGATCAGTCGAACTCATATCAAATAAACCTCTTTGAGACATCTTCACCACGACTTGCCAGTCTGGTTGTAACGGGTCTGCAACATACCAAACTTGCTCTGCTTGGGACGCCAAGATGAAAGGTTCATTGGTAATTCGATCATCTCGGTACAACAAATGATTGAAGTTCACCAATGTGAAATTGAAGACATCTTCTTTCTTTCCGTGAATGTTGTCAATCCAATCACACTTAAACAACATATGTTTCTTCTCATTGGAATATCGAATCTCAACAATATCTGTCAATTGTGCATAATAGTACACAGACCCCAGACGAGGATTCTTGTCTTTTCGACTAGCATAACTTATGGTATCTGTCTTCAAAGCTACACCACAATTTTGTGTGGCTCAACGATCATCCATGGCCTTTACTCGATACCGAAACCCATTCAGTATATACCCGTTGAACCTCCTTGCCAGGTTATGAGGACCATTTGCCAATAGAATAATCTCTTCAGAAAATATGACATCAGTAGTCCTTCGCAAAGTTTGGACCTATTTAACACGAAAATGTAAAATTTAAAATGTAGATCGACTTAAGTAACTAGAATCTATAGAGTTAAATAGATACATGTTCCTTGAACCAAATGTGAAAAGTTTCAAAATGTTCACGCCGAAGTTGATGATCGTCGACACGAGGCATTTTGAGCGTAAGTACTTCAAGATGTTTGCTGTGTAGATTGAAATTTTAGCAATACAAAAAATTTAGTTGAAAATTCAATAAAACATAATAAAAATATTGAGTGAGTGACTTAACCTACTTTATGAATGGTTGAACCGCGGGGGTATTGAATAAGATGTACCGATGAGCTTGTACCCAAGAAGTATTATCAAGATAAAAGCTTGTGTTTTCACTAATAGCATGACCCAAATTATCAGCACCACTATAGTTCCTCACGGGTCGACTAGATTTGGTTTCCACATCATTGAGATATTGTGCACAAAAATTCATGCATTCTTCCATAAGATATCCTTTAGCAATTGATCCTTCAGGATGAGCTCTATTACGCACGTATTGCTTCAAAGTAAGAAGATACCTCTCAATTGGATACATCCATCGAAACTGAATCGCTCCACCCAATAAGGCTTCATCAGCTAGATGTATAGGCAAGTGCTCTATTATATCAAAAAAACTCGGAGGAAATATTTTCTCTAGATGACAAAGTGTTATAGCGATACGATCTTGAATATATTGCAAATCCGTCGCACGATTCACTTTCGAACACAATTGTCTAAAGAAATTGCTCAATTCAATCAAGGGTTCAATTACATTCTTCGGTAATGATCTTCGAATAGCCAATGGAATAAGTTGTTGCATCAGAATATGACTATCGTGGCTCTTAAGACCCCCAATACTTCTATCATGTGAGCGTACACGACGTGATATATTGGATAAATACTCGTCGGGAACTCTTACTTCCTTCAACACTTTCAAGACAAATCTTTCTCATCCTTGGTCATCGTGAATTGTGCTGGTGGTAAATAGGCTTTATTCGACCCTCTTAGCTGCAAATGTAGGGGTTTTCTAATATTCATATCTTGTAAATCACGCCGAGCATTAACACCATCCTTCGATTTTCCTGCAACCCCTAATATTGTCCACAACACATTGTCACAAACATTCTTCTCTATATGCATCACATCGAGGTTGTGTCTTATTAGATTGTGCTCCCAATATGGCAATTCGTAAAAGATACTCTTTTTCTTCCAACTATGGGTGCGATGTCCAACTTTCTCCTTCTCTACCTGTCTCCTATGCCTCTCCTTAAGGTCATCCCTCTTGTATTGGGTTAAAATACCCTCAGATTCTAATTGTAGCAACATCTTAGTTCCAGACAACAATTTTGGTTTGAGTCTGACTTCCCGACTACCATCAAATGATACTTTATCCTTTCGAAATTTATGGCCAGTAGGTAAAAATCTGCGATGACCCAAGTATGATTGTTTCCTACTATGCTTCAACCAACACGATGTAGTTTCCTTATTACAACAAGGACATGCATATTCGCCTTTAGTGCTCCATCCTGACAAGTTTGCGTATGCAGGAAAATCACTAATTGTCTACAGTAAAGCTGCATGCATTTGAAACATTTGATTTGTTGATGCATCAAATGTTGACACACCCTCATTCCATAGTTCTTTCAACTCCTCAATCAACGGTTGCATATACACATCAATCTTGTCACCAGGTCCTTTCGGGCCGTCAATAAGCACGGATAAAATTAGAAATGGTTGCTTTATGCACATCCATGGCGGCAAGTTGTATGGAATGAGCACAACAGGCCAAGTGCTATGAACTATGTTCATCGTCCTGAATGGGTTAAAACCATCAGATGTTGAGCCAAGCCTTACACTTCGGCAATCATTACTAAAGTTAATATTCCGACGGTCAAAATCTTTCCATGCAAGAGAGTCAGCAGGATGCCTGAAGACACCATCATCAGTTCGTTCCTCTGCATGCCATCTCATTAACTTGGCCGTCTTGGATGACATAAACAACCTCTGCAACCTTGACTTTAAAGGAAAATACCTCATCTGTTTTGTAGCTATTTGTTTGCCACCTGTGTTAGGACCATTTGAACCACCATCACCATTTGATTTCCATCTAGAACTGTTGCATATGACACATTTATCAAGATTGGCGTCCTCGTTTTGAAACAACATGCAACTGTTGGGACATGCATCCCACGTCTCATACGTGAAGCCCAAATCTGTTGTGACCTTTTGAGCTTTATAATATGAGTCCGGGAGTTTCACACCCAACGGGAACGCCTCATTCAATAACTCAAGTAACATGTCAACAGACTTGTCTGTCCACTGATTAAGCACCTTCAAATGTAGAAGTCGAACAATGAATGACAAAGATGTGAACTTCTGACAACCCGGATACAATTCACTTTGTGCATCTTGAAGAAGTTTGAAATACTTTGCAGTCTCTGCATTTGGACCGAGCTGGGGTTCAGATGCATGGGGATTAGGCCCTTGTGGTTCATCACCCTCAACACTTGTACCGGCATGTGGATTTCCCATAGCCCCTTGTATCATTCCAATCATATCATTCCCAATGTCTAAATTAGCTAATGTTTCATTCTCTCGATTACCATGCAGAGATATGTAAGATTCCCCATGATTAATCCAATGTTTGTATTTTTTAAAAAAACCATTCAAAATCAGATGCTCCCGTACACCCTCTCGTACAAAATAGTATCGATTCTCACACTTCCTACACGGACAAGTGATCATCGAACCTTCAACCCTATTGGTGTAGGCAAACACAAGGAATTCATCAATCCCATTAATGTATTCACTCGACATCCTATTTGGCAAATCAATCCAACTCTTATCCATCATCTGTACACATCCACAAAAATATCTCACCAAACTAACTATAAATATAATACCTACGCAAACGAAGTAAATGATATCATTCCTCTCCACAAATAAATAAATTGTCATATTAAATGTCAAAAAATACAAAAAAAAAACCTAATAAACAGAATAAATAAGTGAAAATATTTTCAAAGTCTAACCACATCTCCATAACTAAAATTTTAATTAATCGCTTACATTTACAATTTGTTTGGCTTTTTTTATGCGTAGAAATATTTGTAAGATTTTAAATTTTTTTTTAAAAAACTTGATTTTCACCTTTAAAGTGAAAAATGGGCGAAAAATATTTTATATTCAAATTAACTTAATTTCTATTAACAACAAATCGAACTTTTTTTTCCAATCATACCAAATGTAGAAAATAGCAAAAACATTTCTACTAAAACAAACAGCGTGGAGCATAGCATAGCATACAACTATACAAATTAGTTTTTGAAAAATACTAAGAACTATTTTTAAACACAAATACTAAGAACTAAAAATACAAATTAGCATAGCATACATTTCTTATCATTTTCTGTTTTCATTTTTTGAAAAATACAAAACTTGTTTAATGAACTATTTTTAAAATAAATTTCTGTTAACAAACCACTTTCTAAGAAAACCTCCAAGAAATTGCTTTCAAATTTTCAAACACATTTATTTATTCGAGTTTATTTATTTGTCGTTTACTTTTTAGGTCTCTATAAAAAAATTATCTGTAGATTTTTATTATTTTTTTTGATAAAAAAAAAAAAATTCTGTAGATAAAAAATTCATCTACAGATTTATCTATAGGGAGTTATCTACAGATTTATGTATATATATATAAAAATTATACACATTTATTTGCATATATATATATACAGATTTATTAATTCCATACAGATTTATATACAGATTATAACTTCATCTCCAAATTATACACATTTATTTATATATATACAAATTTATAAAAAAAATTCCATATATATATATACAGATTTATTAATCAATAGACATTCATCTATATATATATATACACAGAGAGAGAGAGCATACGCAGAGAGAGAGAGAGTCGTCGCCGGAGCACCGCTACTTGTTGTCGTCGCCGCCGCACCACCGCTGGCTTGCTCGCCGCACCACCGCTACCTGTAGCTCGTTTGAGAAATTTGGGGGATGAAGTTAGGGATTTGGATTTGGATTTGGATGAAGTTAGGGATTGGAAGAAAGGATCGAGCAGCAAGATGAAAGGGAAGAGCGGGGGAATTTTTATTTTTACTTTTGCGACGCTATGTTTTAGACCGTCGCAAATGGTAGTCAGTAGTTCGTAAAACAGCGCCGTTTCAATAATCTTTTTTTGCGACGGAAATTTGCCGTCGCAAATGGGCCACTGTTTGCGACAGCAAACATATGCCGTCTCAAAAAAAGTTGGTTTTTGCGACGGGACAAAAAATCGTCTCTAATACTTCCGCATTTCCGACCCCTCCGCGTAGTTTTATTACCGACGGGACAGTGCCGTCGCTAAAGCCTTTATTTGCGACGGTTGAAGTTGCCGTCGCAAAAAAAATGTTTTTGCGACGGGAGGCGCGCCGTCGCTAATTCTTCTGTGTTTTTTACTATGTTTTCTTGGAGTGCAACTTGTTGATTTGCTTGGAAATTGGAAGAAATTGTAGGAGATTTGCCTTCTTGAGCCTCTAGACTTGTATTTGAGGACCTAGGTAAGGAATTCAACCCCTCATTGTTGTCTTTAAGTTGATTCTTGCATGATTCATGTCAAATTGTAGAGCTAAGGCATGATTTAGTTCTAGCATGATGAATTGAAACTCATTCCATGCATGCATGTGTATATTGAAGAGTTTTGAGTTGTTTTTCATGGCAAAAGGTTACATGCATGCTCATATTTATGTTTAAGTCCATGATTTCATCTTATTTTGAAAAGAATGAGCTCATTAGAGCATGTATTGAAGCTTTGAATTGATTTAAAGTCTTGCATGTCACATTTGAATATTATTCATGAAATTTGGTTTGAAGATGAGTTTAATTAAGCCATCTCTGGGCATTGTTTTCTCAAATTGGGCTTTGTATCAAGTCATTTTATGAGTTACAAGAGTTTTCTAGAAAATTGGCCCAAGAGGATCGAAAATTTTGCATCAAAACTTGATTATGAACTTGGAGCTCAAATTTGGATTTTCCAGATTTTGGTATTTTGCTCGAGCGGGGGAAATGGCACTCGAGCGGGGAATTCGAGCATCCAGTACTTTGCACTGTTTTGACGTCCGCTCGAGCGGGGTAATTGACGCTCAAGCGGGACCTTGTGCCTTACGCTTGAGCGGCTATCGAGCGCCCAATCGAGCATGATTTTTGAGCATCCAGCACTTTTGACTATTTTGCATGTCCGCTCGAGCGTGGGAAGTGACGCTCGAGCGGGAACCGTTGTTTGCATGTCCGCTCGAGTGGGGAAACCTGCGCTTGAGCGGGACTCTGTTTTTCTGAAAATTCTGAAAATGTTTTCTGAGTGCATCTTTGCATCCTTATCCCGTCCTAGGCATTCTTAGGCCTAGTTTAAGACATCTTAATGAGGATATAGATGTAGAACACACCGAGGCAATTAGGGATTAAGTTATTATCTTTCCCAACTGTGTAGCTTAGTGTGTGTTCGCTCTGTAAACTGTGTAGGGTTGACGACTGGAGACGCGCTCTAGCCTTACTGTAGCCCAGAACTCTGTGAGTAATAACTGTGTAAAGATATGTTCAAAAATGATTATCTTCTGAACAATTGAACTGTACTGTTTTCTGAACTGCTACTGTTAACTGAATGAATGTATGTCCTATATTCTGAACTGTATTGTGGCATCCTTAGCAACTACTGTTTACTGTTACGTTACAGAGATCTCTGTCGGTTCCTTCGTTGGAACCACTACTGTTTACTGATTGATGGCCATCATTTACTGTTCGGTCTTTTAGACCTACTGTTTACTGTACTGTTATGCTAATGGATGTACCACATATGACTGTTTACTGTACTGAACAACTGATATACTGATTGAAATGAACTGTTTTCATTACTGTAAGGACATTCATTCTAAACCCCTTTACGCTTTATGTTATTCACTGGGCTTTAGCTCACTGCTCATATATATATGTAGGTGTACAGGCACCAGACCGCAGCTAGGAGCGTGGGGTAGACTTCCTTTTTTGTCAAGCCAACCACTGTGCCTCACTGCGAGGTTCCGAGCCTGCCAAGCTATGGCTTAGGGGTGTTTTTATTTCCCCTGTCTGTCTCTGTATCTGTATAGACTGTTATCGTACTGTTGACGGGGATTTGGTCCCTGTTCTGAATGGCTGAAAATATTGTGCATACTGTTCTGTACTGTATATATATATATATATATATGTATGAAAAGTCTTTTTGCATACAGACTGTCACAGCTCGTTAGACATTGTTTATTTACTGTATTGGCTTCCGCCATGCCCCTGTACTCTGTTTTATTGTCTTACTGTTAAGCAGGCCTTCGGTAATCTCGGATTACTAGCCGGTTACGGTGCTAAACCCATAGGGGCGGGTTTGGGTCGTGACAGAATGGTATCAGAGCGATACTTACCACGAGTTGTACCGCACACACGTGTCCAAATGAGCTATAGGGTGTCCTAGAAAAGCAATTAGGGCATCGCATGAGCATGGTAAGTGTGTGTAGACATGACCGAATATGTGTTAATGTGATTAACTGTTTAAGTATGCAACTGCTTATGTTGATAACTGTTATAACTGCTTATAGTGAAATGGATAATACAAGAACTGCAAATGAATCTGAATCCTCATCCTCTGAGGCAAGAATGGCAAGACTGGAAAGAATGATGGAACTGATAACTGAAAGACTAGATCAACAACAGAACCAACAGCCCCCACCTCCTCCTCCGGTACAGCCGGAACAGAATGTGAATGTTAATGATGGGGACATAATTGCTCTTACCCAGAAGTTCAGCAAACTGAAACCGCCATCCTTTCAGGGAGGCCTTGAACCGTTAAAAGCTGAAGCATGGGTTTTGGAGACCGAAAAATTGTTTGAGGTGTTTCCGTGCTCGGAGGCACATAAAGTACTGTTGGCCACCTTCACTTTGCAAGAAGAGGCTAGAAGGTGGTGGATGCTTACCCGTGATGACAACATTGTTATGACTTGGGCTCAATTCAAGGGGAGCCTTCTTTGAAAAGTACTTCCCTCAGTGTGTCAGGGACAGAAAGGTGACTGAATTTGAACAGTTGAGACAGGGCACAATGTCCGTTGCTGAATATGAAACAAAGTTCACCGGGTTTGCTAGATATGCACCACACATGGTGAACACTGATTACAAGAAGGCCAGAAGGTTTGAAGGCGGCCTTAATGTTGCAATACTCGACAGAATAAGTGTTCTGAAACTACCGACTTATGTGAATGTTCTTGACCGAGCCTTGATGGCTGAAGCGAACATCGAGGCACTGAAAACTGAAACACCAGCGTCTGAATGGCGTGGTAAAAGGCAGGGTTTTAAGTTCAAGAAAGGCAAAAACAACCCATTGAACAAAAAGCAAAATACAGGGTCAACGACTACCTAGCCAAGGAATGGTCTATACCGCCCTGTTCCGAATGTGGTAAGAATCATAAGGGAGTTTGTTATAAACTATCTGGTGCTTGTTACAGGTGTGGCAAGGTGGGCCACATGGTTAAAGATTGCCCTTCCACTGCTCAGGGCAATAGTAAAGCTGCAGGCAGCGCCGCAGCATCAACTGTTGCACCAAAACCGAACCCCAAAGCTACCGGGAAAGAGCCTATGAGGCAGGGCCGAGTGTTCGCCCTAGTACCGGGAGATGTACAAAATACTGAGACCGTTGTGTCAGGTATCCTCTCTATTTGTACTCAAAATGCATATGTACTGATTGATTCGGGGTCTACACATTCTTATGTATCGCATGCTTTTTCGCGAAAATTGAATAGACCCTTAGAACCTATGAATTATCTGTTAGCTGTATCATCACCCGTTGGGGGATCCATGACTTGTGCATACATGTACCTGCTTGTGAAATTATTGTTGGAGATGCACATTTGTTTATTGACTTACTGCCACTGAACATTGACCATTTTGACGTAATATTGGGGATGGACTGGTTAACGAAATATCATGCCACCATAGACTGTGTAACGAAACAAGTAGTTTTCCGTCCACCGGGTTTACCTGAATTTGTGTTTAATGGGGTTGGAGTAGTACCTCCTCCGTATTTGATTTCATCTGTGAAAGCTGTTAAATTGATTAGAAAGGGGTGTAAAGGGTATTCTGTTCTGTATTGACTGTATCTACTGATGATGATGATAATGTGAACAGTATTCCCATAGTTAGAGAGTTTCCAGATGTTTTTCCAGATAATCTGCCAGGGGATTTGATTGACAGGGAGATTGAATTTACCGTTGATGTGATTCCGGGAACACAGCCTGTATCTAAAGCTCCTTACCGAATGGCTCCAACTGAACTGAAAGAACTGAAAGTGCAACTGCAAGAACTGTTAGACAAAAAGTTCATTAGGCCTAGTACTTCACCGTGGGGCGCACCTGTCTTGTTCGTGAAAAATAAAGACGGCTCACTGAGACTGTGTATTGACTACCGCGAACTGAACAAGGTAACTGTGAAAAATAAATACCCATTACCTCGTATTGATGACTTATTTGATCAGTTACAGGGTGCCCAAGTGTTCTCTAAGATTGATCTCAGATCCGGATATCACCAGCTGAAAGTTAAACCAGAAGACATAGATAAAACTGCTTTTCGAACGAGGTATGGACATTACGAATTTTTAGTTATGCCTTTCGGAGTTACCAATGCACCAGCTGCATTTATGGACCTCATGAACAGAATCTTTAAACCATTCCTCGATGACTTTATTGTTGTATACTGATTTACTCCAAAAGTATAGAAGAACACGAACATCATCTGATACTTGCCCTACAGACCTTAAGAGAACAGAAACTTTATGCTAAACTGTTTAAATGTGAATTTTGGCTTGATCATGTTATGTTTTTGGGGCATGTTGTTAGCAAAGATGGAATTTCCGTTGATCCGCAGAAAATTGAAGCTGTAGTAAACTGGCCTAGACCAACAAATGTGACAGAAGTCCGAAGCTTTTTGGGTTTGGCTGGATATTACAGAAGATTTGTCAAAGATTTCTCCAAAATTGCCTTACCGTTGACTCAATTAACTCAGAAAGGGATATCATTTGACTGGACTGACCAAAGGGAATCAGCATTCCAAGAGTTGAAAACTCGACTTGTGACTGCACCAGTTCTTACCTTACCTTCAGGTACGGATGGTTATACTGTATTTAGTGATGCTTTCATAAGGGTTTGGGGTGTGTTTTAATGCAGAATGGGAGAGTAATTGCCTATGCTTCCCGACAACTGAGACCGCACGAAAAGAACTACCCGACCCATGACTTGGAACTTGCCGCAGTGGTATTTGCCTTGAAAATCTGGCGTCACTATCTTTATGGGGCGACATGTGAAGTATATACCGACCACAAGAGTCTAAAATATTTCTTCACACAGAAGGAACTGAACATGAGACAGCGGAGATGGCTAGAACTGATTAAAGATTATGACCTACAGATTTTGTATCATCCGGGAAAAGCCAACACCGTTGCCGATGCATTGAGTCGGAAATCGATTGGGAACTTAGCCTGTTTGCTCACCGGACAGAAAGAGTTGCTTTGTGACCTTGAAAAATCTGAAATTGAAATTGTTTTGCGAGAACAAGGTGGAACCTTAGCTGCTATTTCTGCTCAACCGGCACTGATTGAAGAAATTAAAGAGAAATAACAACTGGATGACTTCTTGAAGAAGATCATCGAAGAAAGGGAATCTAAACCAAGACCGGGTTTCAAATTTGAGAACAATGTACTGGAATTTCAAGAAAGACTGTGTGTACCAATGATACTGAACTGAAAAGAAGAGTTCTACAAGAGGGCCACAACTCAAAATTTTCTATTCATCCGGGGAATACGAAAATGTACCAAGACCTGAAATTGAATTTCTGGTGGCCGGGAATGAAGAAAGAAATTGCCGATTAAGTATCGAAATGCCTTAATTGCCAACAAGTTAAAGCTGAACATCAACGACCCGCAGGCTTATTGCAGCCCTTATCGATACCGGAGTGGAAATGGGAACATATTATTATGGATTTTATCGTCGGATTGCCTCGCTCCAGCAAAGGTATGGACTCAATTTGGGTTATTGTTGATAGACTGACTAAATCTGCTCACTTCTTACCTGTTAAGACAATTTATAATGCGGGCAAATTGGCTATACTCTATATTGATGAAATTGTTAGATTGCATGGAGTGCCTGTGTCCATTGTTTCTGACAGGGATTCGAAGTTTACATCGAGATTTTGGCAAAGCCTACAGACTGCATTGGGTACTGAACTGAGACTGAGTAGTGCCTATCATCCTCAGACAGATGGTCAGTCAGAAAGGACCATCCAGACTCTGGAGGATTTATTGTGAATGTGTGTCCTTGATTTTCAGGGAAACTGGGAAAGCCATTTGCCCTTAGCTGAATTCGCCTACAACAACAGCTATCATTCAAGTATTGGTATGGCGCCTTTCGATGCATTGTATGGCAGAAAATGTAGATCTCCGATTTGCTGGGCAGAAGTTGGAGATGGGCCTTTGCTTGGGCTCGAGATTGTGTATGAAACGACTGAGAAAGTGAAACTGATACAACAGAGACTGAAAACTGCACAGAGTAGACAGAAAAGTTATGCAGATGTCAGAAGGCGACACAGAGAGTATGAAGTGGGTGATCACGTCTTTGTGAAAGTGACACCGATGAAAGGCCAGACTTGTTTTGGAGTCAAAGGCAAGTTAGCGCCGAGATATGTTGGACCGTATGAGATTATTGAGAAAATCAATCCGGTGGCGTATCAAGTTGCGCTTCCTCCTGAAATGGAACATATGCATAACGTCTTCCATATTTCTATGTTGAGGGATTATCTCCGGGATCCTTTTCTTGTGATTAAGCCGACTCGTGTAGTGCTGAGCGATGACTACACTTATGAGGAACGGCCTATACAGATTGTAAACAGACAGATCAAGAAGTTGAGAAACAAAGAAATCTCGTTGGTGAAAGTTGACGGGCAAAACCACGGTGGCGTGTATGCTACCTGGGAAAGGGAAGATGACATGGCTAAAAGATATCCTGAACCGTTTCCACTGAATCCTGTTTTCTTCCAGAATGAAGGTAACTCGAGTTTAGAGGACTAAACTCTTTTTAAGGAGGGGAGACTGTAATAACCCTCACAACTAATTACCGATTAATAACCGATTACTGCTAAACTGAGACTGATTATGACTAATAATCGAATTGATCGAAATACTGAATTGACTGACTGAAGTTTGAAATTGATCGATTGACTGTATCTGTCTAAATGCATTTTCTATCTGTTAATTGTTAAATTATCTGTTCATGTCTTTGTGTTTAAACTGCTAATTGAAGGCCTTATCGGCGGCCGAACTAGAAATTGATTGATGTTTTGAGATCATTGGAATTTATATGATTTTATGGTATATTTAATTGAAAAGTGATTTAGTATGATTAAATTAGATTAAAATAAGTTAAATTGCATTGTTGGCTTAATTTACCAAATTGCCATGTTAGTGGACCACTATACCAAACATTGAGAGACTCAATCTTGCATTGCACAAAACATTTCCTCAGCCATATTTGAGAGCTCAACCGACCAAGAGAGAGAGAAAGTGAGAGATTGAGTTCAACTTGTTGATTTGCTTGGAAATTGGAAGAAATTGTAGGAGATTTGCCTTCTTGAGCCTCTAGACTTGTATTTGAGGACCTAGGTAAGGAATTCAACCCCTCATTGTTGTCTTTAAGTTGATTCTTGTATGATTCATGTCAAATTGTAGAGCTAAGGCATGATTTAGTTCTAGCATGATGAATTGAAGCTCATTCCATGCATGCATGTGTATATTGAAGAGTTTTGAGTTGTTTTTCATGGCAAAAGGTTACATGCATGCTCATATTTATGTTTAAGTCCATGATTTCATCTTATTTTGAAAAGAATGAGCTCATTAGAGCATGTATTGAAGCTTTGAATTGATTTAAAGTCTTGCATGTCACATTTGAATATTGTTCATGAAATTTGGTTTGAAGATGAGTTTAATTAAGCCATCTCTGGGCTTTGTTTTCTCAAATTGGGCTTTGTGTCAAGTCATTTTATGAGTTACAAGAGTTTTCCAGAAAATTGGCCCAAGAGGATCGAAAATTTTGCATCAAAACTTGATTATGAACTTGGAGCTCAAATCTGGATTTTCCAGATTTTGGTATTCCGCTCGAGCGGGGGAAGTGGCGCTCGAGCGGGGAATTCGAGCATCCAGTACTTTGCACTGTTTTGACGTCCGCTCGAGTGGGGTAATTGACGCTCGAGCGGGACCTTGTGCCTTACGCTCGAGCGGCTATCGAGCGCCCAATCGAGCGTGATTTTTGAGCATCCAGCACTTTTGACTGTTTTGCATGTCCGCTCAAGCGTGGGAAGTGACGCTCGAACGGGAACCGTTGTCTGCATGTTCGCTCGAGCGGGGAAACCTGCGCTCGAGCGGGACTCTGTTTTTCTGAAAATTCTGAAAATGTTTTCTGAGTGCATCTTTGCATCCTTATCCTATCCTAGGCATTCTTAGGCCTAGTTTAAGACATCTTAATGAGGATATAGATGTAGAACACACCGAGGCAATTAGGGATTAAGTTATTATCTTTCCCAACTGTGTAGCTTAGAGTGTGTTCGTTCTGTAAACTGTGTAGGGTTGGCGACTGGAGACGCGCTCTAGCTTACTGTAGCCCAGAACTCTGTGAGTAACAACTGTGTAAAGATATGTTCAAAAATGATTATCTTCTGAACAATTGAACTGTACTGTTTTCTGAACTGCTACTATTAACTGAATGAATGTATGTCCTATATTCTGAACTGTATTGTGGCATCCTTAGCAACTACTGTTTACTGTTACCGTTACAGAGATCTCTGTCGGTTCCCTCGTTGGAACCACTACTGTTTACTGATTGATGGCCATCATTTACTGTTCGGTCTTTTAGACCTACTGTTTACTGTACTGTTACGTTAATGGATGTACCACATATGACTGTTTACTGTACTGAACAACTGATAAACTGAATGAAATGAACTGTTTTCTTTACTGTAAGGACATTCATTCTAAACCCCTTTACGCTTTATGTTATTCACTGGGCTTTAGCTCACTGCTCATATATATATGTAGGTGTACAGGCACCAGACTGCAGCTAGGAGCGTGGGGTAGACTTCCCTTTTTGTCAAGCCAATCACTGTGCCTCACTGCGAGGTTCCGAGCCTGCCAAGCTATGGCTTAGGGGTGTTTTTATTTCCCCTGCCTGTCTCTGTATCTGTATAGACTGTTACCGTACTGTTGACAGGGATTTGGTCCCTATTCTGAATGGCTGAAAATATTGTGCATACTGTTCTGTACTGTATATATATATATATATGTATGAAAAGTCTTTTTGCATACAGACTGTCACAGCTCGTTGGACATTGTTTATTTACTGTATTGGCTTTCGCCATGCCCCTGTACTCTGTTTTACTGTCTTACTGTTAAGCAGGCCTTCGGTAATCTCGGATTACTGGCCGGTTACGGTGCTAAACCCATAGGGGCGGGTTTGGGTCGTGACATGTTTCAAGACAAAATCCAGTAACGATAGATGGTATCTCGACAGTGCATGCTCGAGGCACATGACTGGAAATAAAGCTATGTTCGCCACACTTCAACCAAAGGATGGCGGATATGTGACTTTGGCGACAATAGCAAGGGTAAATCATTGGTATAGGAAGTATTGGTAAAAATCCCTCTCCTATTATTGAAAATGTTTTATTTGTTGAAGGTTTAAAACATAATTTGCTTAGCATTAGTCAATTATATGATAAAGGTTATAGAGTTATTTTTGAGAAAACTCATTGCACTATTGAAAACACCCTTGAAAACAAAACTTTATTTGTAGGTTATAGACATGAGAATGTATATGTCTTTGATTTGCATGATTTGTCTTCTTATTCTAATATTAAATGTTTATCTGCTATAAATGATAATGGTTGGCTTTGGCATAGAAGATTAGGACATGCACATTTTGATTTAATTTCCAAACTTTCAAAAAATGAGTTAGTCATTGGTTTACCAAAAATTGTTTTTGAAAAAGATAAACTTTGTGATGCATGTCAATTTGGAAAACAAACTAGAATTTCTTTTAAATCAAAAAATATCGTTTCAACTACTAGACCGCTTCAACTCTTGCATATTGATCTATTCGGACCATCTAGAACATTAAGTTTAGGAGGAAAATCTTATGCCCTTGTTTGTGTTGATGATTATACTAGATATACATGGGTATTATTTTTAGCACACAAAAATGAAGCTTTTTATAATTTCTCAAAACTTTGTAAAAGAATTCAAAATGAGAAAAATCTTAATATTTGTAGTATTAGAAGTGACCATGGTAGAGAATTTGAAAATGATGATTTTATTATGTTTTGTGATGACTTAGGAATAGATCATAATTTCTGAGCCCCTAGGACTCCTCAACAAAATGGAGTAGTTGAAAGAAAAAATAGAACTCTTGAAGAAATGGCCCGTACTATGCTTTTTGAAATTAATTTGCCTAAATATTTTTGGGCGGAAGCTGTTAATACTGCATGCTATGTTATAAACCGTGCCATGATTAGACCTATTCTTAAGAAAACCCCTTATGAACTTTGGAAAGGTAGAAAACCTAATATTAGTCACTTGCGTGCTTTTGGTTGTAAATGTTTTGTATTAAATAACAATAAAGATAACTTAGGAAAATTTGATGCTAAATCGGATGAAGCTATATTTCTTGGTTATTCTATGTCCAGTAAAGCTTATAGAGTATTCAATAAAAGAACTCTACTTGTTGAAGAATCTGTGCATGTTATTTTTGATGAATCTAACATCATTTCCAAGAATCTTGTAGGTAATGATATTGTAGAAAATCAACCAAGCATGGAGAGCATTTACAAAAAGGAAAATGAAGAAAATCCATTACGCGAACATGAAGAAGAAATGACAATGGAGAAACTTCAAGAAATATATGTTCTTCTAGAAAGTGACTCAAATCTACCAAAAGAATGGAAGTATGCTCATGGCCACCCCAAAGACCTTATCATAGGTGATGCGGCGGAAGGTATAAAAACTCGTTCCTTTGTTAGAAATATTTGTGGTAACTTAGCATTTGTTTCACAAATTGAACCAAAATCATTTTTAGAAGCTGAAAATGATGAAAACTGGATTTTAGCAATGCAAGAAGAATTAAATCAATTTGAAAGAAATGAAGTTTGGTTTTTGACCCCTCGACCTAAGGATCATCCCGTTATTGGTACAAAATGGGTTTTTCGAAATAAAATGGACGAATCTAGAGTTGTTACTAGAAATAAAGCTAGATTAGTAGCTCAAGGCTATAATCAGAGGAGGGAATTGATTTTGATGAAACTTTTGCACCAGTTGCTAGACTTGAAGCTATTAGAATGTTACTTGCTTTTGCGTGTTTTAAAGATTTTAAATTATATCAAATGGATGTTAAAAGTGCTTTTTTAAATGGGTATATTTCGGAGGAAGTCTATGCTGAACAACCTCCCGGTTTTGAAAATCATAAATTCCCGGATCATGTTTTCAAACTTTCAAAAGCTTTATATGGCTTGAAACAAGCTCCTAGAGCGTGGTATGAAAGATTGAGTAATTTTCTACTTGACAAAGGTTTTTGTAGAGGAAAAATTGATACAACACTTTTTATAAAAATCAAAAAAGAAGATATGCTAATTGTTCAAATTTATGTTGATGATATCATTTTTGGTGCTACTAATGAAAATTTGTGCAAAGAGTTTGCTAAAGATATGCAGGGTGAATTTGAAATGAGTATGATGGGGGAGTTAAATTACTTCCTTGGTCTACAAATTAAACAAACTAATGATGGGATCCATTTAAATCAAACGAAATATATCAAGGATCTACTCAAAAGGTTTGAAATGGAATCATCAAAGCCTGCAGCAACTCCAATGAGCACATCGATAAAAATCGACAAAGATAAGTAAGGTAAACCTGTAGGCTGTAGATGAAAAGAAATATCGAGGTATGATTGGTTCTTTACTCTATCTTACTGCAAGTAGGCCCGGCATAATGTTTAGTGTTTGTATGTGTGCACGTTTTCAATCCGCACCGAAAGAGTCACACATCACCTTAGTCAAACGCATTTTCAGATATCTTGTCGGCACTCCAAATTTGGGATTATGGTATCCTAAGGGAACCACCTTTGAACTTTTTGGTTACTCAGATGCCGACTTTGCGGGATGTAGACTTGACCGAAAAAGCACTAGTGGCACTTGTTATTTTCTTGGACACTCACTCACTTCTTGGTTTTGCAAAAAAACAAAACTCAGTGGCTCTGTCAACTGCTGAAGCAGAATACATTGCCGCCGCTGGGTGTTGTGCACAATTGCTTTGGATGAAACAACAACTTCAAGATTTTGGACTTCACTATGATCATATTCCTATAAAATGTGACAACACAAGTGCCATTAACCTTTCAAAAAATCCTATTCAGCACTCACGCACTAAACACATTGAAATAAGGCATCATTTTCTAAGAGATCATGTACTCAAAGGTGACATTGAACTCGAATTTGTGCCTACAAATCGTCAATTAGCTGACATTTTTACCAAGCCTCTAAATGAAGAACAATTTTGTTATATTAGAACTGAACTTGGTATGATGAATACTCCAATATAGTGTTTCTATTAAAAAAATATATATATATTATAAATAAAAAAAATAATAATAAATAATTAAATAAAATATTTATAATAATAATTATAAAAAAAATAATAATAATAAAATTATATACATATATTTTCTCTCTCTCACCTTCCGTCTCTATCTCTCACCCGCTCTCTCCTTTACTCTCTCTTTTTCTCTTTCTCTTGTTATCTCGCTCTCCCCTTCTTCCTCATACCCTTAGCCGACTCCATCTCCACCGTCACCATAGCCTACAACCAACTCCACCATCCACCATCCACAAAATCATCCATCACTTTCATCACTATTACCATCCACCCAAATCCCTCACCAATTTTCCGAAACCCCATCACTTTTCTACCCAAAATCTGCATCACCATCTTTACCGATTCATCAAGTTCCATCACCGATCCATCAAGATCTGTGACTGATCCATCAAGATCCATTGTCGATCTACACAAATTCATCACCGATCTACCCAATCTTCTCCATTTCTTCCGATCATCAAGGCCATCACCGATCAACATGTTAAAATTCTTGTTGCACTGTGTTATATTTTTTTACTTGTTGTATGTGCTCCAAACTCTCTTGGATTTAATAATGGTTGCTTCTACCTTATCTGAAGAAATTGTTTTTATTTTTATTTTCTCCTTTTATGCTAGTGCACTTGGTGTAGTTGTTTATGGTTGGATCTTAATGGCCCTTGGTATTATAGATTTGGTAATTTGTTTCTTTAAATTTATGTAATTTTTAGTGCATTAATTTAGGGGGAGACTTATATATTTTGAGATTAACAATCATTAAAAAAAAAAAAAAAAAAAGAAAAGAAAAGAAAAAGGGGCGTGTATATATTTTGTGCATAATTTTAGGGGAGTATATATACATTTTTTTTCTCACCAACAAACAAATTTTTTTTGTGCAAAGACAAAATAAATATAATAATAATAATAATAATAATAATAATAATAATAATAATAATAATAAAAACATAAATAAATAAATAAATAAAAGGAAGAAATGCTCACAATTTTATTTCAGAAAATGAAAATATTACTCGATTACATGTAAATTTTCAGAAGGCTTCGTAGATTTTTTCTTTTTCACTTCTCTCAACAATTTTTCATGAGCCTCTTTTACATGCCTCTCTTTATTTTCGATTTCTGTGAGTCTTGGCATTATCACCGTTGCATAATAATGCGCTGCATTCTCCAATTGTGCATTTTTCCTTTTTAGCTCTTTCTTCTCCTTACATATATTAACTACTTGTTGTTTTAACAAGCACACCTCATCTCACCATTGCTGATTTTCTTGTACTCTTGCTTGTAATCGTCGCGCCATATTAGAAACTGCAGTCATGGCCTGTGTACTCAGAGCCATAGTGTTATTGATAGCATCGAAATCATTTCGACTACCAATAACACTAGAACCCTCATTTACAGGCATAGCATGTGCCTACACCACTGGTACTCTCTCATTTGCCTGCATTACAGGCACCTCATGCAGGTCCGACTCATTGATAGATAAGGTAAGGAAGACATGATTACAAAAGAAGTTAAAACAAAATTTTCTCTCCAACACTTGCTGATTTCGTATCTTTGCCTATGATCTGTGGCTCTTTTTATACACTCCATTGATCCATTACTCGATGCATATCTGCTCAAATCTTTTGTTTGTCAATATTTCCTGCGCTCAAGATGCTCCAAAATCCCCACAATGATTCCGACAAGACAGACAGCCCATTATTTTATTTTTTGGCCGCTCAGATTATTGTATCAAATGTGTTTATTTTTTATCTTCATCTTTATTTTGATGATGTCAAAGGGGGAGAAAAAATATAATTTTGAAAATTATATGTTGCAGGGTTATCAAATATTTTGTCAATTTTATTTTGTGTCAAATCCATACAAATATTGCCATCATCAAAAAGGGGGAGATTGTTAATCATATTATTTAATTTTGATGATGTCTAAAATATTATTTGTAACAATTTGGATTTTTTTAATATACATATGTATTTGACCCAAAATATTATCTTTTAAAATATATATATATATATATATATTAAATATTAGTTAAATAAAAATATTTTTGAAAACTTTACTATTTACTTTTTGAAAATTGAGGTTGATCACTATTCACTTTTTGACCAAATTAAAAATTGATTAATAATATTATTTTGACAAAAATGATTGAGTGGTTGTATTATTTTGACAAATTTGATATTGATGGGTTGTCTTGTTTTGACAAAATTAATATGAAGTGGTAGAATATATTTTGTTTAAAATCTCTACAACATATACAATATTTTAAAGATGGCATATATTTTCAGATCCATCATAAATATTATTTAAAGAGATTTTTCTGTGTATGCAAATATTTGATCAGAACATATAAATGCATATAATAGCATACATCACGGAAGCAATCATATATATTAGTGTGTGGAAACATTAATTACTAGCATGTGAAAAAAATCATACATAATATAATACACAAAGAAATGGTTGCAAAATTGCAACATATTGAATTTTAATTCACATGTTGAAGTTTGTATTTGAATGTTAAAGTTACATCTATATAATGTGGACTTTGTAGGATTATATATATATATATATTTATTTATACTATATATATTAGTCAAAACCCACATGTTTGTGAGTTTTGTTCAAATTTGGCCACTTTGTTTGTCAAAAAGAAAAGATGCCTCATGATGACAAGTTAAAACAAAGGATGCCTCATGATGACAAGTTGAAACAAATAGATGTCATCTATGACGTCAGCAAGGAGCGTCCAACGGGTATATTTTTGTGTATAAATAGAAGTGTTGTGTGTGGAGGAAAATCAAGAACTTGAAGAGAAAATTTTTTGTGAGCTCCAAATTGTATTATGTTCTTTCACTTTCAGATCTAAGTCTAGCTTTTGTTCTTACACTTTCATATCTACTCTTTGTGAGAGAATTATTGTAAAAGTGGGTTTAAGTACCACTTATTCTTATTCTTTATTTTTGTGAGAGATTTTTTAAGGGTAAGGCTTTTATTGTTGAGTGAGACTCAATAGATAAGAGTAAGTCCTGTACCAAATCCACAAGCTTGGTGGTGTATTTATTCAATTGATAGTAAAGAAATTCTCAAGGAGGTTCCTTGGGAAGTGGACGTAGGCCTGGCGTGCCGAACCACTATAAATCGCAGTGTTTGATTTTCTCTCCTTATCTCTCTTACTTTTATATTGATAATTATTATTCTGTTTTTTTTTATTTATTAAAATTCTGAATATTGTGTTAATTTTAATATTGTGAAATTTTTAATAACTCAATTCACCCCCCTCTTGGGTTGCCTATCTGGGATAACACCTAGTTTTGTGAAGTAAAATGCAAGAAAAAAATAGTATTTTAGTCTGTTTTATTTAACGAAAATAGGTAAATAATTTAGATCGCAAACAAAACAAAAGATTATGATTCAAATTAACAAAATTGAAGACTCATAGTTTTTTTATTTTTTATATTTTACAAGAGTCAGACGTTGAGATTTTTTCTGTAACTTATAATAGGGGGAATTACTGTTCAGACTATAAGACCAAAAATAATTATAAAAGTAGTGGAGTGCAACTTTTTTTTATGAATTTTTACACACCCACCACTTTTTTGTAATTATTTTTCTCACCCGCCACTGTCAAGTAATTTTCCTTTATAATATTATCTTCTCACATTAATCTTTTCCGTTACGATTCATTACACAAGTAAAGTTTTAGGCCAATAATCTATTTATCTAAATATTTCATTTGTACTTTTATGTACTTTACCACCAAGATAAGAAAGGAAAAATTTAAATGAGATCATCAGATAAATATTACTATCTTCAAAATTCAAAAAGTACGTTATATATTTCAAACATGACTTCGGTTAAAATTACTAAAAAAATCTACTATCAAACTTTTTGTATTTGTAAGACAATTAGATATTTGGAATAATCTAAATAAGTATACTTTTTAAATTTTTACAAAAATATATGTAGAAAAATAAAAAGTTGATATAACTCAAATAAGTGCACTTATTCAAATACCCTCTTAGTGTAGAGTGTGAACTATCAAATTGTTAAGAATGTGAGTTATTTACACAAATATCTCTTAAATAATTGAGAAATATTATTTTGACCTTATAAATTAAAAAATGATATAAATAGACTCCTTAAAATATTGAGAAGAATAGTTTTACTCCATAAATTATAAAAGCATACAAATGAACCCCCTAATCTATTAGTGTGTTTTACTTTGACCCCTAATATTAGGAGGTCCAATTTAAACTTCTTTTTTTTCTTTTTTCTTTTTTATAAATAGTTTAGGTGTTCGTTTGTAAGCTTTTATTGTTTATGGGATAAAGTAATACTTCTTAATAATTTAGAGGGTCCATTTGTATACTTTATAGTCTTCGTGTAAATAATCTTAAATTTTGAACTTTATAGTTAATCACTTTATAATATTATCTTGTTACATTTAATTTCTTCTGTTACGATTCTTCACACAAAATCAAGTCATGCGATATATACTTATTAAATTTTTAGGACAATAATGACTTTATTTAGTTATTTCATTTGTACTTTGTTATACTTTATCACTAAGATAAGGGAGGCAAATGCAAATAAGATCATCAAATAAGAATACTATTGTCTTCAAAATTTAAAAAATGTGTCATATGCTTCACATATGACTTGGTTCTGTTTAAATCTTAAAAAAAGTTCTAACGAAACGTATTAAGAATAACAAGACCATAGTTTAAGTTAATTATTAAAAAGATAAAATGTAAATGAGTCATATTCATTAGGAAAATAATAGGTCTATATAACCATAAAACTAATTCAAAATTTTCAATAAAAAACTAAGATTCATTCATCCTTTCAACCCACAAATATAAAATTCTAAGCAATTTTCGGGGAACTTTGATTAGTTTAATAAGTGGACAAAACTGTTACCTGTCCTACTAAAACATTCAGGCTCAAATTTTGCGACGAATGAAACTCAATTTCTCATATTATATCTGCCAATGTACTAAAAAAACTATAATAATCATTATAAAATAAAATTCACCAGAAAATAGAATCATTATATTTGATTGAGTTTTCAATTTTTTTTATATTTATTTTTCTTAAAAAAATAGAAACTAATTTGATGAAAATAAAAAGAAAATTTCATTTCCCTCCTTCCCAAACTATACCCCTCTGATCAATTTCACACCCAAATATTTGATATTGTCAATTTACCCCTAACCTATTTAAATCGTGATCAATTTGTCCCCTAGCATCATATTTAAATGGAAAAAATTCAAAAAAAAATTATATTTTGACCCTGAATTTCAAATTATAGATCCAAACTCACCCTTTTTATTTTCTTCTCGCACCCAAACTATAGCCCTCTTTCTCCCTCGGCCACTACAACCCCTCCCCCAACCCTTCCCTTTCGCCTTTAATCACCCAAACATCGACGACCCCTCCTTTCTCTCTACCACTCTAGCCAAATCTGGATTAGACCTTTACACTATGTTTGGGAACCTATGAGAGAAAAGAAAAGAAATGTTACTTAAGTAATAAGAGAAAAGAAAAGAAATGAAATGATTGTGATTTCTCTCCTTTTTGTTTGGATAAAGAGGAAATAAAAGAAAAGAAATGTTTGTGATTTCTCTCATTCTTGTTTGGTTAGGTTTCATTAAGAGAAAAGAAAAGAAATTATTTTATATTATATTACCAAAATAACCTTTTTATATTTTCAATCATTTTATTTCTTTTATTTTTATAGGGATAAAATTGGTATTATAAAAATAGTGATTTCTTTTCTTGCCCAATCTCTCCACTTTTGGAAAGATTGAAAATGGGCCTTATAAGAGAAATGAGTTTCTCCCCATTTCTCTCAATTTCTTCCCATTTCTCTCTACTTAGGTTATCCAAACAAATAAGAAAAATACATATCACTCTATTTCTTTTCTTTTCTCTCCAAATCACTTCATCCAAACATAGTGTTAAACCAAGAGAGAGAGAGAGAGAAACCTGGTTATTTGAGCTCACAACAACAGAGGCATTAATTGAGTTATTTGATGACATTTTGCTTCTCTAATAAAGGAATTGTTAAATTGAGTTATTTGATGATGGGTAGGCTTGCATGTGTGATTAATTATTAAATTGAATTGTTAATTGTTCAAGACCCAACAAATTAAATGTATAAACCAAAGCCAGAAGAATCCTTCAAGGACAAAACACATCGCAAGGGTTTCAGAGATTGCTAACGTCATGTCCATTGTGTGTGAATTATAAAGAGAGAAGGGTTTAGAGAGAAAAACCAAAAATGGGTCGACGGAAGAAAAAATTGAACCAACTTGGCAGCACCATTGCTGCAAGCTACCGGAGGGTCGCTAGGCGATGGCCGCCACTGGAAGGATGAAGATGACATGAGGGCTGATGGATGTTAGCTTCCGTTAACTAATAAAAGGTGGTGATGGTTGGTGGTGGTAGGAGCAGTACATCGATGTGGCAATGGTTTGGTGGTGATGGTTGTTTGGTTGAGAGAGGAGAGAGGGTAAGTTTGGTGCTAGAGGAGAATAGAAAGGGTGAGTTTAGATCTATAATTTAAAATTTAGAGTCAAAATGTAATTATTATTTTTTTAACTTCTTATATTTAAATGTGACGATAGGGAACAAATTAATCATGATTTAAATAGATTATAAGGTAAATTGACATATCAAAAGTTCGGATGTGATATTAATCAGAAGGGTATAATTTGAGAGAAAATGAAATTTCCTCCAAAATAAACATCAAATAAATATTATTAAATTCTTAAAAATTATTTTCATCTAAAAAAGGAGAAAATCATATGACGATAATGTTCTAAAAAACAAACAAATAATTTTTTGTTCACACTGAGAAGTCTTTTGCGTGCATGAGCCGGTAGTGGGTTTCTTGGATAGGGGATGAGAGCTCGTTGTTCTTTTTTTTTTTTTTTTAAATTTTATGTGATAACCAAATGTTCGGCTGATGCACATTTCAATTAATTCTGAGATCATAAAATTAATAATCGAACAAACCATAACTAATTAGGCCTAATCTAATTGGTCACCATATCTTCCTTAGGGCTTAATCCCAAAGAGGTTATATGTTCAATTCTCCTTTAAGGAGTTCAATTAAGGGAGTGCAAACACTTAAATGCTTTGTCAAGGATGAAGAGATTTTCTCCGATAGGTGTTAATCTAACAACTAACAACTAACATTTACCGATCAAAAATAAAATAAAATAATCGAACAAATCACTTCTGCCCTCCTTGAAGTAACTCAAAATCAAAACTTTGTATCTTATTCTCAAGTCTTTACTGCTCTGCCAAACCCTTGATTAAGAGAGCTCATTGTTAAGCAATTCAAATGGGATTTGATTTGTATGTCCATACGTTTCCAGTGCTCTCATCTCAATGTATTGCAAGTGTGGGAATACAAAGGAAGCATTACACCGTTCCAATGCCACGACAAAGAGGACTTGAGGCGGAAAACGTTTTCCAGCTTGATTTCCATTGACTTAAGTTTTTCGTCATTTCATACAAAATCATTTTTTTGCTGAAAAAGCGTCATTTTCCAACAGTGGAGACCAATATATTTGACTGATTTCAGATGGCATCCCAAATCAAACCAAAAGAATTGGCTCAGACAGTTTGTAGTACTCAAAAGATAACCAAAAGAAGAAAAAAGATAATAAAAAACATATAATTGAACATCAAACTATAAATTCCTTTCATCAAATGGGAAAATTGCGATAAATGAGGTTTGAATAGAGATCGAGTCTAGTTTGAAATGGTACTACATTTCCTACTCTTAATTCGGTGTGAACATGATGTCCACAAACAGAACCCAGTAAATTCGAAAAGGAAGGGAAGAAAAAAAAAGTTACTGAAGAACTCGCACTGAGATTTGATTATTGAGACAGAAGCTTCTGTTCTTTGTGATAAACGCATGCATCGCTTGTGTCTGTGATGGGAAGTGTACAAGTGCCATTCTAATCGGGTCCGGGAATGCTGGCCTGCAAAATTCATCCAAATGATTCATCTGAGAGAGAAGGGAAAAAAGAAAGAGTCGAGGAACACTTGAAGCAGATTATTTCAGCACTAAAAATTCATTACATACTTGACAAATATTTGCATTGTGGATGAGTCATACAGACAACCTGAAAGGAACCGCTCTACGTCATCAAAAAGTGCATTCCTAGGGATTCCTTGCAGTAACACCTGACGAAGGAGCATAAAACATTCTTAATGTGCATGTTTTTAAAACAAATATTCATGTGAAATTACCAAATCTACCTTGCTAGAACCAGAAAAAGTTCAATTGCAAGAAAATATTTGACAGATAATAACAGACCGCATATAAAACATTCTGTGTCTACTTCAATCACACAAATCAGTATTCTACATCATGTGGAAAATTTTGCATTGGCAATATATGAGAGCAATTTTTGCAGAAAGGGCTTTAGGAAGCACGGATACGGATACGGGATACGGGTACGATATGATACGGATACGGCGATACGACAAAATTCGAAAAAGTGGGATACGGATACGGCGGGGATACGTTCATAAAAAATATTTTTTTCGCAATTTTTAGTAATGTAGCATACACAAAAATAAAACTTCAACAATTTTTAGTAATGTAACATACATAAAATAAAACTTCAACAATTTTTAATAATGTAGCATACATAAAAATAAAACTTAAAGCAAAAGACAACTTGATAAAACATGAAAGTTTATTTATTTATTTATTAATAAATTTTTTTTAACCTTATTTGATTTATTAATAAGTTTACAAAGTTTTTTTTTAATAAGTTTATTTATTTATTTGTTTTATCAGATTCAAGTAAGAGTACCGAATAATGTCAACAAAATTTTTTTTTTTTTATGTCTTATTTGATTTATTTTATTTTATTTACATAGTATATATATACAAAAAATTTAAAAAATAATAATAATAAAAATAAAACAACAGAGACGACATATAAGGGAGAGGGAGAGAGAGATCGACCAAGAGGGAGGGGGGAGATGAGATCGCGATCTGTCCGGGACACAGACAGATCGAGCGAGAGGGAGAGGGAGAGAGAAAGAGTTCGTGAGATCGAGTGAGAGGCAGACAGAGGGAGCGAAAGGGAGAGAGAGGGACGAACCTGATCGACGACCGTGGAGCTCCTGTTCGCGAACCTGATCGATGACCATCGAGCTGCTGTTCGAGACGAGAGACAAGAGACGACGAACTCCTCCTCCTCCTCCTTCGCGGCTGCTGTTTGACCTAGGTTTGGTTGATTGTTATTATTTTTTTTTTGTGTTTTATTTTATCTGATTTTCATATTTTACATTTTTATCCCATTTTAAGTTTTTTAAATTAATTTTTTGCCCCGCCGTATCCATACCGTATCCTGACCGTATCCCGACCGTATCCTCGCGTATCCTAGACGTATCCGAAATTCAAAAATTTTAAAAAAAAATTGGATACTTCATTTCCCGTATCTGATACGTATCCCGCCGTATCAAGCGCGTATCCGTATCCGTATCCGATACGCGTACGGGGGCCATTTCGGAGTATCCGTGCTTCATAGGCCACATATGTAGCACCAACAAACAATTTTTATAGGTATGGAGCCCCAATCAATATTATGACAGTTCTATAGAGAATGACAATCACATTGATTCTTTCATTACCTTAGGAAAGAGAAACAGAGAAATACAATAAATAAAATCAAAATAAATAAAGACAAAGTAGTAGGGGAAGGTATGCATACAGACAGACACTAAACAACTGGGTAATCACAAAAAAAATAAAAAAATAATAATAATCTAGCCTACTTAGGTGCCAAAAACCACATAGAATACAATTATATCGGCAAATATTTCACCTGCTTGAATAAGTTAAAGGTGAATGACTTCCATTATGCACTCAAGAGAAACATACAATTATTAGATAATGTTATCTGAAGAACAAATGCCATGTAATGTTATCTGGAAAACATACAGTTAATAGATAAGGACTACTCACAGGATACAAGAGAAACCTTCAATGGTATTAAGATCTTAAAATAACTTTTGAAGACACAAAAGAGGAAAAAATATTCAGGATTTATGAAATGCTCTTCATTCCCTATAGCAAATATAAATATTTTGCTGTGCATTTGAAAATTAACATTTTTTAAAATTGATAATTTATTTTGGAGATATTTGCTTTCATGGAAAAAGATCCTCTCTTAATAATGCATGCATAATGTCATCAGGTCAGGACTCAGAAGCGAAGGGTTGTAATACAAACAATTTGGCATACACACCGACACAAAACCAACGACGATATATATTAACAGGAACAAGAAATATGGCTTATTCTAATCCTTGTGTCAACAAATACCACATTGAGCACGATTAAGATGCCATTTTTCAAATATTGTTTGCTTAACTTTGCCCATGTATAATGCGCAAAATACTTTATCCAGTGGCTTGGTTCTATTGAACTGCAATATCCAAGCAAGTGATTTATATTTCTAAGTAATTCAATCTGACGATCATCAATAAAAATAGCTAGTAAGTTAATGTGTCAATATAAAAACTTCTACTTACAGATTTTCCACCATAGGGTGTAATAAAATCCCACTGGGACCGATCAGCCTGAAACCAATGAAACCATGGTTACCAAAGCATGGAACTTTTGCAGACTACAAGATGAACAACCTTGTAGTGGAAAATGCATTTATATCGATATTACCCTCTCCAGTTTATATAAGCGACCCTTCCGATTAATCGCCCTGATAGCAGCATCATAGGCATACCGAGAAGGAAACTGAATCATCCTGTTCACAACCACCAAATAAAATATCAACAAATTAATCATTTAAACAATACCCTCCTCAATCCACTTATGTGCAGATAAAAAATACCAATTCAAATACACAATCAACTAACAAATGAAACTAATATATTTCAATAATTCAACAAAGGTCAACCAAATGATAAGAACATTTACATTCCAGTTGGCATATAGGTTCTATTGTAGTCAACTTTCATATCATCCAAATTCACATTACACCCTTCTAGCAAACTGACAATATCACTCTTTGTTGTATGTTTTGAAATGCCAAACAACTTCCCATAAACCAAACCTGACACAAACAAGAGAGATAGCACAAACACGTGTTAGAATGTCAATTACTTCATATCTGATTTATCTAACATTTTAAATTCTGATTTGTCTTTCTCAATATAAATCACTATATGTTTTCAATCTATCATGCCGCAAATTTCTTTTTAAAATTTTCAAATCATATCATGAATTTGTCCCTTAAATACAGAACAACACTCTACCAGCTGTTTCTAAACAATTCACCAAGTGAAAGAAGTTGTTCACCAGCAATAATAATAAAATAAAACAACATAAACAATTGATAAATCAAGAATTTCCCAAGAACCTTAAGACAATATAACCCTCTGTTTGGTTGCTGAGGAAAAACAAAAAAACAAAAAAACAAAATGAAAATTTGAGTTCCATATCATCTGTTTCATTTTCTTCCCAAATAAAAAATTTCAACTAAACCAGGCCATATACTTGTACTAGTGTCAGTTTACTGAAACCTTTTTTTCTTTTTCTAGTTTCTCTAAGGCCCTGTTTTGGTTGCGTGGAGAGTATTGGAAAGTATAGGAAAGAGAAAAAAGAAAAAAAAAATTGAATAAATTAGAATCTATGAGATGGATTGATTTTCTAGAAAAACATGATGTATCATTTCTAATAAATCCACTTTGTTTAAATAAACACTTCTTATATCCGGATAACGCTAATTTAGACAAAACAAGAGAATTTTCTTTTAAGTTTCATGCAATTCAATTTCAAGCAATAAAATCTTATTTTGTTGTAACTTTCTGGGAAAAAAAAAAAAAACCCCTCCCAACCAAATGTATATGTTGAAAAGTTACTCTTGTTTGCATTTTTCTTTCATTCACTTTACTTTATTGTACTTAATAAAATTTCTTTTCATTCTAACTACCAGAGCCTAAGGTTTTAAATAGAGAAAAATTTCAAAACCAATGTATATCATTCTATTTTCTAACATTTTCTCAGCAACCAAACAAAGCCTTGAGCCAATACCTTAACCCTAATGTTGAATAATTTCCAAAAAGAACAGGGTAAAAAAAAAATGCAAACAAATGCCAGAATTTCAAACCATTTACTATGCTAACATATTAAATTAAATTCATTGTTATTTTTTATTGATCTGAAATATATAACTAAAACCATAAGCATATAAAACCCTAAAGCTAAAAACCCCATCTTCTCCAAATTCAAGCAATTACATAAAATCAGTATACAACAAACCCATCAGAGAGCCTAGACATGCCAACAAAGCAAATTAAATTCACAGTTTTTTTTTATTTTATTTCATTGATTTGAAATATACAACAAAAATCATAAGCATATAAGACCCTAAAGCTAAAAATCCCATTTTCTCCAAATTCAAGCAATTACACAAAATTAGTATGCAACAAACCCATCAGAGAGCTTATTATGCCAACAAAGCAAATTAAATTCACAGTTTTTTTAATTTTATTTTCTTGATTTGAAATATACAACAAAAATCATAAGCACATAAGACCCTAAAGCTAAAAACCCCATTACCCCCAAATTCAAGCAATTAGACAAAATTAGCATACAACAAACCCATCAGAGAGCTTAGCTGTGCCAACAAAGCAAATTAAATTCACTTTTTACTTTATTTTAATATTTATTGGTTTGAAATGTACAACAAAAATCATAAGCATTAAAAACCCTAAACCCTAACTCCTCAAATTCAATCGATTACACAAAAATCGTACAAAATAAAACAAAACCCATTAGAGAGCTTGAAATATTGAAGATTTGTGAGAACCTGTGCTTGGGGTTCGAAGAAATGGGTCTTTGGAAGTGTCCTGACTTGGCTGTTGGGGTTCGGTCGAGAAAGGTCTCGGCGAATCGCGAAGAAACAACGAGAAGCGTAGGTTTCGGTGATCGACTCGAATCGGACGGTGAGATTTGATTGCGTTCCTGAGTAGATTCATCTTCGAGAAATTGCTCGTTCGATTTCGATCGAAAACGAAGAGCAGAGACGAAAGGGTTTGATTGAAGGTTTCGGCTAGTCGATAGGTCTGCGAGTGGAGTACTTACTCACTTAATACGCTGTCGTTTTCTGAAGTTATTTCAAATGACAAAATTGTTCCTAACATTTTTTTGGAAACTTAGGTACACGTCTTAGAGGAGGATTGTGTTGGGTTGGTTTGGGTTGGGTTGGGTTGGTTTGGGACTATTTTAGTTATAAAATAATAAAATAGGTTTTTTAGTCCAATATAATAGAATATTATATTCAACTCATAATTATTATATTCTTTCTCTCACAAAAAGTTAAAAAAACTAAAAAGTCTTTCCCAAATGAAACTTGTTAGCCCCAGGTTAAAATAGTCAAAAAATCAAAAAGTTAACCCACTTCCCAAACGAATCCTTAATAGGTGAACTTATTATCTAATAGATCATATGATAATTGATGATATATTAAAAAAGTGTCACTAATTATTAATTCAAAGACAGTTTAAAAATTTTGTAACAAAAAAAAATCACTAATTATTACTTTTAGCGACAATTTAAAAAAATTGTCACAAAAAACATTACCAATTTTCAATTTTCAATGACAATTTAAAAATTTTGTTATAGAAAAACGTCACGAATTGTAAATTTTAGCGACAATTTATAAAAATTGTGACAAAAAAAAAGTCATTAATTGTCAGTTTTTAGCGACATACAAAAATCATCATAAAAATTATTTTTAACGACGATTTTATTAAAATTTATTTTTAATAAGACTTGATGGGAATTAAGTCCAATTATTAGGACATAATGGTAGTTTACCTTCTTTTTTTTTTTTTTTTTTTAAGATCGGAAAGAAAAGTTTCTTTGCAAAACTGATAAAAAAATCAGATCAATTTCCTACAACGGCAACAAAAGATTTTATAAAGAGATAATAAACTTCATAGGAGGAAGAATCCTAACCTCTATAGAGGAGGAGAAAAAACCCTCACAAAGGAGGAACACAACCTCTACACAAGGAAGATTATTATAACAAACAATAAAAAATATATTAAAAAAACAAACCAAAAGCAATCAAATCCAAGTCGCTAAATGGATTCAAAATTCCATTGCACTGCAACTTTCAACTTAAAATCTAAAGACCCTATCTTCGCTAGTTAATATAGAACATTGAGGTTGAGGTGGTCGCCTAACGAGAAACGAACGCAATAAATAGTATTAGTTTTCGAATTGTAAGAATATCTGAAACTAGATCTTGAAGCTTTGGACACGAGGGTGAAAGTTTAGGCGCAGGCCAAACATCATATTCAGAATATCGAAAAGAGAGAAAGGCGACACTCATACTGGCGACCAGAGATAGATCTGAAGGAGATGAGGCAGATCTAGTGAGGGTGGATCCGTGGAGATGGGAAGGTGGCAGATCTAGTGATGGTGCGGTGGTGGCGGCGTCGAAAAGATTGGAAAGACAAGTTTCCAATATTATTAAGTAAAAAGACAAAGAAAATAAGAAAAAAAAAATGGGTGCAAGAAGAAGAGAGGAGGTCGGCAGCCAAAATCCATCTCCATCCTAGGCAACACACCCAGCAGAAGGCTTAAGGAGGAAGGCTTAGAAAGAAATGCACTGAGTTGAGAGAAAAAGAGGCTTTTCAAATGTCGGTCCACAAAATTGTCTACAATATTAAAATAAAGGGTAAATTATACTGACACCCCCTGAGATTTAGATTTATTACAGTTCTCCCCCTCACATTTTGAAAATTACATCTCCCTCCCTGAGGTTTAAAGTTTCATTACATATTCCCCCCTTAGCAATTTAATTTTTTTAAATTCCAATTTTTCCCTCATTGGGTAAATTACATTGACACCTCTCACATTTTAGAAATTACAATCCCCTCCCTAAGATTTAAAGTAGCATTACCAATTGTCCCCTCGGTTAGTATTAGTTGGAAAAAAAATTCATTGAAAAAAAAATTCATTGGAAAAAAAATTATTTGAAAAAAAAATTGTTAGTAAAATTTTTAAATTTTTGTTTAAAAATCAGCGTAAACTCATTTTTTGAATTTACGTTTTTTCCTCAAATTTACAAACTGAGACAACCATTTATAAACCAAAAAAAATTATCAAATAAGTTTTTATGACAGTTTTTAAAATTTTTGTAAATATAAATTAAAAATTAAAAACGAAATGGTTACCAAACAGGCCTCAGATGGTAAAAATGTCGTAAAATTAACAAATAATTAAATAAGTTACTAACGTAAGAAATGACTTATCAAAAGATTCTTATGCTATGTATGGTTTGATTTTTAGAAAAAAATTTAAAAATTAAAAATTAATTTGGTTAAGAAATAAAAAATAAAAAAATAATTATCATCGAACGTGAAGCTTCCACCAACCGCCTATTTGGCACAATATGAAGCCTCAAATCGGACATGTACGAGTGTCCGCCAGCGAAGATCGACAAATCATCGAACGTGAACACCGTCATAGTTGTAAAGACCAAGAGCTTCGAGTATTTGACTCTCAACGAGAGCAAGCATGCTGAATCCACACAGTAAAAGTTAGAAGAGAGAGAGGATGAGATAGTGGGTATGGGTGAGGGACCTTAGGCTATAAAAAAAAATATTATGACCTCTCTTATTACTAAAAGTTAGAAAGGGATGTTTGACTAAATATCCATGTTTTTCTATGTAGTGTAATAAATTTTATTTTTTTTTAAATATAATAAATCTTACTATATGCATAACATTTATTAGATGAAATACGTAGAATGTAAAATAAATTCAACAATAAATAAATTATCCAAATAAACTCGACAACAAATAAATTATCTTTCCAAATTATAGAGAGTGGAATATATTAGTCAAAAAAATACAAAGAAGACGTAAGTGTAATTTAATCTTAATAATTATTTTAATTAATATCTAAAGATCCTTAAAATAATTAATCAAAGGAAGGCACATATTAGGTGAGCTTTATGTTCAACTTTTTTGACTTGTCAACCCATTGCATCATGAAAATTCTTTTAAAATTTTAAATTTTAAAATTAAAAATTGAAGATTAATGATATACTTTGGAATACTGTACTAGCGTAATTATCATTCAATGATAAGCCTTTTTTATTTATTTAATAAACAAATGTTTAATTCTTAGTTTTTTTTTTTTTTAAGGACGAAAACACGCGTATGAAAACGAGTTACATCAGTTGCCAGCTCATAGGCTGGTTGTATTACATTGTTTCCTACCTTAATTATAATAAGAAAATGAAAAAACTTAGCAAAATATGAAACATTATTAATTATAGGAGTAACATGCCAATCTGCTACATTTTTCTTTTTTTTTGAAGCATCATTGCTAGAATTTGGCAATCTGTTTTTAGAGTAATCCTCAGTAAACCTTTGCTCGCTTCCCATCGGATAGCTTCCAAACATGCTTTGGCTTCAACTACCAAAGGAGACGTTAATGAATAAGTTGCCTCTGCACTTGATGGTGTTCATCTAAGCATATCCAAGTTATGCCTGCCCCTGATCATGTGATCTCCTAGGCCCATCAATAAGAAAAGTCCAACTTTTAAGTATCCAACTTGGTCTTCCGATTGCTGCAAAACACAAAGGTGAGATTGGGATTGGGGTGCCTTAAGGAAATTATCTTTGTGTGCATGTGAACATGAATTAACACAACGCATAGCTATTATGAAAAATTCATTTGCTGCTGCAATCGTGCCTTCAACAGACACCGCATTGTGATTAAAAGCAAAGCTATTATGTTGTAACCATATTGCCCATAAAATAGCCAGTGACTGAACTCCTCATCTTTAACTTGCTCTATCCAATTTATAAACCACACAAAGAAAGATGCCGGCATTCCAATGCTAAAGTCGAGACTTAATGCAGATCCCCTCCACACCCTTTGCGAGATTGGACAATCAAAGAACACATGTTCCAAAGTTTCTTCCCTATTATGACACCTTGCACATGCTAGATCAACCCTCATACCTCTCTTTTTTAATTCCCACTGAACTGGTAAAATACAATGAAGGCACTTCCAAATAAATAAAGTCTACTTTGGAGGAATTTTGAGTTGCCACAATTTCTTCCACACTAGGTGCTCAGGCACATTCCTACTAATGAAGGGGTAATATCTGATTAATGCTTGTTTGTACCCATACTTAACCGGATACTCCCTACCCTTGATTGGGCTCCAAACAAGTTTGTCCTCACAGGATTGTATCGGAATGTGTATAGCTAGAATATGAGCAATACAATTTACCCAAAAAAAAAGTCGAACCAAGTTCCACCTCCAACAGTTGTTCTCCCTATCAATAAAGTGTTCCCTCAAATCCAAAAAACACTACGAAATGACCCTTACCACTCAATGGGTTGGATATGGACGGTATCCACTGATCCTCTATAGGATTAATATCCTTAGCATAGCCCACAACCCAAAGTAAACCAAAAGATAAAAGCTCCTTTCCCCATAAAATACTTCTCCATACCCAAGAGGAATTATTAGAATTTTAACTAACACGAAAGCCTTGATTGTTACAATACTTCCCTATCAAGACCCTAGTGTCACGGACCGAGAAATCCTAATGCTACCCTCACTAGAAAGCGTTGAAAGGCTAAGGAGATTGCTAGAACTCTCTAGAGAATGGCTAGAAGGTGGGAGGCTTTAATAGAAGAACCTAGAATTCTCTAGAGCAGTCAAGGGATGGCGGAACTAGAAAGCTCCAGGAGACTGTAGAGCATGCTGGAAGCTTCTAGAACTCCCTGGAGCATTGTGGGAACTTGTACATAGTTAGAGACACTTGTAGACTCTTCTAGACATGTACATACTAGAATAGTCCTAGAATACTCTAGCTAGGGGGAAGTGTCTAGAACACTCTCCATTAGTATAGTTCTAGAATATTCTTTATAGGGCTATATAAAAGGGAGGGCCTCATTTGCCCAAACCACCCAAGCATTGTAAAGCATTCAAGCAATGCAACACGAGCATTCCCCAAGAGCTCTCTAAGTTTCTCTAAGACTCTCTTGTGTGCAAACTTCTCCTAGCTTCCTTCCACAAAAGGCTTACTTAGGTGCAAGCAAGGCGTGCTATAAACATCTAAGGCCGCACGGTTGGCTTGGAAAGACCAAGGGTTGGTTCAGAAAATCCAATGCCGTGACAGTTGGTATCAGAGCCAAAGGTTGCGAAGGCGTCGTAACTAAGGAAGGGACGCTGCTGCAAACTTGGGCAAGAAAGCCAAAGACAAGTCAAGGGACATCATGAGTGCCATGGAGACCCGTGTGGTCAAGGTTGAAGTGGCTATGGCCGATGTCAAGGAGCGATTGGATCGGCTAGAACAAGGGATGGAGCAACTCGACGGCAATGTGGAATGCCAAGTCGAGGATTTGCTTCAATCCGTGCGGGACACCATCCGGACCAACCATGAGAGTCACAAGCAAGAAAGCTATGACTTTGAGGAAAGAATCTTGAAGGCAATCTCTTAACTCCAAGACCAAGTCCAAGAGCTGAAGGAAGGCTTGGAGGAGACACGGGTGGATTGGGCCATATGCAAGCGAGCTGTGGCTAGTGGCGGTGTTGCCACCAATGCGGGATTCACTCCAAGGCTGGAAGCGCCAAAGCCTAAGGAGTTTGATGGCGCGTGGGATGCCAAAGAGCTAGATGACTACCTTTGGCACTTAGAGAGGTATTTTGAAGCTTTAAACTTAAACGATGAGATTGCGAAGGTATGAACTGCTTCTCTCTACCTCACTAAGTTAGCTGGAGTTTGGTGGCGTCGTAAGCACGCTGAAATGGAAAGAGGCACTTGCACTATCTCTTCATGGGAACAATTCAAGAATGAGCTAATGAGGCAATTCTATCCTGAGAATGTGGCACATGAAGCAAGATTGAAAATGAGGGAGTTGAAGCACACCCGCTCTATCCGGGACTACGTCCAAGAATTCTCCGGGTTAATGCTTCAAATTCCTAATATGAGTGATGATGACTTGCTCTTCAACTTCACAGTTGGTCTTAAGCAGTGGGCACAGTTGGAGCTACAACGAAGGGGCGTCAAGGATATCTCCACTGCACTCACCGTGGCCGAGACATTGGTGGAACACACTAAGCCGGAAGCTTCTAACTCGGAGTCCACCAAGGAGGGTCAAGGCAAAGGTAGGGGAGCCACATGGGCCAAAGAATGGAAGGATTCTAAGGCTCCAAGGTATAGAGAAGGTAGAAGCAAGTCACCAACGGGTAAAGACTGGAGGAACGAGGCAAAGAAAGAAAGCAAGCCCAAGGACAACTGTTTCATTTGCGATGGGCCACATTGGGCGCGGGATTGCCCTAAGAGGAAGAGTCTTAGTGCAATGCTGGAAAGGCAAGAAAATGAAGAGTAGGCTTGCATGGGATCTTTGCAGCTGCTTGGTGCCATCGAAGCGAAGCCTATTGCATCAACCCGATGGGATAAGGGTTTGATGTACGTAGATGGAAAGATCAATGGAAAGGCAACCCAAGTTATGGTCGACACCAGCGCGTCGCATAACTTCATCAAGGCAGAAGAGGCCAAGCGGCTTGGTCTAAGACTTGACAGGGGTCAAGCATTAATGAAGACAGTAAACGCCAAGGCAAAGCCCGTAGATGGCATGGCTCGAGGGGTCGAGCTACACCTTGGAAAATGGCGCGGAAAAGTGAACTTCTCAATAGCATCACTCGATGACTATGATGTGGTGCTAAGGGATGGAGTTCTTGCGAGAGTTCAACGTGGCACTATTACCTCGCAACAACACTATGTGCATCATGGAGGGTGGGCCTTACATGGTGCCAATGACGAGTAAGGGTGTTAATCATATTATTTAATTTTGATAATGTCTAAAATATTATTTGTAACAATTTGGATTTTTTTTAATATACATATGTATTTGACCCAAAATATTATCTTTTTTTAAAAAAAATATATATTTGTTAAATATTAGTTAAATAAAAATATTTTTGAAAACCTTACTATTTACTTTTTGAAATTTAGGCTGATCACTATTCACTTTTTGACTAAATTAAAAATTGATTAATTATATTATTTTGACAAAAATGATTGATTGGTTGTATTATTTTGATAAATTTGATATTGATGGGTTGTCTTGTTTTGACAAAATTAATATGGAGTGGTAGAATATATTTAGTTTAAAATCTCTACAACATATACAATATTTTAAAGGGGGCATATATTTTCAAATCCATCATAAATATTATTTAAAGAGATTTTTCTGTGTATGCAAATATTTGATCAGAACATATAAATGCATATAATAGCATACATCACGGAAGCAATCATATATATTAGTATGTGGAAACATTAATTACTAGCATGTGAAAAAAAAATCATACATGATATAATACACAAAGAAATGGTTGCAAAATTGCAACATATTGAATTTTAATTCACATGTTGAAGTTTGTATTTGAATGTTAAAGTTACATCTTTATAATGTGGACTTTGTAGGATTATATATATATAAATATATTTATATATTAGTCAAAACCCACATGTTTGTGAGTTTTGTTCAAATTCGGCCACTTTGTTTGTCAAAAAGAAAAGATGCCTCATGATGACAAGTTGAAACAAAGGATGCCTCATGATGACAAGTTGAAACAAATAGATGTCATCCATGACGTCAGCAAGGAGCGTCCAACGGGTATATTTTTGTGTATAAATAGAAGTGTTGTGTGTGGAGAAAAAAAAAAAGAACTTGAAGAGAAAATTTTCTGTGAGCTCCAAATTGTATTCTGCTCTTTCACTTTCAGATCTAAGTCTAGCCTTTGTTCTTACACTTTCATATCTACTCTTTGTGAGAGAATTATTGTAAAAGTGGGTTTAAGTACCACTTATTCTTATTCCTTATTTTTGCGAGAGATTTTGTAAGGGTAAGGCTTTTATTGTTGAGTGAGACTCAATAGATAAGAGTAAGTCCTGTGCCAAATCCACAAGCTTGGTGGTGTATTTATTCAATTGATAGTAAAGAAATTCTCAAGGAGGTTCCTTGGGGAGTGGACGTAGGCCTGGCGTGCCGAACCATTATAAATCGCAGTGTTTGATTTTCTCTCCCTATCTCTCTTACTTTTATATTGATAATTATTATTCTGTTTTTTTTTTATTTATTAAAATTCTGAATATTGTGTTAATTTTAATATTGTGAAATTTTTAATAACCCAATTCACCCCCCTCTTGGGTTGCCTATTTGGGATAACAATTGGTATCAGAGCCTAGACTCTAGTTTCTGTGACTTAACCGTCTTAGAGTAGATCATGGCAACTCCTAGTTATTCCTTACCCGAGGGACAAGCATCTAATAGGCCACCTCTATTTAGCGGCACAAATTTTAGCTATTGGAAAACTAGGATGACCATACATATTCAATCTAATGATTATGAATGTTAGAAAATTATTTGCAATGGTCCAAAAATTCCTACCAAAATGTAGATGGACTTAGGGTACCAAAACCTGAAGATGAGTGGGATGAATCAGATACTAGAATGGCTCAAATTAATGTCAAAGCTACAAACATGTTATACTGCGCCTTAGATGCCAATGAGTTCAACAGAATTTCCACATGTAAAACCGCAAAAGAAATTTGGGACAAGCTTATAGTAACTCATGAGGGAACCGAACAAGTTAAAGAATCTAGAGTCAGTTTGCTAGTCCATAATTATGAACTCTTTAAAATGAAACCTGATGAAACTATTCCTCAAATGTTTACTCGTTTTACTGATATTATTAATGGTTTAACTTTTTTTGGCAAAATATATACTAATGCTAAAATTGTAAGAAAAGTGCTTAGGTCATTACCAAAAAGTTGGGAGACAAAAGTCATTGCCATTACCGAAGCCAAGGATTTATCAAAGCGAAGTCTAGATGAGTTAATGGGATCTCTCTTAACTCATGAGCTCATAATGCAAGAAGGAAAGGAAGAGGAGGACAACAACAAGAAGAAAGGAATAGCCTTCAAATCCACCTCGAAACATCAAGAGGATAAGGAAGATGATTCACGTGAGGATGAGGAAATGGCATTCATCACTAGAAAGTTCCAAAGGTTTGTGAGAAAGAAACAAGGTGTACGAAATTTTTTCAGAAAAGACTTCAACAACAGGGATTTTCAAAGAGGAGAAAATCACAAAAAATCTGAAGTAACCTGCTACGAATGCAACAAACCTGGACACTACAAATCAGAATGTCCAGAACTTAAGAAAAAATTCAAGAAGGACAAGAAGAAAGCTATGGTTGCAGCATTGGGAGAAGATAGTGATGAAAGCGACACAGAAACCGAAGTTTGCAAAAATGAGGTTGCTAACCTATGCTTAATGGCACTTAGAAACGAAAATCAGGTAAATGAGGAATCATTTACATTTGATGAATTACAATTAGCTTTTGATGAATTACATGCTGAATTTAAGAAACTTAGTTTGAAAAATAATTATCAAAAGAAAGTAATTTCAAGTTTATCAAAAGAAAATGAATCATTGACTTCCAAGATAAATGTTTTAGAAAATGAAGCCATAAAAAAAGAAAATGAGATTTTAACTCGAAAAGAGTCTTCAATTTCTGAAAAACATTTAGTTGTATTGCAAAAAGAAAACGAGTCTTTAAAAAAGGAGCAAATTATTTTGAAAGAAAATATTGAAGACTTGAAAACTACTCTTTCAAAATTCACTCAAGGTAGAGAGACTTTAGATAAAATTCTTAAAAATCAAAACCATACTTTTGGTAGAGCCGGAATTGGATATAAACCTTTTTCAAAAGTAAAAACTGTCAAAAATAGCTTTGTGTATGCATCTGCTAATCACTCTCATCTCACATGTCATTTTTGTGGTACAAAAGGTCATATTTTACCTTCATGTCCTGTTAAAAGAAATCATTTTGCTAAAATAAAAAAGATGTGGGTCCCTAAGGACATTTCAAGAGTATCAAATTCTAACTTTTATGGACCCAAGAAAAAATGGGTACCAATAGAAAAATCAAATTTTTGTAGGTATGTTTCAAGACAAAATCCAGTAACGATAGATGGTATCTCGACAGTGCATGCTTGAGGCACATGACTGGAAATAAAGCTATGTTCGCCACACTTCAACCAAAGGATGGCGGATATGTGACTTTTGGCGACAATAGCAAGGGTAAAATCATTGGTATAGAAGTATTGGTAAAAATCCCTCTCCTATTATTGAGAATGTTTTATTTGTTGAAGGTTTAAAACATAACTTGCTTAGCATTAGTCAATTATGTGATAAAGGTTATAGAGTTATTTTTGAGAAAACTCATTGCACTATTGAAAACACCTTGAAAACAAAACTTTATTTGTAGGTTATAGACATGAGAATGTATATGTCTTTGATTTGCATGATTTGTCTTCTCATTCTAATATTAAATGTTTATCTGCTATAAATGATAATGGTTGGCTTTGGCATAGAAGATTAGGACATGCACATTTTGATTTAATTTCCAAACTTTCAAAAAATGAGTTAGTCATTGGTTTACCAAAAATTGTTTTTGAAAAAGATAAACTTTGTGATGCATGTCAATTTGGAAAACAAACTAGAATTTCTTTTAAATCAAAAAATATCGTTTCAACTACTAGACCGCTTCAACTCTTGCATATTGATCTATTCGGACCATCTAGAACATTAAGTTTAGGAGGAAAATCTTATGCCCTTGTTTGTGTTGATGATTATACTAGATATACATGGGTATTATTTTTAGCACACAAAAATGAAGCTTTTTATAATTTCTCAAAACTTTGTAAAAGAATTCAAAATGAGAAAAATCTTAATATTTGTAGTATTAGAAATGACCATGGTAGAGAATTTGAAAATGATGATTTTATTATGTTTTGTGATGACTTAGGAATAGATCATAATTTCTCAGCCCCTAGGACTCCTCAACAAAATGGAGTAGTTGAAAGAAAAAATAGAACTCTTGAAGAAATGGCTCGTACTATGCTTTGTGAAAATAATTTGCCTAAATATTTTTGGGCGGAAGTTGTTAACACTGCATGCTATGTTATAAACCGTGCCATGATTAGACCTATTCTTAAGAAAACCTTTTATGAACTTTGGAAAGGTAGAAAACCTAATATTAGTCACTTGCGTGCTTTTGGTTGTAAATGCTTTGTATTAAATAACAATAAAGATAACTTAGGAAAATTTGATGCTAAATCGGATGAAGTTATATTTCTTGGTTATTCTATGTCCAGTAAAGCTTATAGAGTATTCAATAAAAGAACTCTACTTGTTGAAGAATCTGTGCATGTTGTTTTTGATGAATCAAACGATATTATTTCCAAGAATCTTGTAAGTAATGATATTGTAGAAAATCAACCAAGCATGGAGAATATTTACAAAAAGGAAAATGAAGAAAATCCATTACGCGAACATGAAGAAGAAATGACAATGGAGAAACTTCAAGAAATATATGTCTTCCAGAAAGTGACTCAAATCTACCAAAAGAATGGAAGTATGCTCATGGCCACCCCAAAGACCTCATCATTGGTGATGCGGCGGAAGGTATAAAAACTCGTTCCTCTGTTAGAAATATTTATGGTAACTTAGCGTTTGTTTCACAAATTGAACCAAAATCATTTTTAGAAGCTGAAAATGATGAAAACTGGATTTTAGCAATGCAAGAAGAATTAAATCAATTTGAAAGAAATGAAGTTTGGTTTTTAACCCCTCGACCTAAGGATCATCCCGTTATTGGTACAAAATGGGTTTTTCGAAATAAAATGGACGAATCTGGAGTTGTTACTAGAAATAAAGCTAGATTAGTAGCTCAAGGCTATAATCAAGAAGAGGGAATTGATTTTGATGAAACTTTTGCACCAGTTGCTAGACTTGAAGCTATTAGAATGTTACTTGCTTTTGCGTGTTTTAAAGATTTTAAATTATATCAAATGGATGTTAAAAGTGCTTTTTTAAATGGGTATATTTCGGAGGAAGTCTATGTTGAACAACCTCTCGGTTTTGAAAATCATAAATACCCGGATCATGTTTTCAAACTTTCAAAAGTTTTATATGGCTTGAAACAAGCTCCTAGAGCATGGTATGAAAGATTGAGTAATTTTCTACTTGACAAAGGCTTTTGTAGAGGAAAATTGATACAACACTTTTTATAAAAATCAAAAAAGAAGATATGCTAATTGTTCAAATTTATGTTGATGATATCATTTTTGGTGCTACTAATGAAAATTTGTGCAAAGAGTTTGCTAAAGACATGCAGGGTGAGTTTGAAATGAGTATGATGGGGGAATTAAATTACTTTCTTGGTCTACAAATTAAACAAATTAATGATGGAATCCATTTAAATCAAACGAAATATATCAAAGATCTACTCAAAAGATTTGAAATGGAATCATCAAAGCCTGCAGCAACTCCAATGAGCACATCAATAAAAATCGACAAAGATGAGCAAGGTAAACTTGTAGATGAAAAGAAATATCGAGGTATGATTGGTTCTTTACTCTATCTTACTGCAAGTAGGCCCGACATAATGTTTAGTGTTTGTATGTGTGCACGTTTTCAATCCACACCGAAAGACTCACACATCACCGCAGTCAAACGCATTTTCAGATATCTTGTCGGCACTCCAAATTTGGGATTATGGTATCCTACGGGAACCACCTTTGAACTTTTTGGTTACTCAGATGCCGACTTTGCGGGATGTAGACTTGACCGAAAAAGCACTAGTGGTACTTGTCATTTTCTTGGACACTCACTCACTTCTTGGTTTTGCAAAAAACAAAACTCAGTGGCTCTGTCAACTGCTGAAGCAGAATACATTGCCGCCGCTGGGTGTTGTGCACAATTGCTTTGGATGAAACAACAACTTCAAGATTTTGGACTTCACTATGATCATATTCCTATAAAATGTGACAACACAAGTGCCATTAACCTTTCAAAAAATCCTATTCAGCACTCACGCACTAAACACATTGAGATAAGGCATCATTTTCTAAGAGATCATGTACTCAAAGGTGACATTGAACTCGAATTTGTGCCTACAAATTGTCAATTAGCTGACATATTTACCAAGCCTCTAAATGAAGAACAATTTTGTTATATTAGAACAGAACTTGGTATGATGAATACTCCAATATAATGTTTATATTAAAAAATGATTTTTTTAAAATAATTAAATAAAATAAATATTATATATATATATAATAATCTCTCTCTCTCTCTCTCTCTCTCTCTCTCCCGTTCCGTCTCTATCTCTACCCACTCTCTCCCTTACTCTCTCTTTTTCTCTTTCTCTTGGTCTCTGCTTTCCCCTTCTTCCTCACATCCTCAGCCGACTCCATCTCCATGCTCACCATCGTCTACAACCATCTTCACCATCCACAAAATCATCCATCACATTCATCTCTACCATCATCCACCCAAATCCCTCACCAATCCACCGAACTCCATCACTTCTCCACCTGAAATCTGCATCACCATCTTTACCGATTCATCAAGTTCCATCACCGATCCATCAAAATCCGTGACTGATCCATCAAGATCCATTGCCGATCTACACAAATTCGTCACCGATCTACCCAATCGTCTCAATTTCTTCCGTTCATCAAGGTCATCACCAATCAACATGTTAAAATTCTTGTTGCACTGTGTATATTTTTTTACTTGTTGTATGTGCTCCAAATTCTCTTGGATTTAATAATGGTTGCTTCTACCTTGTCTGAAGAAATTGTTTTTATTTTTATTTTCTCCTTTTATGCTAGTGCACTTGGTGTAATTGTTTATGGCCGGATCTTAATGGCCCTTGGTATTATAGATTGGTAATTTGTCTCTTCAAATTTATGTAATTTTTAGTGCATTAATTCAGGGGGAGACTCATATATTTTCATTATAAAACTATATATATATATAAAAAAAAGGCATGTGTAGATTCTGTGCATAATTTTAGGGGGAGTATATATACATATTTTTTTTACTCCTTATCTGCCATACTCCTTATCTGCACCAACAAACAAATTTTTTTTGTGCAACGACAGAATTAAAAAAAATAATAATAATAACATAAATAAATAAATAAAGGAAGAAATGCTCGCAATTTTATTTCAGAAAAAGAAAATATTACTCGATTACATGTAAATTTTCAGAAGGTTTCACAGATTTTTTCTTTTTCACTTCTCTCAACAATTTTTCATGAGCCTCTTTTACATGCCTCTCTCTATTTTCGATTTCTGTGAGTCTTGGCATTATCACTGTTGCATAATAATGCACTGCATTCTCCAACTGTGCATTTTTCCTTTTTAACTCTTTCTTCTCCTTACACATATTAACTACTTGTTGTTTTAACAAGCACACCTCATCTCTCCATTGCTGATTTTCTTGTACTCTTGCTTGTAATCGTCGCGCCATATTGGAAACTGCAGTCATGGCCTGTGTACTAAGAGCCATAGTGTTATTAATAGCATCGAAATCATTTTGATTACCAATAACATTAGAACCTTCATTTACAGGCATAGCATGTGCCTGCGTCACTGGTACTCTCTCATTTGCCTGCATTACAGGCACCTCATGCAGATCCGACTCATTGATAGACAAGGTAAGGAATGACATGATTACACAAGAAGCTGAAACAAATTTTTCTCTCAAACACTTGATGATTTCGTATCTTTGCCTATGATCTGTATCACTTTTTATACACTCCAACGATCCATTACTCGATGCATATCTACTCAAATCTTTTGTTTGTCAATATTTTCTGCGTTCGAGATGCTCCAAAATCCCCAAAATGATTCTGACAAGACAGAAGGCCAATTATTTTATTTTTGGCCACTCAGATTATTGTATCAAATGTGTTTGTTTTTTATCTTCATCTTTATTTTGATGATGTCAAAGGGGGAGAAAAAATATAATTTTGAAAATTATATGTTGCAGGGTTATCAAATATTTTGTCAATTTTATTTTGTGTCAAATCCATACAAATATTGCCATCATAAAAAAGGGGGAGATTGTTAATCATATTATTTAATTTTGATGATGTCTAAAATATTATTTGTAACAATTTGGATTTTTTTTAATATACATATGTATTTGACCCAAAATATTATCTTTTTTTAAAAAAATATATATATTTGTTAAATATTAGTTAAATAAAAATATTTTTGAAAACCTTACTATTTACTTTTTGAAAATTGAGGCTGATCACTATTCACTTTTTGACCAAATTAAAAATTGATTAATTATATTATTTTGACAAAAATGATTGATTGGTTGTATTATTTTGACAAATTTGCTATTGATGGGTTGTCTTGTTTTGACAAAATTAATATGGAGTGGTAGAATATATTTAGTTTAAAATCTCTACAAAATATACAATATTTTAAAGAGGGCATATATTTTCAGATCCATCATAAATATTATTTAAAGAGATTTTTCTGTGTATGCAAATATTTGATCAGAACATATAAATGCATATAATAGCATACATCACGGAAGCAATCATATATATTAGTATGTGGAAACATTAATTACTAGCATGTGAAAAAAAAATCATACATGATATAATACACAAAGAAATGGTTGCAAAATTGCAACATATTGAATTTTAATTCACATGTTGAAGTTTGTATTTGAATGTTAAAGTTACATCTTTATAATGTGGACTTTGTAGGATTATATATATATATATATATTAGTCAAAACCCACATGTTTGTGAGTTTTGTTCAAATTCGGCCACTTTGTTTGTCAAAAAGAAAAGATGCCTCATGATGACAAGTTGAAACAAAGGATGCCTCATGATGACAAGTTGAAACAAATAGATGTCATCCATGACGTCAGCAAGGAGCGTCCAACGGGTATATTTTTGTGTATAAATAGAAGTGTTGTGTGTGGAGAAAAAAAAAAAGAACTTGAAGAGAAAATTTTCTGTGAGCTCCAAATTGTATTTTGCTCTTTCACTTTCAGATCTAAGTCTAGCCTTTGTTCTTACACTTTCATATCTACTCTTTGTGAGAGAATTATTGTAAAAGTGGGTTTAAGTACCACTTATTCTTATTCCTTATTTTTGTGAGAGATTTTGTAAGGGTAAGGCTTTTATTGTTGAGTGAGACTCAATAGATAAGAGTAAGTCCTGTGCCAAATCCACAAGGTTGGTGGTGTATTTATTCAATTGATAGTAAAGAAATTCTCAAGGAGGTTCCTTGGGGAGTGGACGTAGGCCTGGCGTGCCGAACCACTATAAATCGCAGTGTTTGATTTTCTCTCCCTATCTCTCTTACTTTTATATTGATAATTATTATTCTGTTTTTTTTTATTTATTAAAATTCTGAATATTGTGTTAATTTTAATATTGTGAAATTTTTAATAACCCAATTCACTCCCCCTCTTGGGTTGCCTATCTGGGATAACAAAGGGGAATACTACACTCCAACTTCTATCAGCTATGGAGTTAGGGAGAAACAAGAACAAGGTAGAAGGCGCTACCAAAAAGATGATTAGCGGGCAAGCGGCCAAGAAGGTTCTCTCCGTAACGCAAGTCAAGGAAGACTTAAAGAAGGAAGAGACTACCTATCAAGCTATCCTCCAAGGCGAAGGAGGAAAGAGACCTAAGAAACTTCCACCTAGGAGAAAGGTGGATCACAAGAAGAAGATAAAGCAAGGCGCCAAGACACCTTATCAAATGGCAAGTACAACTCCCTATGGCAAGGAGGCAAGTCACATGGTTGATTGGCAACGAAGGATTCCTCCTTGTACAAAACACATGGACAAGAGGAAAGGACTACCAGAAAGCAAGGCAGATGCTTTGTGGTGGTTCCAAAAAGCAAACACAAAGACTTTGCAAGGAAGGCGCGACGAGGGTGTCGCCGCAATAGGTGGGGGAGAATGTCACGGACCGAGAAATCCTAATGCTACCCTCACTAGAAAGCGTTGGAAGCCTAAGGAGATTGCTAGAACTCTCTAGAGAATGGCTAGAAGATGGGAGGCTTTAATAGAAGCACCTAGAATTCTCTAGAGCAGTCAAGGGATGGCGGAACTAGAAAGCTCCAAGAGATTGTAGAGCATGCTGGAAGCTTCTAGAACTCCCTGGAGCATTGTGGGAACTTGTACATAGTTAGAGACACTTGTAGACTCTTCTAGACATGTACATACTAGAATAGTCCTAGAATACTCTAGCTAGGGGGAAGTGTCTAGAACACTCTCCATTAGTATAGTTCTAGAATATTCTTTATAGGGCTATATAAAAGGGAGGGCCTCATTTGCCCAAACCACCCAAGCATTGTAAAGCATTCAAGCAATGCAACACGAGCATTCCCCAAGAGCTCTCTAAGTTTCTCTAAGACTCTCTTGTGTGCAAACTTCTCCTAGCTTCCTTCCACAAAAGGCTTACTTAGGTGCAAGCAAGGCGTGCTATAAGCATCTAAGGCCGCACGGTTGGCTTGGAAAGACCAAGGGTTGGTTCAGAAAATCCAAGGCCGTCGTTACCAAAGTGTCTTGGTTCGGGAACTTAGGTATGAGAGGGGAAGGTCAATAATTGAACACCCCACTCACCCGATCAAAGATCGGCCTCTACTAATCATGATGTGGTTTTTATGTACAATATATGCTCTTGTTTTATATGTAACATACAAGTATAGACTAATTTCATGAAAAGTTGGAACGTTTGATTCCATGTTTGTTTTGAAAGAAATGTTTTGAATATGTATCACTGAAAATGGTGATCTCATATATACATGAATCAAAGTATCCCAATTCAGGTGATTAGCCTTCATCCACAGGCATTCAAACAGGTATATCAAGTAAGCATTTAGTCTCATGGTAGTATGTTTGATATGACAGCAATCACACTTATGCAATATGCTAAAGCATAAAAACTTACCTTATGTCCGAAGCGAAGGCGAGTCAAAAGAAAGTAAACAATTAGAAAAAAAATGCATGATCCTATTTAATGCGATATGGCTAATGCAACACATACAACGTGCAAGTAATAAGCTTGGCTACTAGCATAGCATGCGAGTCAATTCAAGGCATATGATAGAGCATGTATTCAAGTAAAGAGTTTGAATTTGACATTTGAATAATATGATGAGCCGAACTTTTATGCATGTAAACGAATGGATGCAAATCATGGAAAATGCTAATTTAAACATGATGTCCTTAATCTAACCATCATAAGCAGTGAAATAAAAGGGAGAAAGAATGGGGGTTGGAAGACATACAACTTATTACATATTTGTCCTCACGAAGGAGGGTCCGAATAAGCTACTGCGCCCTCACGCAGGAGGGTCCGAATGTCCAAGTGTCCGAATAAATAATTATTACAAAACCGAATGAATAATAAATGAAAGGGGCTGTCTAATTTATTACAATAATTGATGTAAGGCAAGCCTTGACACAATAAATTCGGTATAACGTCTGACCGAATTCAATTAATCATATTGGTTCTTTATGTTGGTTGTAATCCAATTTTAACCAATTTTATTAGCCTTTTTTATTACCTGTCCATTTTTTTATCTTTTCTCCTGTTTGTGCAAAAGTGATATGTACATCCACTAAGTCTGAAATGCAATAAAGGAAAATCAGTGTCGACTTAACCCGAATAAACCTTATTTTCTTCAGAGGAAATCATAAAGGAAGAGTCAAACTTATTTATAAGTTAGGGATTTTAAGTCAAACTCAAGATGTGCAACAAGGACTAGTCAAACTCAAAAGAGTAATAATGACTTAGAAAAACCCAAACTTGAGTGATAATGACTTAAAATCCAAACTTGATGATAAGTGATAATGACACTTTCCTTGGTGATTTCCAATGGTCAATTAATCCCTTAAAAGTAAACACACTGATGAATAAAGAGAAATGAAAAATAAAAGATTGTGCTTTAGTATAAGAACATGTATACATTTGGGGTAGTGAACCTCCAAAGAATTTAAACCATTAAGCATGGAAGAGTTCTTTTCTTATACTTGAATCACAATCTTAATTTTTCACAACTTTTTAATCGAAATAAGCAAAGAATGGAGGGAGGTTGCAGAGATGATTATGCGAAATTGATTAATTGGTTAGTACAAACAAACTTGATATTTAAAACATAAATCGTTGAAATAAATTAAACAGCCCCCTAAATAGCATATAATAAAACGAGTAAAATTAAATAGCCGGAGGCACTATTTACCGCCGGAGGTACTATTCACCGTCGGGGTTACTATTCACCGCCGGAGGTTACTATTCACCGCCGGGATACAAATTATTTAAAGTAATAAATTACAACAATTTATATACAATATTTAAATTACAGCAGATATATGGGTGGTGCAGCCTTCCCATTAAAGCGAAAAAAAAAGTTAAAAAACGAAGTAAATAAAGTATTTAAACAAATTAGGTACTATTCACCATCGGGGTTACTATTCACCGCCGGAGGTTACTATTCACCGCCGGGATAAATTATTTACAGTAATAAATTACAACAATTTATATACAATATTTAAATTACAGCAGATATATGGGTGGTGCAGCCTTTCCATTAAAGTGATAAAAAAAAGTTAAAAAACGAAGTAAATAAAGTATTTAAACAAATTAGGTACTATTCACCATCGGGGTTACTATTCACCGACGGAGGTACTATTCACCGCCGGAGGTTACTATTCACCGCCGGGATAAATTATTTACAGTAATAAATTACAACAATTTATATACAATATTTAAATTACAACAGATATATGGGTGGTGCAGCCTTCCCATTAAAGCGATAAAAAAGTTATAAAACGAAGTAAATAAAGTATTTAAACAAATTATATCACATTTTAAATTAAATGAAAATTTGCGAAAACTCACCTTTTGGAGAAATAATGAATTTTCTGAGTCACAAACTTTCTTTTTGATTACTCTCAAGTCTGTGGAATGTGTTCTCAATTCTCAATCCAAAATTTGAAATTATAACTTTAGTGGTTGTTTTTTTGAATGATGTAGTGATGAAATAGAAATAAAAATATTAAAAAAAATATTTTATTTCTTTCTCCCTCTTAATCCTTCTATCCCTCCTGAGCCTTCCCCCAAAATTTCTTTCCTTCCCCAGAATTCTCCCTCTCGAATTCCTTTCAGAATTCCTCTCTTTGAATCCTCTCTCAGAATTTCCCTACAGAATGCTTCCTCTTCCTCCAGAGTTTCCTCTCCTTCCGAATTCGTTTCCTTCAATCTTGCTCTCTGCTGAGCCTCATCCCAAGCTCCTCCCTGATTAGCCTTTAGGCAAAACTTAATAATATAATAATAATATAATATAAATATAATAATATATATATATTATGTGCGTGTACTTGATGTCGGGCGGTGCCGACATCAATTTTGGTTTTATTATTATATTTTTTTTTTATATATATATATATATATAATATAATATATAAAATATCTAAAATATATAATTTATACCAAAATAGATAATATATAATATACTAATATAATTTTATATAAAATACTAAACATATACTATAATAATTTTAAACACATAATATAATTTGTTTTATTATTTTCTTTTATATAAAATACACTAAAAATATGAACAAACACATAAAATTATGAAAAATTACAAAAATACTAAATTAATGAAATATTCAATATTTTAAAATAATTTGGCCATAATGGTGAAGGTTGGGATTAAAGTTCAAATTCCATTTCTTTTAATGAGAATTCTGCGAGAAACACATTCTAATTGTCATCATCGAGTAATCAAAAGAAAGCGCCCAAGTCTTAGGGCCAGTCAAAATGGGGTGTCTACAGTTGCCCCTCTTTGACAGAGCTCGAAGTCATTTCATGACGTGAGTGAATGTCAAAGCCCGAAGACGACCCTTTTGACAAGGCCGTAAGACTTGGGCAAACAAACAAATGTGCAAATGTAAGTGGTTGAACCAGAAGGTTGCCTACGTATCCCTTTGCAAGGAATCAAACCAGCGTAGTTCAGGGGCAAGATGCTAATAATATGCAGAATGGTTTTGAGAGTTGGACTTATACGCTTCGCGAAGCCGGGTATTTTTGAAAACCTTATGATCATGCAAGAGAGGGAAGACCTCAACCAAGAGAAATCAACATTCTAACATGTGTCACGCGAAAGGAGGAAAGATGGTGTAAACAGACAGGTGCACCTGCTGTTTTTAACCGATTGGGTGGTGTGAACAGACAGGCGCACCTGCTGTTGTTAACCGATTTGGGTGGCCATGGATGCCGCTTTTCTGATCATATTTACAACTTTTCCTATTCTCCAACAAGGTGACAGACTAGGTTGGTTCAGTATAGTCGACACTGATTTTCCTTTATTGCATTTCAGACTTAGTGGATGTAAATATCACTTTTGCGCAAACAGGAGAAAAGATAAAGAAATGGAAAGGTAATAAAAAAGGCTAATAAAATTGGTTAAAATTGGATTACAACCAACATAAAGAACTAATATGATTAATTGAATTCGGTCGGACGTTATACCGAATTTATTGTGTCAAGGCTTGCTTTACATCAATTATTGTAATAAATTAGACAGCCTCTTTCATTTATTATTCATTCGGTTTTGTAATAATTATTTATTCGGACACTTGGACATTCGGACCCTCCTTCGTGAGGACAAATTTGTAATAATGTGTATGTCTTCCAACCCCACGTCTTTCTCCCTTTTATTTACCAGCTTATGATGGTTAGATTAGGGACATCATGTTTAATTTAGCATTTTCCATGATTTGCATCCATCTGTTTGCATGCATAAAAGTTCGGCTCATCATATTATTCAAATGTCAAATTCAAACTCTTTACTTGAATACATGCTCTACCACATGCCTTGAATTGACTCGTATGCCATGTTAGTAGCCGAGCTTATTACTTGCATGTTGTATGTGTTGCATTAGCCATATCGCATTAATTAGGATCATGCATTTTTTCTAACTATTTACTTTCTTTTGACTCGCCTTCGGACATAAGGTAAGTTTTTATGCTTTAGCATATTGCATAAGTGTGATTGCTGTCATATCAAACATACTACCATGAGGCTAAATGCTTACTTGATATACCTGTTTGAATGCCTGTGGATGAAGGCTAATCACTTGAATTGGGATACTTTGATTCATGTATATATGAGATCACCATTTTCAGTGATACATATTCAAAACAATTTTTTTGTAAAACAAACATGGAATCAAACGTTCCAACTTTTTGTGAAATTAGTCTATACTTGTATGTTACATATAGAACAAGAGCATCTATTGTACATAAAAATCACATCATGATTAGTAGAGGCCGATCTTTGATCGGGTGAGTGGGGTGTTCAATTATTGATATTCCCCTCTCATACCTAAGTTCCCGAACCAAGACACTTTGGTAACGACGGACTAATGGCCTTTGGCACGAGTCATGGGTTTCCTAAATTTCCCAAAATAAATATTTAGGTGGCGACTCTGAAATCTGGCAAAGCAGTCCATTTTTGGCATTTGATTCAAACATCGATTTTCCAAAAACAATTGCCGGATTTGGACTCTTTTTGTGTTTCCACTGTTTCACATTGCACCTGTGAAATCAGATTCAGAACCAACACAAGTGGAGTCCGAACTGTAAGGGCTATTTCATTCTTCCGAAAGGGAGCGCGAAAAGCCGAGCTACAACTAATTAAGCCATTAATTGATAATAAATTAAATTAAAAAATATTAATAAATTGGTATATTCTGTAACAATTTTGTAATAATAAATTAAAAAAATATAAATTAATATTCATGTATTTATAAACCAAAATGAATATAATTTGAAAATTTTAATTGGTATTTCAACATTTGTTAAAATTTTCTCATGATTAATCTCCCCATGCATGCACCACTTCTAATTTGAAAAAATAAACTATAAACTAAAGAAAATAAAATAAAATGAAGAAAAAGAAAAAAAAAATTAAGAGAAGAAAAGGAAAAAAAAAAGAATAAGGAACAAAAAAATTAATTGTTAATATTAATTGATACTAATTAATAATTTTAGTATTAATTGAGACTAATTAAGCCATTAATTGATACTAATTAAGCAATTAATTGAAACTAATTAATTTATAATGGAAAAAAATTGTTACAATAATACTTCCGCTACATTTTTATCAAATGAATTAATTTTTATATTAATTGATACTAATTAATAGTAATTATATTAACTTTTATTAATGAAATAATTTTTTTAAACTAAAACTGAAAAAATGACAAAATTATCATTTTTATATCATATAAGGGCAAAAACGACAATTATACAATAAAAAGTTATTTTACAGCTTATCAACCAAATACTACTCTGCTGCTTAAATTCATAATCCTACAGCTACACCAAACAGGTTAATAGCTTATGTTCATAAGTATAAGTTATAATCTGTTAAATTATAATTTATAATCACTTTCCTACAACTCTATCAAACGGGGTCATTTTTAAGTACAAGTAATAATGTGAACACACTTTAAACCACATTATAAATCACATCCTAAACGACATATGAAATTTCTATTAAATTTCTACACCATGCTAGGAGCTCACTATATTATACTTAGTGATACCTTTTTTTTTTTTTTTTGGGGTATGATTTGGATAATGTTTTTAGACTTATTTCATTACTATTCAAATTTATTCACACAAGATTATTGTCATTTTAAGAACCTTTTCAATGATAAACAATTTTTAATTCCAAGATCAATGGATTCACCTAGTTGATAAGGTGATCCATTATTAAGCGTGATATATCTGAATTTAAAATTTACTATAGCATATAAAAAAAATTGAGATCAAATTTTTTTCATTTCTAAAAGTGAAAATTTTGTTTTCAAAAAATATTAGAAGATTAATTCCGGCCATCATGTGAATCGTCATGAAAATGTCATCCAGAAAAGTTTTCAAAAAAAAAGTCCAAAAACATTTTTTAAAAATGCTGTTAATAAATGCAATTTCAAAGATAAAATAGTTTTATACAAAAAGGCTTTTTCATCGTAAAAATATAGTAATTTTGTACTAAAATAACAACAATGACATTTGATAACTAACATATTTCGTTCTTAAAAAATTATCGTCACCCATTATATAGAGAGAAACTGTTGGAGATCACCCTATGTGAAAAGGGAGATCCTCATTTCGTCCATGTGAAAGTTGCAGGCAGGCTCCAAGTCAAGAAGGAGGAGAGAAGATGGCAGATGAAAGATGGCAGCTGGCAATTGGCTTAATAACTCTTCTTCCTTGACTTTGTTTCCTCTCCACGTGTATATATAGATGCTGAGAGGAAGAGAAGAGCAAGAGGCATGCAGTGAGTGTGTGAAGCGTAGTGTATACTCTATTTGTATTATCAGAGTGAGAGAGAGTAAGCTATATATAGAGAGAGAGTGTGAGTTGAGCGTGTAACCCTCCTCTTGTTAATATATAGTGTTATCGCTCCCGTGGATGTAGGCTGGATTGCCGAACCACGTTAAAACTCTTGTGTTATTGCTTGTTTGTGTTCCTGGTGTGCCATCCGATCCCCAACAAGTGGTATCAAAGCCCGAGTGGTGAAAAATCAAGTTTTTTTTCCGAAAGTGCCCAGATTTCGAAGTAACTGAAATCCATTTTTGAGCATACCAGGAGGAAGCTCTAGAGAAGAGGAGTTCGGAATTGCAAACCACAGTCCCAAAGAACCCTTGTGGACTCGCCTTTTTTGCCCCCCCTTTCGGAAGGTTTGAAAGAAAGGCCTCATAGTTTGGAGTCTCGCGGTTTTGAATCTAATTTCACAAGTGCAATGTGAAATTGATAAACTCCAAAGAGTCCAAATCTGGCAAATCGTTTTGGAAAATCGATTTTAAATCAAATAATGCCAAAATTGGATTGTTTTGCCAAATACAGAGTCGCCACCTAAATATTTTGTTTCGGAAAAATTTAGGAAACCCTAACTCGTGCCAAAGGCCACGTGTCCGTCATCACCAAAGTTGTCCCGGCTCGGGAACTTAGGTACAAAGGGGAAAGGTCAAGAATTGAGCACCCTCGCTTGCCCGATCAAAGATCGGCCTCTACTAATCATGATATGATATTTTATAAACATTATGTGCTCTTGTTCTGATTATTAGACTAGCTTTACTATGAGACGCGCATAAGTAAGTATAGACTAGTTTGATCAATTTGGAACAATTTAACTCATGTTTATTTGCGAAAATGGTTTGAATTTGCCACCTCAAGTGGGCTTAAAGATGCGGTTTTACCACCAAACATATGGCCTCGTTTGGGAAGTGGCTATTTTAGAGGCTTTTTGGCTATTTTAGTAGTCTATTTTAGTTTTTGTATTTGGGAAGATGGAATGAATTTTCATTTGAGTTGTTGTATTGAAAAATGTGTTGAAATGATATTTGAAATTAAAATAACAAATTTGTCCCTAAGATCCAAAATTGATGTAGAGGGGCAAAATCGTAATTTAGCAAGTGATGGAACAACTTGACAAGGTGACAGTGTAGGCTGTGCCTACACTGTCCCACGGCAGCCCTAATTTTTTTTTTTTTATTATTAATGAAAAGGGTTGGTTTAGGAGCTTTTTGGCTTTTTTTTAGTTTGAGGCTATTTTAGCCTCAAACCTATCTTCCCAAACACCTCCATAGTGTGCTTAAAACATGATTTACCACTCAACAAAGTGGGCTTAAAACTCACATTCGGTGAATCGTTCCAATTCAAACAATAAGCCTTCATCCACAGGCATTCAAGTAGTTTAGCATTTAAGCACATAGCCTCATGGTAAGTATGCTAGACATGGCAATATTCACACTTATGCAAGTATGCTAAAGCGTAAAAACTCACCTAGTACTCCGAACTAAGAAGATATGAGTTAGAGAAATATGCATGATTCATAACTATACAATATGCCTAATGTAATACATGCAATATGCAATTAATAGGCTCGGCTACTAATATGGCATATGGATCGATTTAAACAACATGTGGTCTAAGCACGTATTCAAAGAAATATTGAAATGGCAATGCAGTTTGAATGATACGCCGCGCCTCGATGCATGCAATACGAATGAATGGATGCAAGCATGCGATATGCTAATTAAAACATGACCCTAATCTAACCATTAAAAGCGATTAAATAAAAGGGAGAAAGACGTGGGGTTAGAAGACATACACATACGCACGCACACTTATTACAACATTGCGCCCTCGCGAAGGAGGGTCCGAATGGATAAGCTAACCAACTAGCTACGCTAAAAGCTAACTAATACAAAACTTGAAACTAATAAACTATTCTAGCTAACTAATTATTACAAACCGAAATCGAATAACTAATTAAACTAACTAATTATTTACAACACTTAATTAGCTACAACTAATCAATTACAACACATATTTGATCTAATGCTAATTAAACTAATTAGCTAATCTCGGGAAACGAGAGATGCATGCATGCTCGATGCTTCACCCGAAAAGCCATTGCCTTGCTGCTGAAAGCTTCTATTTGCACATATGAACACCAACAAAGTTGTCCACTTCCAGAACACCTCTGCTCCACCTTACCAACACACTGCTCAATTTTCATTGGTGGCCGACAGGGGGCCGGTCGGCTACCATTGGTGGCCGGTTGGTCATTGGTGATGGCTGTTGGCCACCAATGACTTGAACTTCCTTGCTGCAACAGAGAGCAAAACAGAGCAAAACAGTGTATTTCTCAAGGATTGTTTGTACATTTTGCCCTTTTTTTTCATGGGGAAATCAAGGGAGGGACAAGCTTTGGTTCACAAACCATCAATCAAGCAAATTCATTGCATGATGGCTTGTGAAACCAATTGTGCAAGCTCAATAAATACAAAATGAGACTAATGAGACCATCACCCTATCATGCATGATCAAGGGCAATGTAGACCAAGGAAAGTGGCACATTTCATCACTTTTGAGTATGAAATGTCCCATTTTCCTTGTGTTTAAACTAACGTCCGATTTGAACACATGCAATGCAACATAAAGAATGCTTATCTTGCATTTTTTACTTGCCAATTTTGTTTACTCATTTTAATTACCAAATCATTCCTTAATCCATTAAGTCCATTGGTAAGTATCATCTAATGGAAAAAGGGCTCAAATCACAAGTTGCTTTGGGCATGATAGAGGCATTACACTGTTGGTAATGAACCCCCTAAGGGATTAAACCATTAGGTGTATCACCTCCATTTCACCCTTAGGCAAATAAGTGGTTTGAGACCACTTTCAAAGCAAAACCAAAAGGTGAAGAAATGAGGGAGATTGGAGAGATTATAAGTGTTGAAATGAAGTAGAAAAAGGCACTAAAACATACAATCAACTCACACCCATGATGGTTAAAGCCTTAAAACACTAAGCTAGTGAAGGAATTAACACTACAACCATGACATATAAGGCTTAAATGAAACAAATAACCAAAAATAGAGGCAAAACAGCCCTAAATATGGTCTAAAACATGCTGGACTTAAATCACGAAAAACCAAAACATTAAGCTAATGCATGGGGTTACACAAAAAAGACAAGGTCTAAAGGCTCAGAGACAGGGCGTTCCGCCGAGGACTTCTGGCGCTCAAAACGAACACAAACAAACATAATGATCATGTGCACAAGTGATGACGTCCCAGTCTTGAGGACGGTCAAAAATGGGGTGTCTACAGTTGCCCCTCTTTGACAGAACTCGAAAGTCATGGAATGACAAGAGTGAATGTCAAAGCCCAGAGACGACAAGGTCGAAAACTTGGACAAACAAACAAGCAAGACAAAAACGGTTGCGCTCGCAGGCTGCCTACGTATCCCTTTGCAAGGAATCAAACCAGCGTAGTTCTAGGGCAAGATGTAAGTGATATGCATGACGCAGGAACATAACTTATGATCATGCTATGAGGTTGTAATGAAACATTTAAATGCAAACGCTATGCAAGGAAAATGCTACATTCAAACCGAAACAAGGTATACCAACCTCAAACACAAAAGTAAGTAAACACGCCACACGTGGGAATTACCAACCAAACCACATTTCATGTAGAAAGGATGTAAAAAAATTATGCAAGCTTAACTATGCGATGCGCAGGAAAGACGAAGAGCAACAAAATCATCGGGCGTACTCGAGATGTCAAACAAGATCCTAACGCGTTGCACGTGGAAGAAAAATGGATGGTGTGAACACTGGGATGCACCCGAATGATTTTAACCGAAGGACGATAACCGAAGGATGGTATGAACATCAGGACGCACGCAAATGTTTTTAACCGAATGATGGTATAAACATCAGGATGCACACAAATGTTTTTAACCGAATGAAGGTAACCGAAGGATGGTATGAACATTAGGACGCACACAAATGTTTTTAACCGAAAGAAGGTAACCGAAGGATAGTATGAACATCAGGACGCACACAAATGTTTTTAACCGAAGGAAGGTAACCAAAAGATGGTATGAACATCAGGACGCACACAAATGTTTTTAACCGAAGAATGGTATGAACATCAGGACGCACACAAATGTTTTTAACTGAAGGAAGGTAATCCTAACGCGCCTCATGCGCAAAGAGAATGAGTAAAAGGATGTTATTCGAAGGACACAAATGACTTCACCTAGAACCCCTCTGAACAGACCGTGCATACAGTATCATTGATTGCGCTAGCTCCGCTGAATGAACTGCACATACAATATCGCACCTGCGCAAGAAAAAGTCAACAAGTACAACATATTCAAGGTGCATGTTCTATGCAAAGTAAACAATTGAGGCACAATGCTACATGAAGGCGTGTTCTACGCAAAGCATTGAATACATGTTCTATGCAAAGTACAACATGCATGCTCCATGCGCGATTAACAGCATGTTCCATGCGTGATTAACAGCATGTTCCATGCTAAATAACAAAATGCATGTTCTATGCAAAATTGAAATACATATTCTGTGCAATAGCATATGTAAAATGCACGTTCTTCATACGTAATAAGGGAATGCATATATATTCTAACAAAACAATTTCAATAGCAACTTTCCGATTCACCTCTCGGAAGGGTTGCAACATGCAAAAAGGATACACCTCGTTCAACAAGTGACGAACAACGATCACCGAAAACACAATTTCGAGCTTCTGCATAGAGAATTTGAACTCAACAGTGACTTTCCCTTGCACCTCTCGGGAAACAGGGACAACCACAGCATCAAGACACAAAATAGGAGCACTGGGCACTGGACGGCCACCAGATAAGGGTGATAGCCACCTGTCAGCCACTCTTCAAGATTGTCGGCCACCAATGAGGCTTGTTGGCCATCAGTGGTAGCCGACTGGCCACCGATGGCAGATCGGGCCAAAAGGGTCTTTTCACACATAGGTCTAGGCCATGGGGCCTCATTTCCACACACCTCCATGTCCGAAATTCCACCCTCTCTCTCTCTCTCTCTACCTTCCTTCTCTCTAGATCTAAGCTTTATACACGTTTTCCAACGCTCCACACGTATTTTTTTCGCTAAACCCTCTTAGTTTACTCCATTTTGAACCGATTGAAATTTGATTTCGGCACTTTTTCTTGGAGTTTCATCACTTGAGGCTTGTTCCCCTCGAGTTCCTCTCGGGTTTGGTGCCTTATTTCGGGCTTTGACTTTTTTTTCCCTTTTCTCTCTCATAGGGTTTGACTTTTTTAAAGTTTACCCTATTTTCTCCACTTTCTTCACTTTTTATCGACTTTTTACCCATATTCCAGATGGCAGACGACATACCACATGATAGAGCTCTTTCAGAGGCGGAGTTCGAGGCAGAGTTTGATTCTGAGGTAGAAATAGAGCCATTACCACTAGGAGTGAGGCCTTTTGATCCGGCGAGGTATCATCCTCGGACGCATATTGTGCCTGCTGGAGGCATTAGGCACTTCACTAATTTTGCTACTAACGCGCCAGTGGATCTCCTACTGAGGGAGCCAGATTCCCATCTTTCAGCTATTGCCGTTGAGGTACAAACTCTATTCACTTGCATATCTGATGTTCTTTACTTGCATTTCTTGCGCTGTCTCTCATCTGACTGTACTACTTTCATCATTGTCACCGCATTTGTTTTGCACTTCCTTTTTCATCTAACTGTATTTATATTGGTTCACCTGTCCTCTACCACAGGGTGACTCTTACGCATACAGGGGCTATGGGGCCACGACAGCCAGAGATTGGTATGACGAGCTCCCCGCAGAAGTGCGTAACATTGTTGACGAGGCCGGCTTCGGCCAATTATGCTCTGGATTGACACGAGTTATAGCAAGCCGTCCACTTCTTGGAGCGCTAGTGGAGATATGATGGGACACCACCAACTCTCCTCACCTTTCTACTGCCGGAGAGATGACGATGACTCCTCACGGCTTCGATATGATCACAGACCTAGGCGTAGGGGGTGATCCGATTCCTCTCGATCTTGACATGGGGGAGTGGGAGGTTGCCTGGATTTAGCTACTGGGGGCGCGCCCACCTTTGTTCTAGATAGCTATGGTCAGATACAGTTGGTTCGAGGAGCAGTTTCGGGGGACTGAGCCAGAGACAGTAGAGGAGATAGAGTTACACTCGGGGTTTTCTGATGTTCCTCCTTGGTACCAACCTGTTTTCGAACAGGGCGAACACCGTAGGGTTGTACTTGCTAAGCTCACTGGTGGTCCTACCCCGAGTGAGTTTCTATGATTGGGGCGGGGCCGGCCTCGCCACTCTATACGACTATATGAGCTCAACCTCCCGCGGGAGTGGATACTTGATCAGAGGCTATTGGCGAGCCTGGGAGGTACACATCTCAGTTTCCTCTTTACATTTTGCATTTTCTGTTCAGCATTTCTTGCTTTACATCTGTTCAACACATGTACTTTCTGGTTTGCACTTTCTATATATGTTTAAACATTGTATGCTTTCTGCTTTGCATTTTCTATATCTGTTCAAACACTGTATGCTGATCACATATCACTGCACTTTCTCCACAGCTATGGGTGTATGCATATTTCCCGACTCTTACCCTAGAGCTTGCCGTGGAGGTTCCATTGACAGTCCCCTATTTGTGGGTGTACGATGTTCAACTTCGTCGCAGGACTCGCGAGCCTTTCACTTTCTTCAGACATTACTTTGACACCGTAGCTGCCCATGAGGTAACCTAAAACACGGTCATCAGTTTTTCTCTATATCTGTTCTGATTCATATATTAGCATCTAACGACAACTAATAATCTATTCATCTTCCATTTGCAGATCACGTGGCAGCTATAGGCTATAATACCGACGGGAGTTCGAAGCTGGTACACTGTGGCCTTGGGCATTTCGCACTACCGTATTCTACTTGAGGGTCCGGTTTGCCGAGTTTGGTACTTAGGCGAGAGAGTCGTGCGTCAGTCTCTGGGCCTGCCTGCTCCATTTATACTGATGACACCGCCAGAGTCTATGAGGTCAACAGACAGCCTATCTGTTGACAGGGTTATCCAGTTCATGGTGGGCTTGGAGGCAAAGTACTTTCGAGTCGAGGGCGATTATACGGTCTTCATTCAGACACACCTAAATGAGGGGACGAGAGCCTCTGCTGTGAGAGCGGGGCCTGGATTGACTAGGGCAGCTAAGGCCCGTGGGAGAGGGGCTCCTCAGGTGAGGTAGAGGACCGGCTGGCCAGAGCTGCCTACTGCACTCACATGTTGGAGGTACACTAGGGAGGCATATTAGATTCTGATTGAGCATGCCGCAGCGGGGCATAGATATGTTAAAACTCATGATGCACCCCCGGTATGTACCACATTTTTAGTTTTCTCATCTCTTTCTAATATTTGTTCTTTCTGGACATTGATCATTTCTAATGCATTTGCAGGCACCCCCAGGATACATTGAGTATCTGCTGGAGCTATTAGCCTTATTTGAGAGCATGATATTGAGGAAGGAGGCACTGTTCGGCTTCCACGGCATTTGAGTCATTTCTTTAGTTCTCTTACATTCCAGTCATCAAATTTCCATTGACACACTGAAACTGACATTTCAACTGAAAACTTCCCTACACTGTACCGAAACACTGTATCTGAAACACTGCACTTACATACTGCATTCATACACTGCATTTGAAATACTACATTTACTCATTCTGCACACCATACTTGCATCTGATACGCATACTGTAGCTAACATATGACAATTGTCTTTTCAAGTTCCACCCATAACGACAGCACTGGCGGTAACTGCAGCACCAGCACCAGCGATGCCTTCTTCAGTGGCAAGGAGGAGAGAAAGACAGGCTCTAGCACGCAGCCAAGGCAGAGCCAGGGGGCACCCGAGATGAGAATGGCCTTTCAGAGCCCATTCTGAGCGAAGATGAGGCTGGGACTAGCGAGGCTGAGGAGGCAGCGAGTCAGCATGCTGAGTCATCCGAGAGTGGAGATGATAACGCTGGCTTGAGTTCTAAGAGTGGGGATGCTGATGCTGATGCTGATGCTGATACTGAGGAGGGCTCCGAGGCGGAGAGCGGAGACGGCTCTGGTTCAGACTCTAATTCTGGTTCAGACAGTGGCACCGATGGAGACAGTATCGCAGAGTCCTCTCCTCCGAGGAAGAGGACCTTGAGGCGACCAGCGTTGATTCTCTGTAGTTTTTTGCTTGGCTTCTTTTTGTTAGTAGTGTTAACACATTATACAGCTTCGAACATGTTTTATTTTCTTTAAAAACTTGTACTGCACCTTTTGTAAAAACAACCATGATCAGAATAAAAACCAGTTTTTCATTTGAAAAAGTGTTGTATTTTGCATCATGAGCACCGTATCGCATGAAAATGAGATTGAATTTGATAATGAAAATTGAACACTTGCATTGCCACAACAGTCTGAATCAGGTAACGAACTGAGCAACAACTGAAATTCTAAACACAACATATAACTCGATAAAAGCAACAATAATTTCAATAAACAAAACTAGACAACTCAATATACAACAAAACAACTTGAATATAACTCGACAAGCAAAACAAGACAAATACAACTCAATAAACAAAACAAAATATACAGACCTCAACAAGCATGCTAAGGCCTGAAAAGACTCAAAACAAGACTCCAAAACACACAAAGAACAGAACAAGGCTCATGCTACCAGCACTTTCCAGCATAAGAAGGATAGCAGGCTAGAGTGGGAGGATGTCGGCCATGAATAGAGGCCGTCGGCCATCAGTGGTGGTCGGTCGGCCACCAAAGTGGTGTGTCGGCTATCACCAATGGCCGATCAGCCATCAATGCGAGGAACCTCCAGAATGTTAACTTCTGGCTTCCACTCACTGCCTTATCTTCTACAAAAGGTTTGGACCTCGTAGTTTCTTCATTTCAGCTGCAAATTCTTCACAAATGGAGCCATTCTTTGCCCAAAAACTCTCGAATTGGATTACAACTTTAGATGGCTTGGAAAAGCTAAATTTCTGGGGTTTCGGCATAAATGCACTATTCCCGCTGAGTCGTTCTCCACTTTGTTTTCCATTTCTTCACGCCGCGGCTAGATGTTGGAACCTGATTACACACGTCTTTAGCTTCGGGGGTTAAGAGATATGTCCGACAATCGAAGAATTTCAAGTGCTAATGGAGTCCTGGCGCGATGAGGAAATCTTGCCTCAGCCCCGTTTTGGTCACATCCAAGCTTTAGGACAGATGTGCGAGCTTACTCTATACGAGGCCCGATCCTTGGTTCACAATGGAGAGCTGGACATCCCCAGTCTAATTCATCGATTTTCTGACGCCGGTGACCGAGGCGATTTTCTTTGGCGGGATTTTTGACAACACGCCCTTTGTTTGTGTATGCTAGCATACTTTCTTCTTGCCCCTAGTTTCGGAGAGTCTAGCATTCAGCTAGTTGAAGTGGCGCAAGGCTTGAAAGAGGGCAAGAGCTGCATGGGCTTGGTATTGGCCAAGACTTTGATGAGCTTAGATGCCTTTCATCGGCGAGAGACAACCAAATTCGCGAGAAGTCCATTACTTCTTCAGGTAATGTTTCCCACCATTTCTAATATGTGTTTCTCACATCTCTCGGCACTCATGCTCTATTTTTTTCTCAAAGCCCTTTTCTCACTCTTTTCTCTCAACATACACCTCTCTATTCTTTAATCTCTCTTTTTTTTCATCCCTCCCCACATATGGCTCATAGACAGGTTGAAAGTAATGGATTCTTGCCCTGCATATTCAGCCCAGGGCTATTTTTTCCGCCAACAGCTAGTTGGTTTCCAAATGAAGAATGGTGGTGCCATTGGATGTACAACAAGTCTGCTGTTGACATTGCTTGGCGTTGCTCCTGGTTTGATCTGCCCGAGATGAGCTACAGCATGACTCGGTAACCTGGCATTCAGTTGATTAGCCTGACACACTATGTGTTCTACTTTCCGTTCCAGTTCAGGCGTCAATTCAGACACGACCAACTTGCCCAGAAGGGGGGGGATAGAGTACTCGGCTTTATTCCCAATCTGAGGTTCACAATTGCCTCAATATCCCATTGTGTGGAGGACGAGAGAGCTTCTAACTCCTGCCCCTAGTTTCAACTGCGCACTTTCTAGCGAGTGCCTGACTTGGCTCGAAGATGAGACACAATCCGGGCCCACTTAGCATCAGAAGCTTCCACAAGCGCAGGGAGGGGACGCAGGAACACCTGACTCAGCTATGCCCCAAGTTTATTTCTTTGATCTTACTTTTCAAGTTTTATGCATGTAATAAAAGCAGCTTTGATTTGTATCAAGAGTCGGAGAACTTTGTATTGAAATCAATGAAATTGAAGTTGTGGGCACTAAATTTTTTCTTTTGGTCCAAAAATGGTCTAAGTTGTAAAAACATTAATTTGAACAAAATCAACTTTTATCAAAACTTTTCAAAACCATTTTCGATAAGGATCACAACTTGACACACATGGAATCTATCCTTGAGATGTATAACCCCGAATCCAAAAATGAAAAATTGCCCCTTGACTGAATAGCACTGCTCAGCACTGTAGTCCGCTCTTCTCTCAGATTAAGGATCACAACCGAACTTTCGAATAACGAACAGACAAGGATGCCTTGATCAAACATATGGACACAGTTGATTTGGAGGTGTTTACGGCCAAGCTTCAGAATGAAGTTACATACATATCCCAAGGATGGGAATTAAGCCTTACGTAGTTCAGTTCAGGTTCACTCGAGTATTAACTTTCTTCTTTTACGCTCTAATTTTTGCCAAGGCTGCCATTTCTGGGTTTTCAACCTTACGAGCTCAGTTTTTCTTTTTTCAAATTTTTTGTGCTCTAACTTTTGCCTAGGTCGCCCTTCCAGGGTTTCGGCCTAGCGAGCCTCTCAGGGATAATATTTCTTCAACTTGTCCATGTTGATCGGTTGGGAAAATTCTAGGCCATCCAGGTCTATGAGAATAACAGCTCCACCCGACCAAATAGTTTTGACGATGTAAGGACCAGTCTAATTGGGTCTGAACTTGCCCCTAGAGTCATGGATGGGAGCTCGGTTGTCTTTCAATACCAAATCCCCTTCCTTAAGATTCCGAGACTTAACTTTCTTGTTAAAAGCCTTGGTAATCCTACGTTGATAGCCTTGAACATGGTACAGTGTTTTCAACCTTCTCTCATCGAACAGCATCAGTTCTTCAAACCTGCTCTGCTGCCAGTTCGCTTCTGCTATCTGGCACTCAGCCATAACCCGCAGCGACGGAACCTCTATTTCAATCGGTAGAATAGCTTCCGATCCCATAAACAAGAGAGTACGGAGTTGCTCCAGTGGATGTCTGAATTGAAATTCTATAGCCCCAGAGAGCAAATGGCAATTTGTTTGGCTAGTCCCTGTAGGTCTCCACCATTTTCTGCAAAATGTGCTTGATGTTCTTGTTGGCAGCCTCAATAGCTTCGTTGGTTTGCGGTCGATATGTAGATGACTTATGAAAAGTCACGTTGTATTTCTCCAACAAGTCGATCACTTCTTTTTTAAAATGGGAGCCATTGTCTGAAATGATCTCATTTGGGACTCCATAATGGCAAATGATGTTGTTTCAGATGAACTTAGCCACATGCGCTGCTTTCAACACTGTATAAGACTGAGCTTCCACCCACTTCGTGAAATTATCAATTGCCACCAGAATGTATTCGTGCCTATTTGACCCTTTCGGTGTAACTACCCCAATTACGTCAATTCCCCAGACTGAGAAAGGCCATGGTGAAGTCATGTTGTACAGCTTCGACGGCGGGATATTCATGCGATTTGCATGGATTTGGCATTTGTGGTATCGCCGAACAAAACCAATACAATCCTCCTCCATGGTAGACCAGTAGTAACCTTGCCTGAGAATCTTCCGGGCTAACATTACCTCGCTCATGTGTGCTCCACACTCTCTCCCATGGATGGCCTCTATTAGGCGCTTCGATTCTTCTGTGTCGACACACAACTTGTGCATTCCCAGATGACCTCTCTTATACAGTTTACCTCCGCAGATAATAAATTAAGCGGCCATCCACCGTATTGCCCTCTTATCTTTAGCATTTGCCCCTGGTGGATAAACCTCATTTTCCAAGAAGTTCCAGATATCATAATACCAAGGGTTTTGATCTTACACTTCATTTATTGCGGCGATAGTCTCGTAGATCAGCGTGTATCTCTGTTCAATGATGATCGGACGCATCCGGACTCCAAACGAGATGTCTATCATAGAAAATAGAGTTGATAAAGCATCAGCGAACCTGTTGTTCTCTCTTAGTAAATGAGTGAAGGTTAGCTTCTTAAATCTAGGAATCAGAACATCTAGGGTTTGGTGATAGATTTTCATCTTTTCTTCTTTGACCTTCCAGTCTCCTTTTGCTTGAGACATAACTAGGTTTGAGTCCCCGATGATGTCCAACCTTTTTGCCCCTAGTTCCAGGGCGGCTTCCAAATCAACGATACATGCCTCGTATTCTGCTTCGTTGTTGGATACTTTGAACCGGAGTTTGAAGGCTAAGGGTATATGGGAATTGTCGGGTGCTATCAGCAACACCCCTATCCCATAACTGTATTGATTAGACGCTTCGTCAAAGTACATTATCCAAATCTCTTACTTGATTTGCAGAATAGCTTCATCTGGGAACATGTATTCTATCGCTTCATCCCCTTCTAATGGGTGATCTGCCAGGAACTCTACTACCGCTCTCCCCTTAATAGACTTGCAAGTAACATACTTTAAATCAAATTCAAAGAGGAAAAGCAACCAACGAGCTAGCCTATCCATAAGCGCTGGTTTCTCGAAAAAATATTTGATGAGATCTAATCTCGGAACTAGAATTACAAAGTGAGCTAATAAGTAGTGCCTCAACTTCTTGGTAGCCCATACCAAGGCTAAGCAAGCTTCTCCAGCGGGGTGTAACGAGTCTCATTGTCCAACATTTTCTTGCTCAAATAGTAGATGGCTTTCTCCACCCTATCCTCAGATTCTTGAGCAAGCATACATCCCATCGTTGTGTCCGTTACTAACAGATACAAAATCAAGGGCTTCCCTAGCTCTAGCAGCGACAACATATGCGGATTTTGTAGGTATTGCTTGATCTGCTCGAAAGCGAATTGACATCAGTCATCCCATTGGAATTTCTTTTCTTTCTTCAGGAGACCGAATAGTGGTTCACAAGTCAAGGTTAATTTTGAAATAAACCGTCTTATGAATTGCACTTTATCTAGAAAGCCTCGCACCTCCTTTTTAGTCCTTGGTGGTGGTATTTCTAGGATGACCTTGATTTTGGAAGGATCTACCTCGATGCCCTTATGTGTGATCAAGAATCCCAGCATTTTCCTACTGTTACGCCAAAAGTATACTTCTATGGATTCAATCTCAATCTGTACTCTCTGATCCGTTGAAAGAATTTCTTCAAGGCAGTGTAGTGGCCCTCTCTTTCCTTGGACTTGACAATCATATCGTCCACGTACACTTCAACCTCTTTATGGATCATGTCATGCAGAATTGTGGTTTGATAGGTAGCCCCGGCATTCTTCAACCCAAACGGCATCACCCTTTAGCAGTAGGTTCCCTACGACGTGGTGAAAGTGGTTTTCTCTCTGTCCTCAGATGCCATCAGAATCTGGTTATACCCGAAAAATTCGTCCATGAAAAAGAGCAACGCATGGCTTGCGGCGAAGTCCACTAATTCGTTGATGTGCGGTAGAGGGAAGTCGTCCTTCGGACTGGCTCTATTCAGATCTCTGAAATCCACACACACCCAAATTTTGAAGTTTTTCCTTGGCACTGGAACAATGTTGGCCAACCAAGTCGGATACTTAGATATTAGCAAGAACCTTGCGTCTATCTGCTTGGTGACCTCCTTCTTAATCTTCAAAGCCCAATCTGGTCGTATTTTCCAAAGCTTCTGCTTATCGGGTCGGGCCTCGGGGTCAAGAGGGATCCGATGTTGTACAATCTCAGGATCAATTCCAGACATGTCTTCGTAGGACCACGCGAAAACATCTTTGAAATCTTTTAATAAAGCGACTAAGTGTTTGCACTCCTCCGAAGACAACGTGGACCCAATTTGGACTAGACGCGGATCCTTCTTAGTACCCACATTAATTGAAATGATTTCATCAATGAGGGGTTTTACAAACCTCTCCTCCTCTCGATTAATCAAATGTTTCAAAACCAGAGGAATTCTTTCTTTTTCGTTTTCACTAAAATTTTGAAAGTCATGATCAATGCAGTATACAAGTGGCACAGAGAAGTACTCAGAATCTGCAGTGGTATTCTCATTCAAAAGGTTCAGCTCATCCAATTCCTTGATTACAACCGATTCAAAAGAAAAGGAAAAAGACGATCTGGACAAAACTTCGGCATCCGGGGTTATCAATCCCAGGAATACCGGACCCAGACTCAGAGGAACTGGAATCTGATTCCGACTCCACAGACTCTGTGGAATTAGATTCCGGCTCACTACCCAATTCAGAACTACTAGACAGTAAGCCCTCCTCCAGTTGCCAAATGAGAGATGGTGCGTTAGATGCATCTAAGATACCGCTAGAAGGGTTCACACCCGGTTGGTCTCTGATCATGGAAACGGTCAGGTTATCCCCCAAGCTCTTTGAGTTGATCTGAGGATTAGAAAGGAGACATGCCAATGCTACTCCTACTTCAAGTTCACTGCTGTTGGAATCACTTTTTGTGTTCTTTGTAGCCTCAGCAGTTAGTTCTGTCTGTTCCTCTGTGTCACTCTTTTGCAGTTGCAAGTCGAAGAAAATCTCAAAGCCGGGAACTCGTTGCTTCTCAGAGTTGAACCAAGGCTCGGGGAAACCGTAGAATGGGAAGTCTTCACCCTCCCGAACAAAATAGCCATTCAGGGTTCTCCGAATTGGTCGGTGCACAAGTTCATAGTGCTTTTCGCTTTGCTTTGCTTTGGCTCTTCTGGCCATTTCTTTCCCTTTCCTCATCCAGTCCTCTTTGGTGGGCGTATAGCCAAGACCAAAGGCATGCAGGTTATATGGCACATTGGCCAACGTAGTAACGCCCTTCCGGTGATTTCTTCCTAATCTCATTCCGGGCATATGCTGTAGCTTATTCATGAAGTACACAAATTAGGCGCTAACATACAGGCCCTCATCAACAGTCAAGATATTCTGCACTACTCGGGCCTCAGCCAAAGTAAACCCTGAAATGAAGACATCCTCTTCACCATGCACAATCTCCAGCACAAGTGTAGTGACCTCTGGCGGAGGATGTATAGATGAATTCCCGAAGACTGTGGCCACCCCTTTTCCATTGAGGTACTTCAGCATTTGGTGAAGGGTGGCAGAAACAACTTTTACTTGGTGTAGCCAGGGTTGCCCAAGTAGTAAGTTGAAAGTGGTCGAAACATCCAAGACATGGAACTCGATGTCTTGTTAAGCAGGTCAAACCTGCATTCTGATCTGTACCGTTCCCATCACCTCTCTGCTCGTATTGTCGTAGGCTTGGATCACTAGGGCCGTTGGCACAAAATCAGCCAGTTTCAGACCAATAGCATAAGTCGTACGACATGGACATACGTTAATTGCTGACCCAGTGTCGACTAATACGACTGGCACCTACTTTTTTCGGCACTCTACGGATATGTATAGAGGCTTGTTGTGTGCAGAGCCTTTTGGCGGTAACTCCTTATCGGAAAAGGTCAAAGTTGGCGCAGCGCCTCCCAGGAAGATTAATCCCACTAGTTGTTCCAGGGTAGTCTCAATGGACAACTTGGCTTTATCCATCACTGACAGTACAACTTGTCTGTGCACTCACGAAGCATAAGCAGCCCAGATAAATATATCAGCTACAATATTTTTCAACTACTTCAGCATAACCTCTTCATCTAACTGTTTTGCCTTCTGTTTCTCTACTTCTCTGTCCTTTCCGGAGGCTTCGGGTTGGTCTAAATGTGGTGGTTTGAAATATCGGCCACTTCTTGTCATGTGGTCAACCTCTTCCATGTACCAGGTATTGTCAAGAAGGTCCTTACCCCAGTCCTGATCAGTATGGGCCAAGTGCAGGTCGTCGTCATCCCACCAGGTTCCTTCGGTAGCTAACAAGCAGTTGTCCGGCTCCGTTCGGGTTGTCTTTTCATCACAAATTTCCCCCCGCATTGTCTTAGGCCTTTCCAGCCTTCTGTTTGTTTTGACCCACTTCTTGCTCAAGGCACCTCAGTGCGACTTCTTGCTCTGTAGGTACAGTACTAACTATGCCCAGCTCCTGAGCCATTTGTTCTGCACCGGTGTTTTCCGGCAGTTTACCTTTTCTGTCGGCCGTTCCAGCCATTACAGCAGTTCCTGCTTTCTGTTCTTCTAGCTTCAGTTCAGTTCCCTCGTCTATATCAGGTTCATCACTTAGCCACCCAGAATTTTCTGTTGACCCGTTCAGATCAAACCAATCAATATGCATATCTTGCTTATCAAAGAACTGCAAATTGTCTGTATCCTCATCCCGATCGGCTAGATCATCTAATCCCTGGCTTGGTCCATCTTCTCGGACTACACTGACCTCCATCCCAATCGGCAACACCACTCCCGGCTTATCTTGGTTGATTGGCATAATATAGCAGCTCGGGTTGTACACCCCATTAGATAAGTCCTCAGAGCCTTCGGGCAACGGATTGACATTCTCCACCAAGGCTGACCTCCCTTTATCTTCCACTGTCACCACCACGGGTTCAGTTTGGATTGTTGACGTATTCATCATGCACAAGTCTATGCTCTCAAGGATGAACAACGCTGGTTTAGGTAGATGGGAATGGGTGATATATCTATACTGGGGTAGTAAGGAATAACCAGAGTATGGATGAGGTTTATATGCCAGGGTGGAGGGGCTTGATTATATGGTGGGAGAGGATTTGTAGTGATATTGGGTTTTTGAGGAGGTGCTATCACTTTGTTGTCAATGAGATCTTGAATCTCATGACGCAGTCTGTAGCACTGATCAGTATCATAACCATGCTGTTGATGAAAAGCACAGTATTTGGTTGGGTTGTGTTTAAGTAGGAGAGGATCGGTTAGCGGGCGTTATTCTAATGGCTTAAGATGCCCTTTTTTAATCAGAACCCTCAGGGCTGCGGATAAGGACATATAGAGCGGGGTGAAGACCCTCTGGCCTCGGGCTTGATGGCTTGAGGTTTGTGAAGTTGTGTTGGATGTACCGGCAAAGGGGTTGGTAATCTTGTGTGTAGTAGTGACCATACTCACATCTAAAGGCCGTGCAGCGGTGCTACAGCTAGTAGTCGCATTGGAACTGCGTGTGAAAGCCCTTTTGGGCTACTCCTTCTCATCATTTATCAACCCTTATCTCATTGCGTCCTCAATGTGAACTCCTATCTCATGGAGATTAGCAAATGTGAATAAGGGCAAGACAATCATTTTCTGTAGCAATCTCCCCTGTAGGTTACAGATGATCATTCTGATCTGATCTTTTTTGGATGGCTGGGTAGTCATCATAGAAGCCTTGGCCCTCCATCGAGTCACAAAGTTCGAGAAACCCTCATTTGGTTTTTGGTGGGTCGCTTCAAGATCACGGGTAGTGACCTCGATCTGGGTATTGTAAGAGTACTACGCTACAAAGTCCTCGGCCATTTCATTATAACTTCGTTTCACCAAGTCTTCCAGTTTTGCGTATCAAATGGCCGCTATACCCTATAGGGTTCAGCCAAAAAGTGACAACTTTTGCAGTCTGGTGAGACCCATTGGTCGTAGGATATCCGAAAATAACCGTAGATGGACCATAAGATCCCTGGAGCCGTCAAACCGGTCTATGTGCAGCATCTTGAATCTATCTGGCAAAGTCACTGCTGGGTCAGTATAGCCATCCTCAATATCCAGGATTGAATTTGCGCCCTGTGCCTGCTTGAAAAGCTTTTCTAGCTTGTTGACCTTCAATACAGTAGGGTCAACCTCAAATTCAAACGGCGCCTCCGTCTGGTAAACTAGTGCCTTGGAGGTCTGAGGTAGGATAGGATCTGCCTGAATGTCCACATTTTCCTGGACATGTATTGTGACCCCGGGTGCCAGAATTCCCACTGGGGGTGCATGGGATGTAGAGGCTACTGCTGGTTGAGGTTGCTGTTGTTGAAGCCTATCTATCAATTCTACTTGGCGGGCTGCGATCTTAGCTTGGCGAGCTGTGACCTCAGCTTAGCGGGCAGCATCTAGCTGCATAGTCTCAATAGTCTGTTGGAGCTGACGAAGCATATCTTCCATGCTGACTGCAGGATGCCTGAGCTATCAGAACTGGTGAATACTCTCTTTCTGGAGTAGAAGTAGATGACTGGGCTTGAAAAGGTGACTGCTGGACTGGTGAGTTATGCTCGATCCTCCTCCGTCTGGTAACTAGTAGGAGTGAAGTTAACACTAGTTGTCCCCTGACAAGATCCCTGGATCTATAGAGTCTCCTTACACGAGTCCAGAGTGCTTGGGGGGTAACTGAATCGTCAGATGCAATGGCGAAAAACTACCTTGAAAAAAGAAAATAAAGCAAAAAGAAACAAAAATCAGAAACCGCACAGCACCTCGGCTCAGACACAAACAACACACAGTTGCAATCATAAGTTGGAGAACTGTACTCAACACTGATTTTTGCCTCAAAACTGATACCCAGACTTGCAACTGATACATACATTCCTGTAGAGTTTCACTCTAAAAGCACATATCAAGCAAGCGAGAGCCAAAACACCCCTATGATGGGGTAGGGTTACCCTGTCTTAATTTTGTCAGGAACTAGGGATTCACTACGCAAAACAAGCGGCTACATGCAACTCCTGCATTCGGGTAAGCAATCTGTCTTAGTTTGGAACAGTCTCTATGGTTTTTGATATGCAACTAGGCCGATTGGTCAAAAAGGGTACCTCAGCAAGACTACCTAATATACCTCTCACACCTAACAACGAGAAGTGAAATGAGGATCAAACGGTATAACGGTAGTCTAGATCTAAGGGTTGTGTTCCATCGTGGCAAAGCCTGTAACCGGTCAGCCTTTTGGCAAGCTTTTCCAAGCAAGCCTCCGGCAAACCGCTCAAGAATAGCAAATGGCAAATACTGTGATTTAGGCGCACCAATGCAAATGTAGAATGCAAAGAAACACATAAGTGTAGATAAAATAACATATCATGAGTTCGAGTCAAGTTCTCTGAGTCCCCAGCAGAGTCGCCAGAAACTGTGGACTCGCTTTTTTCGCTCCCCCTTTCAGAAGGATGTTCGCGGATGAAGGACATCCTATATTGTAGAGAGACTTGTTTATAGCACTAAAAGGGGTTAAACCAGATGGAGAACTGGATAAAACCAACCGGAAGACTGTCGGTCAAATCAGACAGTGAATTGACCACAGTGTGTTCCACCATGTCGCCCAAGAGACGGATGCCTATGCCCTATGGATAAAATTGGAGGGCATGTACCAGTCCAAGACCGCACGGAACAAAGCCTTGATAATGAGAACGCTTATAAACTTGAAACTGAAGAGTGGTGTGTCTGTTATTGAACATATCAGTGAATTCCACAGCCTTGTGAACTAGCTTGCATCAGTCAAAATGGAGTTGGAGGATGAGTTGCAAGCATTATTATTACTCAATTCCTTACCAGACAGTTGGAAGACGTTGGTGGTTTCTCTCAGTAATTCTGCACCCAAAGGGAAGCTAACCATAGGAATGGTCACATACGCCTTATTCAACGAGGAGGCAAGGAAGAGAAAGATGGAAGGAGTGTAGTCCCAGGCCCTTGTCACAGAAAGTAGAGGCAAAGATAGAGAAAGGGGCAAAGATAGAGGAGGAAGTAAAAGCAGAGGGCGTTCACAGTCCAGACAGGGCAACACAAGGAGGAGCTTTTACTGTGATCAAAAGGATCACATAATAAGAGATTGCCTAGAGAAAAAGACGGACAGACAAGCCAAAGAGAAAGTCAATGGACACGGAGGTCCCTCAACTACAGCAGTTGTAGTGAATTCCTCTGACGATGAAGATGTGATGCTTACAGTCTTGTCAGAGTTAGAGACACCCGGCTGGATTTGGGATTCATAGTGTACGTTCCACATATGTACGGATAGGAAGCTTTTCTCCTCTTATCGAAGAGTCAGCGGTAGCATTATCCGAATGGCCAACAACACAGTAAACAGAGTTGTCGGCATAGGGACAGTACGGTTCCTAACTAAGGATGGAAGAAAAGTGGTTTTATTTGAGGTTCGACATGTGCCAAGAGTACGGAGGAATCTAATCTCCCTGATTATGCTAGATCTGAAAAGAAATTGTTTCTCATCTAGTGGCGGGGTTCTTCATGTACACAGAGGTGATAGAGAAATATTGCAAGGCAAGTTGTGCAACAAACTGTACAGACTGAAAGGAGAAGTTTTGACAAAGATGAGTGTTGTCAAACACCAGTCGAAGGGTACAAAGGGAGAACATACGCAACCAAAGCGTATGACTGAGCAAGGCTTTCATCAGGAATGGCGAAAAAGGTGCACGGGAACGCAATGAGGCAGTTAGAAGGTGCACGGATCTGAGCCAGTGAAACCAATCTTGAAGAAAGTTCAGAGCAAAGAAACCAAGTCGATAGAGACTGTGCCAGTGAAGAAGAAAGTTTCTTTTACTCCCGTGTTAGAGACATTTTGCAACCTCTCCAAAGATGCATGGAAGGGAGGGATGCAATCTCGAGTCGCAAAGTGAGTTTTGCACAGCACCCCAATAAGGGGGTACAAGCACTATGCACGGAGTTACATAGTGGTAGCTTGTACAGACCGATAAAAGTTGTCTTGGTAGAAGGACTAATTGTTAAACATCAGTATGGACGTACAAGTGAGACAGAACTGAACATCAAGGATTGCAGCATAGACAACGGGCGTATGAGATCGCTGGGAAGTTGTTCTGAAGTACAAAAGACAAAGGCTGGTTGTTCAGAAATAAGCTCCGAGCAAGGAAAATTAAGGATGTTGATGTGTCAAACTCTGAAGTTTTCTAGTTGCTCCTGTGTTCATCGTACAAGGAGTTGCACGGCAATACAGGGTATCCCGAGAAGGGAGTGCAGGGCATCCAATCAGGGGTGTCGGATACCTTGGCAGCAGGTTTTGTTGTGGATCACCTCACATGGACTGAGGGGGTGATTGTTAGAGGTCACCCCATGTGAAAGGGTGATCCTCATTTTGTCCATGTGAAAGCTGTAGGCAGGCTCCAAGTCAAGAAGTAGGAGAGAACATGGTAGGTGGAAGATGACAGCTGGCAGCTGGCTCAATAACTCTTCTTCTTTGACTTTATTTCCTCTCCACGTGTATATATAGATGCTGAGAGGAAGAGAAGAGCAAGAGGCAAGCAGTGAGTGTGTGAAGAGCAGTGTATACTCTGTTTGTGTTATCAGAGGGAGAGAGAGTGAGCTATATAGAGAGAGAGTGTGTGAGTTGAGTGTGTAACCCTCCTCTTGTTAATATATAGTGTTATCGCTCCCGTGGACATAGGCTGGATTGCCGAATCACGTTAAAACTCTTGTGTTATTACTTGTTTGTGTTCCTGGTGTGCCCATCGATCCCTAACAGAAACAAACATCATAAAGAATATCAAACTCATTTCCATACAAATTAAACTTATAATCTCACATCACAAATTGATATTACACAACCAATAAACTAAAAGTACTAATTCTCATATTCCTCTTTTACTGATGGTAATATATATGGGTAAATTACACTAAGTTTGAAGAAAATGGATAATTACCAACTACTTCCATTCAGTAGACTTAAATACAATTAAAGTCTTATTGACATTTTGAATGCATCAATGGGTCTTACAAATTCTTTTATCTTCTCTTCCCTTTTCTTCTTCTTCTTCTTCTTCTTCTCTCTCTCTCTACCATTTTTTCAAAAGCTTCACACCACTATTGTCTACCACTACCGCCGCCACTGCCATTCACTTGTTACCACTACCACTATTGTTACCATCTGGCCACCACTACCACTGTCATTGTTGTCCACCCACCACCACCACCACCACCGTTCATTAACTATCTCAACCATCGCCGATCTATACACCATATCACCATCGTCGCCGATCTACAGCCGATATATCATCACCGTCTCCTTTGTTTCATATAGTGAGATTGACACTAAATGAATCTAAACAATGGTGATTATCTAGATCTATCACCCCTCTCTTTTTCTCAAATCAGATGTGGTGCAAGCTAGATTCAGATTCAAATTTATTTTTTAGTAATAAATTTATCAATCTCTTTTGTTCTTTGTGTATGTGGAAGATGGTGGTGGATTCTTGTAAGTGAGTGAATGAATATGAACAAGGATGGTGTATATTAATAAATAAATTTACAATGATAAGTTTATCATTTAGGACTTATAGGTAAATAAGTATGATCAATAGGATTGGTTGTAAGTGCCCCTAAAGAAAATACAGTTAGTTCCACACTTTTGACATGGTTGTAATCTTTTTCAAAGTTTTAATTCATATAACACTCAGGCCATTTTTTATTAGTAATTCATTAATCATATGAATGAAAAAGGGATGTTTTCATCTTTTTTCTATTAAAATGTATATTTATTTTTGTTTATTTCAGTATCTATCCATCATTGAAATTAGTTTTGATCACTTTAACCATTCTAAAAGAGAGATTCGTATAATTATGTTAACAACATAAAGTAAACTATATTTTCTCAAAATCTTAAGAAAGATGAGCATTAAAAATAAAAACGAAATAAGGGTGACGATAATTTTTTTATTAATAGCTAGAAAAATGATTACTCCACACAATTTCTGCCCCAAATGATATGATAAGCAAAATTTGAAAAGTTGACCCACACTCAAATATTTTCTCAAGACTCTCCTTACATGTATTTTTGCCACCTCATTTGGGGAATTGTAGGAGAGAGAAATTGTGCGGATGTAATACTGTTGAATTTACAGTAGATATATATAACAATTTTAGTAGTTGTAACAAGAAGTGGACACAGTAAAAATACATGTGTAGATAATTGATTATTATTATTTATTAAAACGATGGATACTTACAAGTTATGGCGTTTGATTAACTTTTAATGGGTTCAAAGAGCCTCAATGGTGATGACAATCTAGAAAATAGAAGAAAATCATATTAAAATGGCTTTGAACGACTAGAAATCCCTCTGGTTTGCTCTGATATGGCTATGAAATAGTGAAGAACAATAAAAAGCTGAAGAGATACAAGAAAATGTATATATAAGGGTTTGAAATTTGAATGGATGGAGGCCAAAAGGCACCATAATTTCACAATTGGAAATGGTGCAAGATAGCTAGTGTAGACATACAGAACCAATGAAAGTAAGCCACATGTCCTTGATGTGACATGTTTCAAAAAAGTTGGTAGCCGAGCAGACTGTATGGCAGTAAGGGATTGACCCGTGCAGGCTTTGGGAAAAGTCATGCTAGCTCGATTGAAGTATCTTTTGCTCATAATCAAAAAAGGGTAATCCTAGTCATGATTGGAGTAGCAAACAAGATTAAGAGAGAATTGAGAGGAAGATTTTTACCAAACTAGTGGCACTACAAGAAATTAGTGATTTAGAGACTAATATTTAAAGATAAATTGAATTTAGTCTTTAAAATCCATCATTTAAGGATAAAAATAAATTTTAAGAGAAAATTATACAAATACACTATATTCTTTTATGATAGGCCAAAAAAATTTATTTAAAGGCTTTTAGGGACCAAAAAAATTAACACTTATGTTCATTTGAGCACTTGACCTGCGCATGTGACGTAGGTAAAAGCTAGAGACCAATTTATTTGGTTGCTAAAGGTCGTCAAACATGCGTTAATTTCTAAGTGCGAGCCTGGCCTATTTACTCAGCTACGAATCAATCAATCTCAGCTATTTCCACTATCTAGGACTCAATCGATCTTCAGCTTCGATCGATCTTCTCAGCTTCATTCTTATTTGATCTTTGTGCCGCCTCATATCAGAATCGATCTTCAGCTTTCATCTTTCAGAATCAATCTTCATTTTTCATCCTTCAGAATCGATCTTCAACTTTCATCTTTTAGAATCGATCTTTGGCTCCAACGCAAACCTAAGTTCTTTGGTTTCAATCCGAAGGTAAATCAATATGATTTTTTGCAGATATATATAAGTTTGAGTAAATCGATTTGGTTTCTAATAGAGATCGTAGTAATTTGGGTTCAATAGTGATTTGGTGTGTTTTCCATCTCTTTCTCTCTCTACATAGACACATCATATATACATATACATATCTTTATATATACTCCTTTGTATTCATTCAAATTGGTTGAATTCGAAATCCTCTACTACTATTGCTTGAGTTTTTCATGGTAGTAATTCGTGAGATAGTAGGATAGGGACATATGTTGCTTTGAAATTTGAATCTCATATTGAGATTACAGAAAGTATATTGAGATGTTCAGGTTTATTTTGAATGTAGATCTTACTATAATTGAATTTAATATTAGTCATTTAATAAATTTTTTGTAAATCATTTTATGATTGATTCTTTATTCTTAACATTGTTGTTATTTTTTAGGGCATTACTATTCAAATATAAAAATTAGAACCAATTTTTTGTAAAATTAGATTAAGGATCATCTCTTGTTAAATTTTTGTGTGCTCCTGTTTCATAACATTTACATCATTGAATTATGTAAAAATTTGGGCATAGTCTAAAGATTGTGAGTGTTTTAAGACACAATGATAGAAAAATTTTAGACTGAAAATCTTATGTCACAAAATAAAATCACAAAAAAATATATTAATAATATACATATCAAATATAATTAATTAGGATATCAGTAAATAAGAATACTTTCGGTCGGATGACACCATAAAAATATTAATGAAAATTTTAAATATATAAAAAATTTATACCAAAACTTTAGCTAAAATGATGTAGCAATAAAATTTGTATATATTGTGAACCATATAAATTTTTTTTTTTTTAGTTAGCCAAGTGTTCAAAGTGATTAGGACAAGAACATGCACTTGAGGCATAGTTCACAGCAACATTTTCCCAGTAGAGGCCAACTTCAAAGGCTTCCCCAATACAAGTGACCCTACTGATATAGAAGTTTATAGTAGTTACAGCTGTGAATGGATGGAAAAATAATGCCTTTTTTTTTTTTTTTAATGTCGTTTTTTTCTATTTGTTGAGTTTAGAGTTTTTTTGAGCAGTAGCATTTGTTTGGTTGCTGAGAAAGTGAAGAAATTGGGAATGTTGTTGAAGTAAAAATGTTTGGTTAGTATTTTAGAATTACTTGTCTTGTTTATTTGTGCATGTTCTTGGCAACAAAGAGGAAAATATATACCCGACGAAAAATCGATTTCAGTGCCAGAAATTAGACTTTTGTTAGTGACCATCTTTCTTCACAGAGAAAATTACTAATTTTCATTTTTGATTTTTTATAATAAAGTTTAGTTTGTTGAGTTAGCTTGTAATTTTGTAGGCAAGTTGGCAATTTCCAATAGCAGCATTCCAAAATTCATTTGATGTTGATTTTAAATTCAATATATATATTCCATGAACATGTTAATATTCCTCTTTATTTTTATTTTTATTTTTTTTACAAACAACAATAGATTCTACCTTGCAGAATAAAACATACGCAAATCCTCTGTTTGATTAATTTAAAAAATTTCAAAACTTGGTTTTGTAAAAAAATCGAAAAAATAGATATACACTTTTAGTGTTTATTTTTGTCAAATTAATTTTTAAATATTTATTATAAAAAATTTTAAAAAAGTTATGAAAAAGAAAAATTAATCTAACATCTCTCTCTAACTTTTAGTAATGGGAGAGATTCACAATATTTTTTTTTTTGTAACCTAAAGTCCCTCACCCTCATCCACACCCGTATATCATACCATCTCTCTCTCTCTCTCTCTATATATATATATATATATACATATACCAAATCTCTATTTCTCTCTCTCTTCCGTCTCTGTATTCTCTTTCTCTCTCTCTCTCTCTCTATATATATATATATATAAGAAAGATTGATGTTTGTGGTGGTGTTTCGAGAAGAATTGGCTAAAAGATTAGTCCAACAGGCGGTTTGTGCTTGGAAACATAAGAAACTAAGTATGGCAGTGGATGATATCTCTGCTATTTGCCTCTTCTTCTACAATTTGACATCCTCAAGCTTCCATATTGTCTGTGTGTATATTTTTTCTTGGCTCTAGTATACTTGAAAATGAATATAGAGTTGAATGATAAATATATTGATGACCATGTCCCTGTTTTCTATACGGATGATATATATATATATATATATTTGTAAGATACATATTTGCGTCACTTGTTGAATTACTTCCCTTATAGAGGGAAGAATTAAAGGGTTGACAATAAATTATTCCATTCTTTTTCTTCTCTCTCTTCTTTATGTAATACATAGCGAAATTTTTTCAAACCACAGAAATTTTCAAAACACAGAGAAAATCAAAGAAATTTCTCTTAGTTAGGCGAAATTTCTTTGAATTTCTCTAAGTTGGGCTAAAATTTCTCTAAATCAGGCGATATTTCTCTGAGTTTGGGCCAAAATTTTGATTGATTTTCTCTAGCATCTAAATTTTTCCTAGCTCATCAAATTATGTTGCTTGTTTGATTTTTACTAGTTAGTTATATCCTTGTGTATAATTTTCCTCTTGAGATGAATTTTCTTTGACATCACAATTTTTCTAAACACATTGGATTCACTTTACTCTATGTGCCTTGCTTGATTTTCTATGGCTAGTTGTCTCTTTGATTTTCTCTCATATTTCCTCTAGAATTTTAATTTTCCTTGACCACATTAAACTCCCACTAATTTGTGTTGTTTATTTGATTTTCACTGGTTAGTTGTTTCTTGAACTGAATTTTCTCTAACATTTGAATTTTTCCTGAAAATATTAAACTCTCACTAATTTAGGTTACTTGTTTGATTTCACTGATTAGTTGTCTCATTGTGTGTAATTTTTCCTCTGACATTAATTTTATCTGGCATTAAGATATCCCCTGTAGATTAATTTTCTTTGAACACATTGGACTCTCTTTCTCTCTGTGCCTTGCTTGATTTTCTTTGGTTAATTGTCTCTTTGATTTTCTCTGGAATTTTCTTTAGCATTTGAATTTTTCCTGCCTACATTAATCTCCCACAAATTTACATGCTTGTTTGATTTTCACTAGATTTCTAACTTCGAATTTTATTTTTGATCTTTTAAGATGTGTAGTGTTTGCTGTTTTTTAAACTGTAATTAAATTTTGTACTTTAAGTTCTTTGATGAACTTAGTGTGATGTTTTCTTATAAAAATTATAGAAAAATTGATTTGTAAGTAGCTCAATTTTCTTTATAATTTTATTTGATTTGTTCAAAACACAGATAAAGTTGTAAGCAAATCAAACAAAATTGTTCAAAACATAAAGAAATTTGTGAGCAAACCAGAGAAATTTCAAACCAGACAAATTTCTCTATGTTTCAAAATTTCTTTGAATCGAAATTTCTCTATAAAAATTTGAGAGACCCCAACTACTATGAAAATATTTCATATCCTTTATGCTATAAAATCTTAAAATGAGGGACCATAAAAAAAAAAAAATCTCATTCTGAAAACTCAGCTCAACCAACTGTAAAAAGAAAAATAAAAAATAAAAAATACACTACTACAAAACAGTTAAAGATCACTCTTTGATAAATGAAAATATCTCACTTTTATTAGAAGTGTGATAAAAAAAATTAGATGGATATTTTAATCACACTTAATTTGATTAAGTGTGATAATATTTATTTTTTATGTCACTTTCAATTAAGTGTGATTATATATATATTTTTAATCTCACCTTCTAAATAAGTGTGATTATATATAATTTTTTTAATCACAACTTCTAAATAAGTGTGATCAATGTGATCAAAAGTTTTTTTGGGAAATATTTACCGCCTAATTTTATTTTAAGTTTAATTTTATTATTTTATTTTATTTTTTATTTCTCTGTATGTATCGAATGATACATACACCAAAGGAAATACCAATCAACACTCACAGTCTCTTGCTCTCACTCCCGTCGACTGTCCATCAGTCTCCTCTCATCGACTAACCATCGGCCACCGTCGCTCACCGTCTCATCGCCACGATCAGTACACTGTCTCAGGCCCATTGATTTTGAATCAGGTTTTTCTGTTTCTCTCTCTCTCTGTCTTTTCGTCTCTCTCCCTTCCCCTATTTCCCTATTTGACTTTAGCTCTAGGATTTGTTTGTTTTTGTGTTTTGATGTTGTATGGGTTTGATTTATGGGAAAGAAGTAAATGGGTTATGATTTTTTATCTACATTTAGGGGTTTTTTTTTTTCTTCTTTTGATGAAGAGGCTTTCAAGATATCTAAAAGAATTCTTTTTTGGATTTATGGGACTAACTTGATTCTTTGTTTCTCAGCTATATATTCAAACTATTCTCTTAAAATCTAAACTATTTGTAACTCTGTAGCACCATTTGGTTTTACTATTGATATCTATCTTCTTTCCCAAGCTTATCACTTGTCATGAATTTATTGAATCTTAGGGCTGTGCAAGGGATTACAATTTGGGAAGGGGAAGGAGATTATTTTTCCATAGCACTTATTTAAAATATTCAAACAAAAAAAGCATTAGCAGCTCAATTAACTTAGTTGTAGTTTGTACCAGTACCTCTCACCCCCGCCCCAAACCCAAGAAAATACTAACAAACAAATAGAAGGGTGCAGTATTTGGTGTAAATCACGCCAAATCTTTCAGAAGTACTGTTTCTTGAAAAATATTATGACAAGGCCACAAGAAACTCAACAAATCCCTCTATGCAAACTACATAAGTATGGTTGCTTATGCACTCTTATTAAATTGTACACCATAATTTCATGCAGCCTACTTAAACCCACATTCTATTTAATAAATCCTCCTTATTGTGGTAGTGCTAGTGGTGATTTTATGTCACATTGTCTTCTCATTTTACAAGTATGAATTCAGAATGAAAGCATTCATTTAAGTTCATGTTCTTTCTTGTATTGCTATCCATCAGTCCTCTTAACAAGGTCCTTATTTTAAATGTTCTTGACCTGTCAATCCTCTGATCATTACCCCATTTTCTCAAAGGGAGACAAATCAAAGGCAGGGATTCTAAGAATTAATGTTGACCTCAGTGTCCATGGTCTGTAACCTTGAGGGTTGTCTCGAGTGGTTAGTGGGTGTCCTTCCCACACAATTGTTTAGGGTTCAATTCTCTTAGTCATTAACACTTTAAGAACTCAAAATTTGTAAAAATGTCATAAGAAGATGTCAGAATGATCATAATCCATACTCCTTTTGTGTGGGAACCAAGGATATGAAGCAATTAATGGTGATTTATTGGACTCTTACAATTTGTCTCTTCTGAATCCATACATGGTTGGTGTTTCCTGTCTCTGTCACTAATGCAACCTCTCCTATTACTGCCTCATCTGAAATATGTTGTGTAGCCTAACTTAAGTGCATCCTGGTTGTTTCAAAGAGCAATGTCCACAAAGAAACAGTCTAATGTTTCACCAGACTTCATCAATGAGCTTCTTTATGTCAATTTCCAGAGTGTGTAGGTATGTTTGCGTTGCTTTGGAACAAGTCCCTTCCAGAAATGCGAAACGGGCTTTCTTTTCTACTCACATGCTTATGCTTCATTTTTCTTCTCTTTTTGTTTTCTTTCAAATTTATGTTTCACTTTGCCAGAGGCTAGGGGATCCATTGCTAAGACCATTTCTTCAGGTTATGTCTTTCATTTAGTTTTGACAGTTTAAAACTTTTTTTCCCTTATTAAGTGGTTGATAAGAGAATATGAAACTTTTTTTTTTTTTATTTATGAAATCCCTCTTTGTTGATACAGGATGTTATACAGTTCGGGCCTCTTGTGAAGACATTAGGCCTAGTGATGATAACTAAGCCTCTAATTATTCCATCAATATTCAAGCAGGTAAATACATACAAATGTTTTATTTGTTCTTCTCTCACACTATTTTTCTTCATTGTGTTGTGACCATCATTATTGCATTTTGTAAAGTAATACACAGTACGAGAGTATAGAACAAAGTTAAAAATACCATATGAGACAGTCCTAACATGTTTTTGTTGCTATAGAGTTCTGCATAGCCATTATTCCATCCTCTCTTTTGAGAATGAGACAACCATGCGTTCTTGAAATTCAATAGATATGCTGTCATTTTTTCAAGTAGGACCTTTGCATAGTTTGCATGACTGAAGAATAGGAAACTAATGAAAAGTATTTTCTGGAGATCATTTCAGTTTTTTCAGTATTGCTGTTGAAAATGCTTTTCCAACAATGACTCACAATTGTCAGCACAAAATTAGAAATTAATTAGATAAATGATCAGTGTTTACACAGCCAAATTTTAGAACTAATAGTACAATAATTAACTCATTTTCAAATGAAGATTAATCATTATGTTGGTTCTGTTTTTTAGGTTGGTGTCCCGGTGCTCCTCAACTGGTCTGGACACTTTTTCATGTTGAGTTACTATACATTTCTTTCTACCTTTGTTGACCCCGCAATTAGGTAATAATCTTCATAATTATGTTCTCTTTCAAGTTTAATCAAAACACCAAGAGATTAATGTTTCCTGTGTTTAAGTTGAAAAAAATTGTTGGTCAATCTACGCATTACATATCAAAAGCATTTTCTTATATTTGAAAATTTTCATTTTACTGCTACCAAAAAATTCTAACAAATTGATCATTTTGCAAGGCCATTGGTAAATGTTTTTTCATCAATAGCAACATGAACAATTTCACACCTAATGTCGAAGGCACAAGTAAAATAGTTCTTAGGCATCATTGATAAACTTTCTCACAGCATGGAACAAACACATCATTGCAAAGAATCATGTAGATCATCTATATTTTTGGTTGTTACAAGTTTGTTTTAAACTCTCACAGTGAAGGCTATTGAATAACTTTGTATATCGGTGGTCCAATTGGTAAATATTGTCAGCTTTAGCTGACACCTATTTTTCTCTATCTTTCGTGGTTGTGTGTGTGTGTTTGAATGAAGTATTTGTAATTACTGAGGAATTTCAATGTGATAGGGATTTAAGATGGAAAGGAACAAAAATCCCTTCATTTCGAAGTTCATTGTTTTGATATGTTACTTGATTCTATTTGATTCTTGTAGCTACTTGATTTTATTTTGTGAGAGTATATGTTATCTCATAGCTTGCTTGTCCCATTTTTTTGACTAGAAAAAAAAAAGGAAAAAAAAGAAGAGGAGAAGAGTAGTGGAATATCCTGCAATCTCACTGGATGTATGAATGGACAGAGTCAGGGACTCATATGGAAATAAAGGACCATGTTGGTGGTGAGATAGCCCAATAACTTTTTCATTTTTGGGTTGCCTTGTTTGGACAATAGCTTAGTGGCATGCATGGGCCTGGGAAGGTCCAATATGATGTTGTGATGGTAACTCCTTTGGTTTTTTGTTTTTTTGGTTTGTTGGAGCAAAGATGGTAACTCAATGTCAGCTCTTCCTCTTCCAGCAGCTGCTGCTACACAGAGTGTGAGAGAGAGAGAGAGAGAGTTATACCCAAAAAAAAGTCCTTTTGTTCTATATTTGTACCCAAAAAAGAAAAAGTTGGAGTCGTAATGGAAACTTGGGCTTTGATTTTTCTTGAGTATTTGTATTTCCATCTTTAACCCATCATGGATGGTGGTGTCTTCGTTTGGGTCCAGCAGCTATATTTCTAACAGGTTTGTTACTCAAATTTTTTTGGATATCTTTTGTTTTAATAATCTTTCAATAATCTTTAATTTCTATCAGGTTTGTTACTCAATAATATTGACAACAGGTTTGTCCAATTTAATTGCTTTATTGATGTTTATATTATTAATTCTTAGAGTTTGTGCTTGAAACATTGTCTTTGAAGCATTGTGTTTGCTTAATAGGCTCACATTAGGTAGCTTGACGACTTCCTTAGGACCTTTCATATCCAAACATTGTGGTAAGTGTTTGGTTTTGTATTCTTACTGAAGTAATGATTGATCATTGTTATTCTGTGATTATTTCTTTGGTTGGTTATCTGACTTGACTATACATGGGCATTTCACGATAAGGATCAATAGAGCATTTGAAAACTGAATGATGTTAATAGATTGATTAAATTAAGAGCTTGAATTGTCCACATGGTTCAATAAAAGTGATGTGATCTAGTTAGTGCTTGTTGAAATGTAAACATTAGTTTTAGATTGAGGAAAGTGCTACACCTTTGGTTTTGTAGGCTCAAGCTTTTTACTAATGCAATGTATGTCTTCATTATTTCTTAAAAGTTTGTCTTTGAAGGAATTGATGAAGGATCCCTGAATGGAGCTCTAGACCATGCATTTTCTCACTATCGAGAGAGTAAGTACAACAGAGTTTTCATACCTTGCATTTCCCATCTTTCGTTTATTAAAATTTCAAGAAATTCCATAATTTTGCTACGCTATCATTTACATCCTTGCCACCAAATTCAAACAGCTTGAGAGGTTTCTTTCTTCTCTAAATGGTCAAAGTCATTTCACATGGAAGCAAGTGGGAGTATATTCTTGTAATTCTCGTTTATTGTTGTTTTTGATACACAGAACCAAATGAATGGAATGATGTCTCACGAAAGATTATAGAAATTGATCATAGCTGGAAAATACCTTGATGTGTACAACTCTATCAGAGTAAGAGGGTAATAACCTTAATCTTCATTGTCAATTGAAAGTAAATATACATACTCTGTTCAGAGTGATTTGGTGAGAAATGAAGAGGGGAAGGGGGACTCTTTTTGTTATGTTTGATTTATAATTTTGGATTTGTTGATTCTATATATATTTGGTTTTATGACTTTAAAATATTTGGCCATACATTGAAGATTTTCATTTTGGATTTATTAATTCTATGTATATGTCATATTTATGTATGGTAATACAAACATTTTATACTAGTAACAATCAAAGTCGTTATTATCCTTTTCTATTGGTGCAGGGGATGAAGAGTCAGTGTGATAAGAAAATATCCGATTTTGTCTTTTGTAAGACAAGAACAGTCTCTACAAAAATAGTAAGTTTATTCATATGCTTCTAACGGTTTCTGAATTAATTTGTGTTTTTATTTTTCATGTCAGAAATTTCCTGGAGAGATGCAAAATATGGTCAAAGAATTCAAGAACTTAGTTTTTTCAAGTTGTTTTTTTCATTTTTTAATATATGTAATCACAGTTAAAAACTTTTTGTTAATTCTTTTGTATATACTTTTGAACATTTAACTTTCATTTATGAAATATATGACGTTATTCCATTCAATATATGGTTGTGATTCAAAATATATATAGTATATAGTGTGTATTATATTCTTCAAATGCGCGTACAAAAATAATATTGATTATTCTTCAAATATGTCGAATTCTTTTTTTTATCACAGGTTTTATTAGTTATTAATCACACTTAAAAGATGTGATCTAAATGTTATTAATCACACTTAAAAGATGTGATCTAAATGTTTTTAGGGGGATGCACCAATAAATTCCAAATTAATAACTTATACACTGTTTAGTCCTAAAAGTTTTCTTATAGACTGAAAGGTCCCATTACAATGTTTCAAACATCAGATTAATGTTTCGAACATTAGATTTCGAACATCAGATTAATGTTTCGAACATTAGATTGATGTGCAAATGGGACTAAATGGAGCATAAGAAAACTTTTAGGACTAAATGGTTCAACTTTTCAGAAACTAGGACTTATGGGTAAATTTTCCATGTTTTTAATCACACTTCAAAAATGTGATCTAAATGTTATTAATCACACTTAAAAGATGTGATTTAAATGTCTTTAATCACACTTAATAGATGTGATCTAAATATTATTAATCACACTTAAAAAATGTGATGAAATCATTTTTTAATGACACTGAAAAAGTGTGATTAAAAATGACTCATTTTAATCACACTTCTAAAGATCACACTTTAATAAAACTTAAAATGTGTGATTAAAAAATATACATCACACAAAAAAAAAAAGTGATCTTTATCTATATTTGTAGTAGTGATAGAATCAAGCATATAATAACACCAAATAATTCTTGAACCCAAATTTGTTACCACGCTGTTGAGAAATCTGAACCTCAACCCATCAAAAAGCAAACGAGAGGGAGTAAAAGAGAGGCATACCAAGATAAATTGACTCAACTTTCCCACCTCCACGAATGCAAGATTTTCTTAGCAACCAAACACCGGCGACACCCAATTTCCAACTCCTAAAACAGCAAAATTATTTTTGGCATTTCCTAGATTTCAACTTCATCCAACAAACTAAAATCTCACACATTCACCATCAGAACAGGTACTATAATTTTACAATAATATCATATAAGTTCCATATAGCCGGATACTGTTCACAAGGCATCCAAAAAAAGGAGAGGACTTGAAAGGGGGAAAAAAAAAACCTACAGATGCTTGCACCGGGAGAAATTATCCGATGAACCGGCCCAGCATGTCCCCCAAAACTTTCTAGAGTAGACTTAAATTAGTGAACTACATATATGGTTGGTGTGAAGACTGCATTCCATTATCCAAATAACTGCCATAATTGGATGGAGCGGTATTATATGTAGATGTAGCGACCCTGTCATCTGGGGGATAGTAGTACGATCTTTGATCATAATCATAAGGTTGCTGAGCGTATGTTGGCTGGCTAGGAGTTTGGTAATCAAGGGTGGTGGTCGGAAGAGCAAGTGGATACCTCTCTGATATTGTTCTCCCGCCAAAAAACTGACACACCTTGTCCAACACTAGGGGCAGGAGCGGAAGCAGGAACAGGAGTAGCACCAGGTACATGGAACCTGTGAAATCCTCCATTTGCTAGTGCCTTCTTATGTTGCAGGGGTTTAGCAGATTTCGCGGACCTCTTCCTATCAAGTGATGGCCTATCTAGCTGGCCAACCCTTTTCTGAAGTGCAGCGAGTGGGTAGTCGGTCTCAAGATTGTATTGTTCAACGCAACCGATAACGGCCCTAAGTGCTGCGAGTTCTTGAGCATTCTGCATAGGAAAGTATCAGTAAAGTGTGTTACAAAACAGAAGTGTCAAGGAAGCTTTAACTAGGGCACATGAAGTACCAGTGCACCAGCAGCGTTTCCGAAGCTACCAGGCTTTCCTTGTGAGTTCCTCCTCAAATCCTTCAGATATGTCTTCAGGAGGGGCACAGGAGGGAAGCTTTCAGTAAGCTGAAAGGCATGGATAAAATGCACGGCATCGATTTGTTTCCCACAGTTGACCAATGCTTCGATAACAACTGCAAAAAAACAGGATCATGATGAGAAAATTCCAAATCCAATTAGAGGTATACACCTTTCAAATTGTGATAATGGAAATAGATTTTTGCAACTCATGTTTGTCCAACAAATGAATATGCTACAAAACCTAACAGGATTGGTTGACTGGGCACCCTTGAGGAAAAGTTGGTCAAGTCTCTGGAGTTCCGGAACCCATCAGGTCAGTCAATTCAAAGAAAACCAACCTGGCATTTTGTGTGTTAATCCAAGAGAATGGCAGAGCTCAGGTGCCCACCTCTGGTGAGCAACTGCAAGGACAAGTTTGCAGAGTTCGTCTTCGTCAAACTACAGAATCCTAAAAGTAGCAAGGAGCTGCAAGAATGCCTCAGCTTCCAATGATTTTCCATTGGCAGCATTGATGCCCATACCAACCAACTTAGGCTTCCACTCGTCAGCAATGGCCTTGGCTTGCTGCTTAATTTCAGGGTTCAAAAGGTGATCGGCACCCGGGTCAACCCTTGCCATTAAGGTGGCCATGGCTTCCATAAACATCAGACAAGATCGACGCACAGCGTCCTTTTTATCCCCTTCTTGGGTAGTGTCATCGGGAGGGCAGAACCCCTCCAGTGAAGCCAGAATTAAATGACCTGGTTCGGTTGCACTTTCAAGTGCGACAGAAAGTTCCGCACAAATGGCGGGCATGTTTTTTTGGTTCAACATCGTGTAATTCAGAAGCCCTTTTGCATCCATCTCCTTGCGAAATTGTGTCAGCTCTGGACAAGGCTTAAACCTCGCCAGCCACAGTTTCGGCATTTTCACCTGTTCAATTTGGGGAATTCTCCTCCGGGGCATCAAGGATTGCATTTGTATCACCAAGAGAGCTACTTACCTTAGTTTCTTTGTCGTCCCCACCATCAACTGGCTCCAAAGGTTCTGGCATGTGATTGGCCCATGCCTCTGCAATGGCAGCAACAGCAGCGTCTTTTAGCTCCTGAATACGATCCAACAAATCTTGCTCTTTAGCAGCAACAGCACCCTCTCTGTCAGCAAGCATTGTGCAAGTCTTGGATTCTTTTTCTTTAAACTCCTTCTCCCTAACTTTAAATTCTTCAATTTTTTTCTTCATCACTGAATCAAGATGGGAAAAGTATTCTTCAATTTCCAACCACTGAACATTATCCTCGGCAGCACCTTTGTGAGCTTCCAGTTCAATGAATGCCTTGCCGAGCTGTTCCATGAGAGAAGTTGCAGACATTCCCACAACTTGATCCTTTTCCGCCATGACTATGCAAATGGTTGGAGAGCTGCACAAAAGATTCTACACAAATGCATTGAGAGAGAGAGAGAGAGAGAGAGAGAGCAGCAAGAGAAGAGGGGGGAGGGGGGGCACATGCACAAAATATCTGTTATGGAAAATTATTCCCAAAAAACCAAGCCTTAAACATAAAAAGGCTAAGAAAATCCAAAAAAAAAAAAGATGTAAAAGAATTATTCCCAAAATTAATGAGTTGCAAAAATAAAGGTAAAAATTAACTCTTAAGTTCTAAATAATTGGCTAAACTCTGGTTCCTAAAATACATAAGCATTCTTCCATCACAATCCCCTGGTAGCTTTTGATAAAACTCTCTTTAGAATGAACTATATTTTGTAGTGAATTTTTCTCACTTATTGATTCATATCATCAACACATCCAGCCCAATCACTATCACAAAATCCAATTAACTTTGCATCAAGAAATTTCTCATAAAAAATTTCATAATCAAGTGTACTTTGAATGTATCTCAACACTCTTTTTGCAACCCTAAAATGAATTTGGCTTGGACTATGCATGAACCGAGACAATAAACTTGTAGCATACATGATGTCCGGTCTTGTAGCAGTTAAGTACAACAAACTTCCAACCAAACTTCTATAACAAGATGCTTCAGCTTCTTTGCTTCCATCTTCCTCTGACAACTTTTCATTCACAATCAAGGGAGTAGCAACTGTTTTGCAATTCTTCATTTTAAATTTCTCAAGAAGTGTTTGAGCATACTTCTTTTGGCAAATAAAAACACCACCATTGTTTTGGTAAATTTCAATGCCTAAAAAATGATGCAATAGTCCCAAATCACTCATTTCATATTTCTTCATCATCTCCCTTTTAAAATCTTCAATCAATTTTTCATCACTACCGGTAAAAACCAAATCATCAACATAAAGTGAAACAATGAGAATACCGGTTGTACCTTGCCTCTTGATGTACAAAGTTGGCTCACTTTTGCTTCTTTGAAAACCCTTTTCATTGAAGTAAGCATCAATTTCACTATACCATACCCGGGGTGCTTGCTTTAGGCCATATAAAGCTTCTTCAACTTGTATACTTTATCTTCTTTGCCTTTGACAACAAAGCCTTGAGGTTGATCAACATACACCTCTTCTTCTAATTTTCCATTCAAAAATACTGATTTTACATCAAGTTGGTGCAAGAACCAACCCTTTTGAGCCGCCAAAGCAATGATAGCTGTAATTGTATCAAGTCGAGCAACAGGAGCAAAAGTTTCTTAGAAATCAATTCCAAGTTGTTGTGAATACCCTTTTGCCACAAGTCTTACTTTGTTCTTTTGAATAGAGCCATTCGGATTGAACTTTGTTTTGAAAATCCATTTCACACAAATTATTTTTTTTCTTTCGGTATCTCCACTAACTCCCAAGTCTTGTTCTTCTCAATCACATGAATTTCATCTTCCATTGCTTTCTTCCATGCTTCATCTTTAATTGCCTCTTCAAAATTTTCAGGTTCAACAATGCATAAATTGCATCTTGCTTACACATCACTAAGACTCCTTATATTTCTTGGAGTTGAACTTGGAGATGAAGAACTTGAACTTGGAGAAAATTGTGAACTAGCAATTGGTGACAATCTTTGTAGAGATTCAAGAGTTGCAACATCTTCAACTTGTGGACTTTCCGATTCTTCATTGAAAGCAATGCTTTGATCTTGAACTTTCTTTTCCTTCCAATCAAAAGATGTCTTCTCATCAAAGAGAACATCTCTACAAATAATCACCTTCTTTTGATCCAAACTGAACAGTCTATAGCCTTTGGATTTCGAGCTATAACCCACAAAGATGCATTTCTTACTATTTTCATCAAGCTTGTGCCTCACTTCTTTTGGAACATGAGCATAACAAATGGAACCAAACACCTTTAAGTGATTTACCGATGGTTTCCTTCCACTCCAAGCTTCAAATGGAGTTTTGTCCTTAAGAGTTTTTGTAGGACATCTATTCATCAAGTAAACTGCTGTATACACGGCCTCACCCCAAAAAGTTTTGGGTAACCCCTTCTCATGTAGCATAGACTTGGACATCTCCTCTATGGTTCTATTCTTTCTTTCCGCCATACCATTTTGTTGTGGAGTGTACCCAACAGTCAATTGCCTTTCCATTCCAATATTTTCACAAAATTTCATAAACTCATTTGAATTGTATTCTCCGCCTCTATCACTTCTCAATACTTTCATCAAACAACCACTTTGTCTTTCAACAAGATTTTGAAATTTCTTGAAGATAGATAAAACTTCACTCTTTTGTCTCATGAAATACACCCAAGTCATTCTAGTAAAATCATCAACAAAGATAATAAAGTATTTGTTACCTCCATGAGTTGGTGTATCCATAGGTCCGCACACATCGGTATGGACAAGCTCCAATGGTGCTTTAGCTCTCCATGCTTTCTCCTTTGGAAATGACTCCCGGTGATGCTTTCCAAGTGCACAACCTTCACAAATATGTTGCACTTCATGAATGGTTGGCAACCCAAAAACCATATTGTTTTGTTGTAGATGCTTCAAGCTTTGAAAATTCAAGTGCCCATATCTTCTATGCCAAAGCCATGAATTATCAATCACATCCATCTTCAAAGCCGCATTTTTGCTATACCGGAAAATGAGAGGAAAACTTATATTCTTCTTCATCTTGATTTTTGCTACAACTTGACTTTTCCCCCCTTTGTCAAAAATTTTGCAAAAATCGTCTTCAAAGTAAACAAGGTATCCATGCTCCATAAGTTGTCCAACACTTAGCAAATTTTGCTCCAAGTCTAGAACTAAGAGAACATCGGAAATGAATCTTTGAATCTTTTACCCATCTTGGTTTCTATAGCAATAGTACCTTTTCCTTTTGTTTGGACTAAGGCACCATTCCCCATTTTTACTTGAGAATTGGAGGAAGCATCCATTTTCACAAAAATGCTTTCATCTCCTGTCATGTGATTGCTACATCCGCTATCGAGAAACCATACATCCTTGGTTTGATCCGATGCCTTGTGACAAGCATAGAACATGTGCCCTTCATTTTTTTGCTCCTCGGAAAAATTAGCTTGTTGAGTGCTCTTGACTAGGCAATCCTTCTTGACATGCCCAAATTTGTTGCAATTGTAACATTTTGGCTTTCCTCGAAACCAACAATCTTTATCAACATGATTGCTTCGGTTGCAAATTCCACACTTTTGTTGAGTGGACTCTTCATTTTCCTTTCTTTGAAAATTAGACCTTCCTTTTCCTCTTGCATTTCTTGCTCTTCCGGTTGCATTTCTTCCTCCTCTTCTTCCTCTTCCTTGGGAATTAGAGGTACTAACATTGAGCTTGGATTGAAAGGCACTTTCAATTGACTTTTCAGATTGCCTACTCAACCTTTGCTCAAATGCTTTAATTGAACCTATCAATTCTTCAATACTCAAATTAGCAAGATCTTTAGTTTCTTCAATGACAGCAACAATGGGATTGTATTTCTCCGGCAAACTTATCAAAATTTTCTCAACAACTCTTTGATTAGTAATATTATCCCCATAAATTTTCATTTGGTTTACAAGTTCCATAACCCTAGAAAAATAATCCTTCAACAATTCTATATCCTTCATCTTTAAATTTTCAAAATCTCTTTTCAATGATTGAAGTTTGATGGTTCTTACCTTCAAGTTGCCTCTATACTCTTTCTGAAGAATATCCCATGCCTCCTTCGCTTTTGTTGCATTGATAATTCTTGGAAAGATTGCTTCTGAAACTCCTTGTTGAATAAAAGAGAGAGCCTTTGAATCCTTCTTCCTTTGCTCTTTTAATTGGTTCTTTTGGGAATTTGTCAAAGCTTCTTCATCTTTAGGTTCCTCGAACCCATTCTCAACAAGATCCCAAAGCTCCGTATAGACAAAAATAGTTCTCATTTTCACATACCAAAAATCAAAATTTTTACCATTAAAGATAGGAGTGGATACATTTTGGTTGTTGGGATTCGCCATGGACGTCGGTTTGTTCTTCTTCGGGGCTTGTTTTCCCGTATCCGATCTCTACGCCCAGCTTGCTCTTGACCCAACCAAAGCTCTGATACCACTTATGTTAGCTTTTGATAAAACTCTCTTTAGAATAAACTATATTTTGTATTGAATTTTTCTCACTTATTGATTCATATCATCAACACATCCGGCCCAATCACTATCACAAAATCCAATTAACTTTGCATCAAGAAATTTCTCATAAAAAATTCCATAATCAAGTGTACCTTGAATGTATCTCAACATCCCCATCATATATATTTAAGCCATCCATGCTTTAAAATTACACCCTTTTTACTCTAAATTGCTTCATATCATATATTTTCAATAAACAAATCCCATGTCACCCAAAGTTCTAAAAGATCCTAATCAGCAAAATTATCAAATAAAACTCTAAATAATATAAGAGGAAGACCAGAGTAGGCAAACCAAATGGGACTTTAGTGAACTGCATCCAAGGGCAGAGCATCAACTTAAATAATTTTGCTTAGCATTCCAGTAAGACTTTTTGTTATTACAGTCCAGAAAAGTAGAGGAGATAACAGCAAATAAAATAAAATAAAAATCTGATTAGCGTTGGTCAATGAATTTAATAAGTACTTCTGTTAAAGGAGAAAAGTAAACTTCCTAGAAGCAAGGACTAGCAAGAAAAGAGTGACATTGGCTTCCTACTTATGCCATCAAAATCAGTTATTCGGTATGACTATTCAATTTTCAACCACTCCTAATATCATCACACTTTGCTACCAAAGGAATCACCAGCAACACCACTGCTGCAGTGCCACAGAAGCATATTACCTCACAACAAACACCATGCTAAAAATGGCATCAGCCCCTACCACCATCAAAGTCACTGTTCATAACCAACCACAATAATCATACAAAATCCACTCCACTAACATCTATTATACAGCCATTGCCTCCAAAACCACAGCTCACCACCACAGCCAACCCTATTACTACTCTATCAATGCTTTTTCATCACCACACCATTGCAATTTTCCAGTGTTATGTGGCATAACAGTTTACAAATGCATTCTCCAGTATTCCCCAACATTCTGGATTTTTGCCCAAACATTTTATTTTTTATTTTTTAAAGGAACGGGCATACGACATCAATCTTGGAAAGAAAAGAAAAGAAAAGAAAAACCACCGCCTAGAACTGATTTGCTTGAAATCTTCAGTCATTTTCTTCTTTTTAATTTTTCAAATTAATCACAAGCATACATGGTAAAACAGCTAAAACTATAACCAATATTCCTTAATTAGTCCAGCATATTATTCTTCTTTACTTTGCAGCCATTATCTCCTAACCTTTCACCCATTTTGGCCAAACTGTTTTTAGACTGTTAAAACCATTTTTCAAAACGATTTTAGCCATGTATAAATCCAATCATTTTCATGATATTCAAACTCACTTTTCAATAAAAAAAAATTGTTGCATTTTTTTGGTAACCGAGCGAAGACAAAGTGGGAATGAATGGAGAGGAAGAGAATCCCCTGGAAAAACCTTATTTTCTCTTCAAAATTGGCTTAGCCGTACAAAATAGGGGCTTAGTTATAGTACTGCTGGATTCAAAGATTTTGATCTTGTTCAAAAAAATTGGAGAGAATAGAGGAAAGCCCATCTAGCTCAGTTGATCGAGCACAAGGCTCTTACCTTGTGGTCATGGGTTCGAGCGACATTTGAGTTCAAATCATATTCTAGGTCTTCTTCATAATCTTCCCAAAATGCCAAATTATAGATTATTAAGATACAACGAATTTGTGATTGATGAATCTGTAACAGTGCTCAAAAAATACCACTCTCTATACCAGTAATCAACCATTCCATGATAAAACAACATTGTTCCCATTGCATTTGAAATTTTAACCATAGCAACTGGCCTTGTATTAACTGTAGGACAACACAAGCACACACTATTAACAATGGTCCTAATTCAGCTAAAAATCACTATTTACCTCCTGGATCCAAGTACGCTATTTATTCAATATCAGTCAATAACATGAGGAAACCAATATATGCCTGTCATTCAAGCACCAAACCACTTGAGCGTGTGCACATAAGGTTCAATTGTTTTCATGTATTTACCAGAAACAAGTTCACCCCAAATGATAAATATAAAACACCCATCAAAACAAGTTCTGGCCTTTTTATTATCATCACCTTTATTTCTCCACATTAGTCAACAATTGTGGGCCTTTTGCACCCATTAATCATTGTTACTGCACCCAACTCAGTGGTTTCCCCCTCTCTCATACAAATTATATATAATTATATATATATATATTGATAAATACAATTTACATATTATCTTATACAAAATTATAAAGCAATAGTATTCACACTATTTTAAACTTTACATTCTTTTTTTGTAATTTAATCTCTCACAAAGGGAGTGTAAGAGATATAAATGAAGTATAATTGTCATTACTTATTTTATAATATATGATATATTTGGCAACCACTAGTTTTATATAGGCATCTTAGAGCATCTCCAACCAAACTCTCAAATTTATAGGTGTCAATTTTCTTTTGAAGACTTAGGTAGCAATTTGGCATCTTCAAAATTGACATTTATGAAGATAAGCAAGTCTCCAACCAATGCGTCAAATTTACTATTTTAAAATTTCATTTAATTTAGTTTGTGTTTTTATTTTTTTTTGGGACAAAACCCACTTAATGTGGCTGCCCAATAATAATAATAATAATAATTGACATCTCTCCCTCCCATATGTCAACTTTGTCACGAGGATGGCAATGTGTCAAGGTGCGCCCATCCGAGGGCCAACACCTTGAGGCCACACACATTTGTTCCCTTTGGAGAGCCAGAGACATGCCTAAGAAGTTGTTGGTGCAAGGGCAAGCAAACGCCCAACGTGCAGTGCAAGATTGTCCAAGACATGCCATGAAACAAGCTAGCTATCAAGTAGCAACTTTAGGCCAACTTTTAGAGGGTCAAATGTAATCTTGTTGCCTTGTAAATTTTTATGTAAATACCTTAGTATTAAAGGTGTTTTGGGACCAAGAGTCGTAATTTTTCTATTTTTGTAGAATTTTTAAAAATCCATTATGACTCCTCAAATATAGTGGATGTTTCTTCCTGCCAGCTAGGAAATTGCTTAACAAGCTATATATAAGGAGGAGGTACCCAAGTGTTGAACCAGACCACTTGTGCCTTTAATGTACCAAAACCTAGCTTATGGTAAGGCAACTTTTGTAACACTTTTAGTGCATTGTTCAACTATTGTAATGCCTTCTTTTGAGTAATGAAAAGTTCATTTCGCCTTTAAGTTGTGCAAAGCCTTTCAATTGTTGCTTACTTTAATTTTAGCTTGTTGATTGCTATTTTGTGACTTGTCTCCAAACTTGTGGCTCATCAACTAAACTAATATTGTGTTTGCTTGTCATTGCAAACCTTTTGAGCTTCATTGGCGGGCTAGTGAAGAGAGTTAACTAGTGCCACACACACTTGCATATCTTTATCAAGGCTTCCGCATTGCCGGTGTGTGACATAATACCAAATGCAACCTAGACAAAGGACATTTTGGTTGGAACTTGTACAGACGTCAAATATTGCACTTTAGGTTGCAACCAAAGATTTGAAATCTTGGTTGTACATGCTCTTGCCATCCCAATATGTTTATTTTAAAATTTATAGAAAAAAATGGACCAATTTCAACTTTTTTACAAGCTACGTGAAAGCGCGATTAATAAACACATTTTCTTGAAATAATGTTTAATATAATTGTTAACAACATTTTAATAAAATACGTTATACGTTGTTGGTGATCAGACTTTCTTTACACTTTGATTTTTAACAAACTTCTACTTTATATCTAACTTCAAAATGCTTTTAGGAAATATATTTAATAATCACACTTTTACGTAGTTTGAAAAATAAATTAAAAAAGAGTCTACTTTTTAAATAACTTTAAAAAATGTGCATTATAGTAATAGACTGTTTACGTGTGTGTAATCCATCACTTATTTGTTTGTTCAAATTCTGAAAACATATTACACTACTGTAGGAGTTTTACGGGTTCAATTGTGAATTTTTTTGGTTGAATTATTATTGGGTTTTTTTTTTTATGCATTTTCACATCCATACAACACTGCTTTAGTTACTTTATGATGTATCAAGATTTTGCATGCCCCATAAACTCAAAAAAAAGGCAAATTACACAAATAGTCCCTATAGTTTGAGGCTTATAACACTTTAGTTCCTGACTTTTTAATTGTGATACATTTGACCCTGAATTTTGAATCTTGTTCCAAATAAGGACAATTGAAGATATTATTAGATTTTTCAAGGGTAAAATTGTCAATTTGATAAAATATAAACTAATTTGACAAAAATAAATGTCAAACAAATATTTTTGAATTTTTAAAAATTATTTCTACATACTAAAAATAAAATTATGTAAAATTGATAAATCTTTTAGAAATTTATTTATTTTTTTTGCCAAATTAATTTTTATTATGTATTTTGGTGATGATCATGTAAAATTAATTTTAAAAAATTAATCATGTAATTTTTATTAATTTTATATAATTTTATCATTGGTGGATAAAAATAATTTTAAAAAAATAAAAAATATTTTTTTGACATTTATTTTTGTCAAATTAATTTATATTTTATCAAATTGACGATTTTACCCTTGAAAAATCTAATGATATTTTCAATTGTCCTTATTTAGAACAATATTCAAAATTCAGGGTCAAATGTGTCACAATTGAAAAGTCAATAACCAAAGTGGCACAAGTCCCAAGCTATAAGGACTATTAATGTAATTAATCCAAAAAAAAATATATGGAGCCGCCACTGGGTGTTGCTAGGAAGAGCTAGGATCCTGATCACTTGTTTGGATTACCAAAAATGAGAGAAATAAGAAGAAATGGAAGGAAATAGAGAGAAAATGCTCTCTTATAACCCACTGCTCTTCAAAATCAGAGAGATTGGGAGAGAAAAGAAACAAACAATTACTAGTTTTACATAATACCAAACATGTCCATTTAATACTAAAGAAATAAAAACATTAAAAAGTTATTTTTGTTAATATAACCTATAAAAATTTATTTCCTTTTCTTTTATATTAATTTATTCAAATAACACGGCAGAGAAATTTCTCTCCAACTTAACCAAACAAACAAGATGGAGAGAAAACCCAATTTTTTCTTCTCTTTTCTTTTCTTAAAAAATCATTCCTCTTCTTTTTATCTCCTAGATTCCCAAACCTCGTATAAAAATACAGTCTGACCTAAAGTGTGTAAATCTTCCTCAAAGGAAACAAGTACTCAAACCATAATGTTCAATTTCCCTCGCTCAACAATTAAACAAGGCATTGCAAAGAAAAATAGTGGAAACAAGGCATTACAGAGCACAAACAACCACAGGGCTTGCAGAGAAAGTTGAAAACCCTAATCAATGCAAAGTAGGAGAGAAAACAATGGCTTAGTTTGGGAAGTAGGTTGGCTTTTTGGCTTTTTGAATTTTTTTACTATTTTAGCCTAGGGCTAAAAAGCCTGGTTTGGAAAGGACTTTTGGCTTTTTTAGCTTTTTTGTAAGAGAAAGAATGTAATGATTATAGGTTAGATGTGATGTTTTGTCTTATTGGATTAAAAAGCCTATTTTGTTTTTTGTGATTATTTTAGCCAAAAAAGCTCCAAAACCAGCGTCCCGAACATAGACAATATATATATATATATATGTAGATATAGCATACCTCGGTATGTGCAAACAATCTTCAGCTAAGAGGAGCACAAAAACCCTAGAAATTCTGTTCTTAGAGAGAGCTTGGTAGTGTTTCATAGAATTTTCTAGATATGACTTGAGAATAGAGAGCTATTTTGAGTTTGTGAGTTTTGGAATTATGGTTTGAACGTGAAAAATTTGTTTGGTTATGAATTTTGAAAAGAGTTTTGAATTGAGTTTAAAATAAATGATATGATTTATGATATTTAATATAAAAACTTACCTGTAGACACCCTATTTTTGACCGACCTCAAGACTTAGACGTCATCATTTGTGCACTCGATGATTGTGTTTGTTTGTGCTCGTTTTGAGTGCCCGAAGTTCTCGGTGGGACGTCGTGTCTTTGAGCCTCTAAACCCTCTTTGTTTTGTACTTGCTTTTTGGACCAAACCTTGGTGCCTCTTGCCTGGAGGGGGGAAGGGCCTTGTCGGCCACTTTTCTCCCTTGTCGGCCACTTAAAGTGGTCGGTCGGTTAGGGAAGGTGGCCGGCCGGCCACCTAGAGTGGCCGACAGCCATTTTTCTCTTTTTTCAGATATTTTTTTGTCAGTTGTGCCAGCTGTTGATCACTGAGTGCCATCTCCATACACGTGTATGGAGGGATGAATGCAAGCCTTTGGCTTGCATTTCTATATAATAGGGGGTCTCTCCCCCATTTGAGGGGTTACAAAAATTTGTGAGCAAATTTCCTCTCTCTCTCTCTCCCTATTTTGTGTTTGAAAGTGAGAATTCTCTACACTTTTGTTGTAGGACCCTTAACCAAACACCTTCATCTTGGAGCTGAGGTTCTTGGAAGCCTAGTTTGAGTTCTTAAGAGTGGTTTTAGCTCAGAATCTGTTTTAGTACTGTGCTTCAAAAGTATAAGGTTTACCTCATTTAAGCTTTGTTTTAGTTACTTGTTTGGCCACCTTTGCATGCTATTTTGAGGTTGGTTTTAACCTCTGAAAGCTCTTTTTTTTTTTTTTATGGTTTAAAGTGATGGTTTGAGGTTTGTTTTGGAGTAAGGGGTGGTCCACCATTTTGTAGCTTGTTTGCTAAAGTGTAATGCATTTTTTTTAAAGCTTTTAAAACAATTTTTTTTGGCCTTTTAGCCACTGAATTCCAGGGGAATTTCAGTGATAAAAACTTGGTTTTGTGGTCCAAAATAGGAGGGGGTGGGCTCCCCTCCTTATGTCTTGTTTGCAAGTGTAGATAGCCTAACATGTGAGCATGTTTTTCTACCTTTTTGTGACTTGATCTCAGCATGTTTTAGGCTTTGATTTGGCCTACTTTAGCTTTGTTTTGGACTGCTTTGACCATATGAGCCTTGTCTTGCATAGTTGTAGTCATGTGCCTTCACTAGCTTAGTGTTTTAGGCCTTTAATCATGCTTTGCTTGAGGTGATTGCATGTTGTAGCATCATTTAACATGTGATTTCAGTGTATATAGCTCTGTCACATTCTCACTTACTTCACTCTTTCATTGCTTTTGAGAGTTGTGTTTTGTGCCTTGTTTGCAAGCTAACAAATGAGCATGTTTTTATAGCCTTTTGTGCTTCAATCTCAACATGTTTTAGCCACTGTTTTGGCATGTTTAAGCTTTATCCAGAGCTGGTTTGGTCATTTGAGCTTTATATTGCATAGCTATAGTGTAGTGCTCTTCACTAGCTTAGTGTTTTTGGCTTTTGAACATGTTGTGTATAAATTGCTTGCATGTTGTAGTATCATTTTTATGCCATTTCAGCATTGAAATATCTGCAACCTCCCTCATTTCTTCACTTTTCCATTTGTTTTGAGGGTTGGTTAACCTTAAGGTTGTGTTTAAGCTTGAGATAGAGCTTGTGCTCAATAGTTTTAATCCTTTTTTGAGGGTTTCTACTAACCAAAGGCATGATCTCTCTCATGTCTTAAATCATCCTTTGGTTGACCCCTCTCTCATTAGAGGACAATCACTTTGGACTAATCGATTAAAGGACTAATCGTAATGTAAAATGTATAAATAAAACATGACAAGTAAAACTTGAGCAAGTTAAGCATGTTGTGTTGCAATGCATGTGTTTGGATCGGACGTTAATCCAAACACAAGAAATGTGGGACGTTTCATACTCAAAGTAATAAAACGTGTCACGTTTCTTGGTCTCCGTCACCCTTGATCATGCATGATAGGGTGGTGGTCCTTTGAGTCTTATTTGTGCATTCATTAAGCTTGTAGAAGCTTGGTTCTCTAGCCATCATGCATTGAAAATGTTTGATTGATGGCTTAAGAGCCAAGTGCTACACTCCTTTGAGCTTGAGAAATGATAAGAAGTTTAGCAGTACACACATTCCTTGAAATGCTTTGTTTTGCCTCTGTTGCTCTCTGTTGCAGGAAAAGCAGAAGTCCAGAAAAGCAGGTGGCCGACCGGCCACTTGAGCTAGTCGACCGGCCAGTTGTTGTGGCCGACAGCCACTTTTTGTAGTTGACCGGCCACCAGTCAATTTTTGCACAAAAGTGTTCCTGTGTTGGAGCAGAGACAATCTGGAAGTTGGTACAATGTTCACAGATCAAAGCAAATGCAAACATAGGCAACCGATGGCAAGGCGATGGATTTTCGGGAGGAAGCCAACCGAGCATGCATGCATCCCTCGTCTTCGAGGCCATTTACTTGCTTTATTTAAATTGCTTTACTAGTTAGTTAGCGTAGCTAATTGTTCAATTCAAGTGTTGTACTTAATTAGCTTAGCATAGCTAGTTATTCAATTATGTTGTAATAATTAGCTTAGGTTAGTGTAGCTTAGCTTATTCATTCGGACCCTCCTTCGTGAGAGCGCAATGTTGTAATAAGTGTGCGTGCGTGTGTGCATGTCTTCCAACCCCACTTCTTTCTCCCTTTTATTTATCTGCTTTCGATGGTTAGATTAGGGACATTTTCGATTAGCATATCTTATGCTTTGCATGTTTGCATCATTCATTTGTTTTACATGTACTGAGACTCGGCGCATCATTCAAACTGCATTGTCAATTCAATACTTTTTTTGAATATGTGTTTCAAAGCATGCTATCAAAGTGTTGCAAATGTCATATTAGTAGCTGAGCCTATTAATTGTATTATTGCATGTGTTGCATTAGACATCTTGTATAGTTAGGATCATGCATTGTTTCTAACTAGCTTTTGTTTTGGCTTGGAGTACTCGGTAAGCTTTTACACTTTAGCATATTGCATGAGTGTGAGTGATGCCATGTTTATGCATGCTTGCTATGAGACTATGTACTTATATGCTAAACTACATAAATGCTTGTGGATGAAAGTTTTGTTACTTGAATTGGAACAATTCGACAAATGTGAGTTTTAAGCCCACTTTGCGAAGTGGCAAATCATGTTTTAAGCTCATCATGATTGGTGGCAAATCTGCGCTTTAGCCCACTTGAGGGTGTCAATTTCAAACCATTTTCGAAAATAAACACGAGTTGATTTGTTCCAAGTCTTGTGACTTAGTCTATACTTGCTTGTGTGCGTCACATAGTAAAGTTAGCTAATGATTAGGATAAGAACACATTAGGTTTATCAAACAACATATCATGATTAGTAGAGGTCGATCTTTGATCGGGCGAGCGGGGGTGCTCATTTCAGGACCTTCTCCTCTTATACCCAAGTTTCCGAGCTAAGGCAACTTTGGTGATGACGGACACGTGGCCTTTGGCACGAGTCAGGTTTCCTAAATTTTTCAAAAATAAAATATTTAGGTGGCGACTCTGTAATCTAGCAAAATAGTCCAACTTTGGCATTATTTGATTCAAAATCGATTTTTCAAAATGATTTGCCTCATTGGACTCTTTGGTGTTTATCAGTTTCACATTGCACTTTGTGAGATTAGATTCAGAATCGTGACAGAAGTCCGAACTGTAGGACCAATTTGAGCTCTCCGAAAGGGGGCACGAAAAAGTCGAGTTTACAATTACCATTCATAACTAAATATATAATCTAAAACTCTATTCAAAATTTATAAAAAATTAAAAAAAAAATTTATTTAAAATATAAATATAATAGGTGTGAAAAAAAACCAAACACTATTCTGGTCAACCGTCCAGATTAGCCAAATTTTTTTTATCTAAAAAAGAGTTTTCAAAAGTAGATGTGAAATTATAATTTAAAAACTCAAAACAAATATCACACTCAAAATGAGGGTAAAAATGTGTTTGGAGATTTTCTTCAAACACAGTCGTCTTCGTCTTTGTCGCAAAAGAATTCTTCGAGGGAAGAAGAGTGTGAAAATGATGATGATACGCAAAGCGATAAGGTGAAAATATTTCTGGAGCTTATATACACTGAAGAATGAATAACAAAATGATCGATTGGCCCAATTTGGTTGTTATATGTGTAGCAAATTAGGCCCATGGGTTAGATGCAAATTATCGACTTTTGATTAGTGTGAGTTTGTATATGTTAAATTTTGTTTGGTATACATTATTTTCTTAATCATGCGCTTTGTTTATTTGTATATATTAAAAGGGTTATTCTAGAAACTTTAATTAAAATTTTTTTTCACAAAGCACAAATTTAGTGGGACTTGCTTCACTTTTACATTTTTTTTCTTTGGTGAGACTTTTTCATATTAAAAATATTTAATGTTTTGAACATGTTTATGTTTGAGAATTATTTGCAATATTTGGAGAAGAAAAAAGTCAAGAATTATTGAAATATGTGGGATAAATTTGGATTTTGTTTGTTAGTTTGATACAAATCTTTTGATAAATTCAAAAGAATTTAAAAAACAGAAATGATAGAGACCTCCTTTTTTTCTTAACCCTACAACCCCCATAGACATATGTTAGTGATAGGAGGGGAAAAAAATAAAAATAAAAATAAATAAAAAGTTGGTCAATCCCAATACATTGGGGGTGATAAAAGTCCAGGAAAAAAGGATTCTCAATCTTTTTCCTTTGAAAAATTGAAACCATAATATTCTATAAACCGAGTGGATGGCCCTAGCGTACTCCAAACCATAGTCTAAGGAGTGTTTTGGAAAGTTGATAAAAAGTTAGTTTTTTGGCCTTTTTTCAATCTATTTTATCTTTTTGTGGATAAAAAATGTAAGAGATGATGTGATTTAAAATAGATAAAAAGCTAAAAACTAGGTAAAAAGTTACTTTCCAAAAGACCCCCAAGTCCGTGATTACAATCGTTACATTTTATTAGAAAGTCAAATGTTCCAACATTTCTTCTTTATTTTTTATTTTTTATTTTTTATTTTTAAGAGGAACAACACAACATAAACATATAAAAACAAAAGTTATACAACGTACATGGTTAGCCAGTAACCTGGCATTACCGAGTAGCAGCTTTTGCCACCAGATGCGCTGCATTAACAAGCGTAAGGATCCTCTAGAGTGTCTCCCTGCAGTGATCTAGTCAAGTGAATTAAGCAGAGCACGACACCTGTCTCACTAGAAGAACCAAGGGTTAAGATTAAAACCTCACCAAAATGACGTCGTTTTGGTGAGTAAATTTAAAAATAAAAAATAAAAATCAAATTTCCCTTCGTTTCTTAGTCATTCAACAATGAAGGTGAGAGAGAGTGAGAGAAAGGAGGAGAGACAGATGAGAGGGTGAAGAAGAAGCTCCAAGAAGTAGTTAGTCAAAAAACTTCAACAGATCCAACAGATTCAAAAAAACTTCAACAGACCCAACATATTCAAATTTCCATATGTTCTGTTTTTGTTTTTGTTTGAAATCAAACAAAAACAAATTGGGTCATCAATTTGTTTCACATCAAACCTCTCTCTTTGTTTCTAGTTCAGCAAGTTTGATGTAAATCTCCACTATTTGTTTCATCTATATATTGATTAAAAAAAGCCCCATCTTGCTTAAAACACACTCAATAAATTTTGAAAGAATAAAACTTTCAGATTGGGTCATCAATTTGGGAAGAATAAAAGCCCCATCTCTACCATTTTCCGCTTCAAGTTTTTCATCTATGTCCACCAAACCCAGATTGGGTCATCAATTTGTTTTTTTTTTTTTTTTAATTCCAGATTTGAAAAATTGAAATCAAACCCAGATTCGGTCATCAATTCGTTTTTTTATTATTTTCCGACCAAAATCAAGATTTGGGTTTTCATTTTGACTGCTTTTTGAATTGGGTTTTCAACTAATTTCAGTTTAAACCTTTTTTGCCTTCTTTGATTTGAACGTAACTGTAAGTGAGAGAGAGAAAGAGAAGGAGAGAGAGGAGGGGTTAAGCAAGAAACCCACCAATGAAGGAGTTTGCCGCCTTACCTCCTCACCACCGACGAAACCCATTGAACACTATCTCCTCTCGATATCATAATGAAAAACTACCTTGATAATTTAAAAAAAAAAACAAAAAACAAAAAACAAGGGTTTGAGAGAATATGAGATTGGTCACCAAATCAAAGAAGGTAAAAAGATTTAAACTGTAAATAATAAAGACACACCAAATCAAAGAAGGAAAAAAGAAACCCAGAAACAACTTGAAAAGCCTCTTCTTCTCCTCCACCCTCTCTCTCTCTCTCTCTCTCTCTCCAGGAACAACTTGAAAAGAAACCCAGAACAAGGATTTTTTATTTTTTTTTCTTTTTCAATTTACTCACTAAAACTACGTCGTTTTGGTGAATTGAAATCTCAGCCTTTGGAGGCTGAGTGGAACACGTGTCGCACATCCTTTCATCACTTCAGGAGATCACTTTAGGAAAACCATTCTAGAGGATCCTTACGCCATTAACAAAGCTCCTCCTAGGAACCTTGATAATCCTGAAATCATCAAAAGAACTAGACATACATCTAATATCATCAACATTTCTTTTCATTTGTGAATTTTGATGTATAAAAGAAAAAGTACAATTTTAGTTTTTAGACTGAACTTGTAATTGATGCTTAAAACTGAGTTCTATTAAGCTAAATATGTGTTTACAAATATTAATCTGGGACAATAATGAAAAATAATAAAAAAACATAATTTGAACTTACTAACAAAATAAATTCTGAATTTTTATTGTTAAATTTCTTAATCATATAATTAGTTTTATTAAATATGTTTAAAATATAGGATTTTTTTTTAAGGTTCCTATTATTAAGATTTTATAGCATAAATGACATTTAATATTTTAATAATGTCTAAAGTCCCTCAAATTGATCCAGAAAAAATTCAACTTCATAGAGAAAATCTCACCAGAGAAATTCTCACTTCAACCCAGAGAAATTTCCCTCTCCACCCCAGAGAAATTCACTCAAACCCAGAGAAAATTCAAATTTCTCTGGGTTCATTTTGACCAATTTTCTCTGAGTTTTCAAATTTCTCTGGGTTCATTTTAACTAATTTTCTCTGAACTATAAGACACAATATTATTTTATGAAATCCAAAGAAATTCCCCGAATACATCTTCATTTGCACATCAGGTTCCACATAACACAACCAACAGTGAAAATAAATAACACAAATAAAGAGGAGGCCTAATCTACCAACACATAAACACATACCCACTGATAAGCACCTTTCTAAGCCCCATCCAATACTGTGACGCAATCAGCCTTTAGATTTCAAGGTGCTCTTTATCCTTCAAAAAATCCTTGACCTTTGGAATGTAAAAATTTAAATCCACAAGTATGAATAAACTACTTAAGACAAATAGGAAATTCACTCAAACCCAGAGAAAATTCAAATTTCTTTGAGTTCATTTTGATCAATTTTCTCTGGGTTTTCAAATTTTTCTGGGTTTATTTTGACCAATTTTCTCTGAATTTTCAAATTTCTCTGGGTTCATTTATAAATCAGAGAAAATTCAAATTTGATCGGGTGCATCACCTTGTAATTGCCTCAGACCTGCAGTGGCCTGGATAGAATGTAAAACCCAACAATTTATTTCCCATTATCCTCAAAACTTATCAATAACCAAGCAATAGCCCAATTCAAACTACTTAAATTATCAAATTTTCCTTTTTTTTTCTAAAATTCCTCAACAATTAAGCAATACCTACAACTACAAAAGCAAAACCCACAACTGAAAAAGTAAAAGAAAGTACGCCAAAGCCCTACATTTTCATTGATCATGGGTATCATCGACATGACATGCTCAAAAGTCACCTTCTCCGCATCAAATTTGGGCCACAGGTAATTCTCCAAGTACTAACTCACCTCCAGAATCATCACCCTCTGCAGCGGTACAGGCTTCCGAACGTCCTTGACCAGCAACTCCATGTCGTAAATATCCTTTACCAAATCCGGACTGAAAGGCTTTTTCGGCCTCTCTTCGCCTCCAGCTTTGGACCAATTCTCTAACGCAATCTTCGTCAGACAGGCCCTCTGAATCTTGCTCAGCATTATTGAGTTTGGCAAATTCGAACCAGTCTGCCACTCTGGCGGTGTCACGACATTTTCTGATCCCAATGGCTATGAATTTCCTCTTTGTATGATTAACTCTGAATCTCTAAAATCTTTAATGCTAGAACTATTGAAAACAAAGAGTCGTAACAGCCCTCTCCTTGAGTGAGGGTGATGATGGTGGCATCTGAAGGAAGAGGCACTGGCAGCGGTGGTAGAAACAATGGAGGAGGCGGCAGCTGCGATAAAGGTGAAGTGATGAGATCGGGGAGAGAGAGAGAGAGGTGGGATTGATTTGGAAATTTCTCTGTGTATATATGAGTGTGGGGGTTGGGGATCTTAGACATAATAAAATAATATTGTGGATCTTTTACATTACTAAATATGGGAGAGGGACCTTAGACTAATTTTTCCTTTAAAATATTTAAGGCTTTGAACATGTTTATATTTGGGAATTATTTGTAATGTTTGGGAAAAATTGAAGAATTATTGAAATATGTGAGATAAATTTGGATTTTTAACCCAACAAGGAAATTCTTTTGATTTGCTTTTTCCTTCCCACCTGTTGCCTGAAAGAAAATTCTTCCCAGGGAAAATAATGAGGAATGCATAACAAGCTCAACACAAAATTAACATGCATATTACATGAAACCAAATATAAATTATGCGAGAGCGAGAGAGATGAATGCACTAATATCAGAGGTTGAAGAAGCCAAGAACATTGAATTATTTACTCCAAGGACAACATTTCTGCAATTTATGATGAATAATACATTGCTTCGCATGTTTCATAGGCAAATAAAACTACATTCAGATAACAATTGCTCAGCCTTTTCTTTTCTTTTCTTTTCTTTCATGGAAAAAATAAGTAAAAAAAAAATTCATTTTCGTTTCACATCACACGTAGCATCTTCAGTAATCCGCTGCTTCAGACTTGTACACGACTAATCCCCAGATATATCTATTTGCATAAATGTCAGAAGTATATGCTTTCACCAATTCCGATTCATAGCTCGAAATTAGCGTGGCTCGAATGGCCCGACATCAAAACGACGTCGTTTTGGTTTTTTTTTTTTCTTTTTTTCTGCATTTTTTTGCAGATTTTTCTGATGAAGAAGAAGAAGAAGAAGAAGAAGAAGGGTCTGCTGCAGATATTGTTCATCATCTTTATCAACATCAACATCAACAAATTGCAACAACATTATCATCATCATTGCGAAGATCAGAAAAAAAATCTGAAAAAAAAAATTCTTTGATTGATAGATTTACCAATTCTTTGATTTCTGATTCTTTGATAGATCTACCAATTCTTTGACATCAAGAACAAAAAAAAAAAAATCAGAAAAAAAAAATCAAGAACATCATCATCATCAACACATCAGCCAACAATTGCCAACAATTATTTATTTATTTTTTCTTTCATCTTTGGAACAACATCAAGAACAAAACAAAAATCAGAAAAAAAAAAAATCAAGATCTTCATCATCATCTTCATCATCAACAAATTTTATTTTTTTAACTAATCTTCAGATCCAGATCAAATCCAGATCAACTTAAAAAAAAAAATGTTTGAAAGAGGAGATCGGGCCATCGATTGCCGCCACCATCACCGTCGATCGCCACTTCTCTTCTCTCTCTCTCTCTCTCTCTTCTTCTCTTCTCTTCTCTCTCTGTCTGTGTTCGAAAGAATGAAAAGGAAAGAATGAAAAGGAAATAAAGAAAGAAGAAGAAGAAAAAAAAAAAAAAAACTGCCCAAAACGACGTTGTTTTGGGCAGTTCGGGCCATTCGAGTCAGATGAAATTCGAGTTACGAGTCATTTTTCATGCTTTCACTATTAAAAAATAGTTAAAAGGTGACTTTGACAAATAAAAATATTTCATTTCTATTGTAAGTATGACAAAAAAATTAAATTAATATTTTAATCACACTTAATTTAATTAAGTGTAATAATATTTATTTTTTATGTCATTTTTCAATTAAGTATGATTATATATATATATATATTTTTTTAATCACACCTTATAATTAACATAAGATTATATTTATTTTTTATGTGACTTTTTCAAATAAGGGTCATTGTATCTTTCTTTCTCTCTTTTTTTTTTTTAAATCACACATTCTAATTGACGGCTCAGATCATTTCAAATAAAAAATTAACAAATGAGATCGTTTGGCAAAATTATGAGCGGAGAAAAATCACAACTCCTCTTTCTAGCCTCACACCTTTCAAATTTCAAAATCATTCAGCTCTCTCTCTCTCTCTTCGTTTGAAAAGTGAGTTAGTTGTTTTTGACTTTTTTTTTTAATTATTTTAGTATGGCTTAAAATGTCTAGTTTGAGAAGGACTTTTGATTTTTTTGATTTTTTATATAAAAAAAATATGATAATTATAAATTAGATGTGATATTTTGTCTTATTAGATTAAAAAAACTTATTTTGTGGGTTTTGGATTATTTTAATCCAAAAATCCTCAAAACCAACTTGCCAAACGGAGCTCTCTCTATCTCTCCACCTTCCTCACGAACCCTCACTCTCTTCATATCTCCACCATGAGTTTGTGAGCAGCGACCACTTCATCCCCTCCTCACCACTACCGTCGCAACATAGCAGTAAGGCTTCGGCGATTGAGACTTCAGATCGAGGTCGACGATGAAGTGATGATGGGCCGAGAACGGATTGAGGCCACAAATCCGGTGGGTATCCCTCATCACAAACCCTATCTCTCTCGCTCTTATTCTCTCTCTACCTTTGTGTAAACAATTTTCAATAATTATTTACAAATCTAAAACGAAAAAAATATGTATTTTTATTGCGTTGTCTATATTATTGAACTGAAATAAGTGGATTGTAGATTAATTTCCATGTTAATTTTTATATTTTGTGTTGATTTCTTCTATTGTTTTTGGTATTGATTATTTGTTACTCTAGTTTTTTTGGATGTCTTTGTGTTGATTTCTTTAATTGCTGCCATGTATACCCTAATGTTGAGGTCACCATCCATCGACCTCAATGTTCTCTGGCGATGGCGTCGTAAATTCCTTATGATCTGACATGGACTCCATTCCTATCGTCTCAATCTACCCCAACTCACTACTATGGCTCAATGGGTCACCATTAGGAATAACTTCACTAGACCCCAATTGAATGAACCCAATTTCATTGGCAAGGGTAGAGGTGGCAAATCCCAAATAAAAAAGTGTAATATGTTAACAAAAAGTTTAGAAGGCTGTTTGAGATCATAATTGGCATATGTTCTCATATTGCAATATTTTTAGTAATCTATTTACACTCAGTTAATTGATTGCATATGCCCATAATAACTAGGGCATGATTATGTACCTAATTTATAAGAATATTTCAATTTGGAAAGAGATACTTCAACCCACTAATTTGGATATTTTCTATTTCGTCGATATTCATTTCAAAACTACAGCCTAGCTGCATATATGACAGAGGAGGAGGTTCATAAGGGAATCATATTTCCTTCAACATTGAGGTACAAATCTTAGGAATTTCTTAGTAGTTTGGATAGCTTGGTTGAAATGCTTTGTAGTTGTGTCTTGATCTTTTTATAAATTCAGAATACGTAATATAACAAAGGAGGTAGCTGCTGCTGTGATCAAGGAAGCTACAGAAGAGGATCTGGCAGAGGGATACCGTGAAATGGATGCCCGAGAACTCCGGAAACTTACTCAGGTCTTTTAATTTATTTAATTCTTAGTGCAATAACTAAGTTCAAATTTATGTTCTTTTGCATTTTGGTGGTATTCTTTATGGTGATATACATGCAGTGGAGTCCTGATTAGTTGGGCCAAATTAGAGAAAGGCAAAGTGGAGTGTGAGAGCTGGGATAAAGAACAGTAGGGAAGCCAGAAGGCCATCCACCGATCTATAGGCTAAGAGACACTAACACGGATAAATCACAAGACATGGACACACTGACGCACAAAAAATTTAAAAATATAGGACACAACATGCGAGGGTCACGCACAAAAATATATAAATTTATATATTTATTATGTCATATATTTGAATATTTTCATTCAAATATAATGAAATAATGCGATTATACAACAGAACACTGATTAAAATCCATTATTTAGTTCCTTCAACTCAAGATGAAGGTGATGATGAGAACACGCACCCTCATATTCAAAGCTATTAAATAACTCACTTTTAATAGTGTTTTTTTGATTGAAACGTCCAACTCCTATTAATTATATTCTCTCTTATATCATTTATATTCTCAAACATTTAACTGAAAAACTGATGTGCATAACTAACTCCGTTGAGAGGAAAACAGTGGGAAGCACATGTAATATGCTATTATGGAGATTAATGACTTGCAAGTCACAAATGCATTGGAGTTCAAAATTAAGTTGTCTTTTTAGGTTTAATTACTAACAAATATCCAATCTAATCATGCACTAACATTGATTTGTAGCATAGAACAACAAAGAACAATACATATATATATATAATATCTCCTACCTTGAATTATTATCTAACCTTCTTTGGATGTCGGCGAGCTTTACAATTAAGCTATCTGGTGCCACTTTGTTTTTCGTGGTTTTTATGTTCTTGGTTTAAGGATTTCTGTTTCCATTTGAGGAATGTTGTCTATGACCCTTTTTTTTTTCACTATTTTATATCATCTCTTATACGAATACTAATGATTTGTTGTTTTGTTTAGTGATAAATGTTAAAAAAATTAATACAATCAAATAATATCTTATCATGTAATCTGGTTATATAAAATAGTTTTTTTTAAAAAAAAAAAAAGAAAGAAAAAGCAATACATAATACTTCCCTTTCCATTTGACATGTTGCTATTTTTTTCACCGTTTTATATCATCTCTTACATGGTAGAAATTATCACATAATAAATATTCATGATTGGTTCCTTTATTTGAAGATAATTATTAAGTAATTAATTACAAAAATTATCACGTAAAGCAAGTTATATATATCAATCAATCCTCCTGTTTACATTTAGGTGGGGTTTGACAATTACTTTTTTAGAATTAAAAAAACTGATATATTTGGTAATTATTGAAATAGTAATTTTTCTATTTTCAAACTTTTTTTTTGTTTGTGAGAAATGATCGTATTATGCTTATTGTATTGCGGAGCTCTTGTGGGGATGCATAGTGAGATTTCTAAAAGTATTAAGGGTAAAATTATCTTTTTACAGATTTGCTAAAAAAACCATTTGGTATGCAATAGCATAAGAATCATAGTTACAATTAAGTAGAGCTTTCGGCACCAACAAGAAATCAAAGGGTTTGTGGAATTGTCTTCTTTTCACTTCTATAGGTTATTGGGTTAGAGCACAATGCAAGGGTTTCTTAGGACATATTTAAGGACATTGATTCTTTATCAGATAGTGTCTAAGAAGCATGGACACAAGGAAGATTAGCCCGTGAAAATGGGTTCCTCAACCTTTAAATAGTGTACCTGAGGGAGTAGTGGACAAAATGGATTGAACTCACGCCTAATAGAAACATGGTTCATGCTTCCATCCTTTCAGCCTAGTTTATGTGGCCTAGAGAATTGGGCTGTGTTCTGGTATTGAACAGAATCCTAGGTGGTCAAAAATCTGGAATGATATGATTAACACTGTGGTGCATAAGCCTGAGTTGGTAACCTTCTATCAGAACAATTCTAATCTTGATTATTCTAACCTTAAGGCATTAGTGTATCAAGATAAAATGATGCATTACTGTTTCAAGTTCAAGTTTTATTTTGTTATTTTAAGTTTCTAATATTATTAATTCTCGCGTTGAAACTGTCTAGGTCCCTTATGATATCTCATCTAATGAAAAACAATCAGAAAAAGAGGTATATCTCTACTTTTTTTTTTTCTACTTTGTTATTTTTCGGAAAACTTCTTTCATAGTTTTCCAAAAGTCCCTGCCCCAAAATTTGTACATGTTAAAGATACAAGTCAATATGCTTTTGATATTATATCTGAGAAGCTTATTCTAGAAAGAAGATGAAACATCATTTGAAATTGAAGACAATGTTTGCCAAACTTAGCTTAAGAATCCAGTCACTTTTGTCTGTGGGCCACTTGGATGGTTTGTGGCTCATTTTGTATTTGCCAAACTCACTCGTGACCAGTCGTGATGGCTGGTTTCGAGTCTCACTACTACACATTCAACTTCCCTTTATGCCAATTGTTTTTTAAAAAAAGTTGTCACTGCCCAAGTTGCTTGCCACTGGGAAAAGAGAATTCAAAACAAAAATAAAATATTTGATTTCTTAAATATTGTATTTTCTTTCTTCTATATAAATTGAAGTTCAGTAATTCTTTTTTATGATCTTTTTCTGCTAGACCTTCATTACTATATATGCGTGTCACATATCCTCTATGTAGTGTACCAGGTTTTGATGATTTAGCGGTATGTTAGATTCTTGTTATATTAATGGTATGCGTATAATTTATTTAGTTTTGACCGTTGGGTAGTTTTCAATCGAACATGGGCCTTTTTGGAGTTAATCCTTTAGCTTTAGGCTGAATAACACTAGGAAGCTCGACGAAGAGATAGAGAATCTTTCTCGTGAGTATATTTTAAATTCAAGTGTGCACGTGTATATATATATGACTCATTTACTTCACTTAAATTCCTCGTACATTTTCTGAATGAATTTTACAATTCATTTAAACTTCTTTCCACATGGAGATGATATATGTGTTGATACACCTATTAACTCTCTTTGGTAATGCGAGTCATGTGGCCTTGTTTATTTAGAATTTTTTTTTTAGCACTGCATATACATTTTGTATAGAATAATGTACACAACTTCAACCTTGCTTAGGTGTCACACCACTAGAAATTTCAGCATAATCTTGTTTTAGGTGATGACTGGATAACAAATTTTATTAATTTTTAATATTTAAGAAGCAGGGCAATGTAAAATAACTAGATGGGAGCATCAATTTTTGTTTTAGGTGATGACAGTCTCTACAAATAGTAAGTTTATTCATATATTTTTAACAGTTTTTGAATTAATTTGTGTTTTTATTTTTCTAGTCAGAAATTGCTTGGAAATATGTAGAATATGGTCCAAGAATTCAAGAACTTTGTATTTTAAGTTTTTTCATTTTTTAATATATCTAATAACAGTTAAATTTTTTTTATTAATTCTTTTGTATATACTTTTGAACATTCAATTTTTATTTATGAAATGTATAATGTTATTCCATTCAATATGTGGTTGTAATTAAAATGATAATATATAGTGTGTATTACATGCACGTACAAAAATAATATTGATTATTCTTCAAATGAGAAATGTATATAATATGTGATCTTATCTCATTATTAATCACTAGTTTTATTTTATATTAATCACACTTAAAATCTGTGATCTAAATGTTTGTTATTACAGGTTTTATTAGTTATTAGTCACACTTAAAAGATGTGATTTAAATGTTATTAATCACACTTAAAAGATGTGATCTAAATATTTATTATCACACTCAAAATATGTGATGGAATCTGTTAAACATGTGATTGAACCCTGTTGCAACCAGAACTAGAACAGAGTGTAAACAGGGGCTTCCGGAGGATGTTCATCCACCCTTCTCTCTCCTATCAGTGACAGAATCTCAAAGCGAGAGAGCGTTTGCTTCGCAAATCAAATCATCAAACATGCAAGGATATTTGGATGATGATTAGTGAAGCAAAAAGATGGTAATCAATGACAACAAAACTTAAAATCATCAAACATGCAAGGATATTTGGATGATAATTAGTAAAGCAAAAAGATGGTAATCAATGACAACAAAACTTAAAAGATGTGATTAAATAATATATATCACACAAAAAAAAAAAAAGTGTAATCTATTAATAATTTTGTAGTAGTGTTTGCAATGCAAAAGCAGTTTAGCAGCCCACTGTTGGTCATACAACATGCTTTAATAATTTACATTTGATGCTGGCGTTGGAACGAGATTGGTCAATTTCGTGGGTCTGTGATCCTCTTGGTATGTAAAAAGCAGAGCTAGTTAGAAAACGTAATGCTCCGGGCTGTGAGGAATATGATAAATGCAAGGTATGCAGCTGTAAAAGCAGATACTCCGGAGCTTAGTAACCATCCATTTACTTCGGAATAGAAAAATTCCAGCAAAAGATAACCGTTGATCACTATCACCAATGCGGCCACAAGCCATGAAACCATCTACCAATAAAAAGAAAAAAAGAGTGAATCCATAAAGTCATTCTCAGAGCAACTCCAACCACACTCTCTACTTTTCACTAGCTAAAGTATAAAAAAAGTACACTCTTTATTTTACTTAATTACTTTAGCTATTGTGTTCTCCAACCACGCTCTTTATTTTAGCTAATCATTTAAACTAACTAAATTAATTTTTAAAATAAAAAAATACTAATTGTTAATATTTTACTAATATAAATTTGCAATAATAATAAATTTGCTCATACAAACATAAAAAACCTGTAGAATGAGGAAAAAAAATACAAAATACAAAATAAGTTATTCCGTAATTCATCAAACAAAATTGAAAGAACATATAAAATTACACACACACACACACACATATATATATATATATAATATATAAAATCCAAAATTCAAGACATAAATATACAAAATCTAAAATATATACATACATAATTATTTGGAGAGCCTCTAGGGCTCTTCAATTGTAGCCACCAAAAAATAGGATGGTAAAGTAGCTAGTCCAATAGCTAGCCCATTGGAGCTCAAAATTATACTTACATTAGCTAAAATACCTAACAAGCCTTGTTTAACTATCCCCTTGGAGATGCTCTCAGTTAAAAACTCAAGCTAGCATTCAAGTCAAGGGGGTGGGAAAAAATATTTAAAAACTCAAGCTAGCAATGGAAGGCTTACAAACACATGGAAAATCAACTAATTATAAGTAACAAATTCAAGATGATCTCGATGTAACAAGAATATGACATGAGAGGAGTTATTAACAAATGTTGTTAAAAACACTATTGTGATGATCATAAATGTATGGGCAAAAAGACAATACAGCATTTTAAACACAATAGTAGAGAGAGAGAGAGAGAGAGAGAGAGAGAGAGAGTAAAAATGTACCTTGAGGACCGGGCCAATTTTGAAAATACCCATGACCTCCTCCTTGGATACCAAACAAAGAAGGGGAATAAGTGCAAAAGGGATCTGAACCGACTGAAGTACGTTAAGCCATTCATTGAGAACATCTAACAAGTCCTCGGAGGTATCAAAAGCAAGAGCAACAATCATAATTGGGATAATAGCACAACTTCTCGTTATCAAAGCCCTAAGCCATTTCTTCAACCTCAAATTTAGAAAGCCTCCCATAATAAACTGCCCAGCATAAGTACCTGTGAGCGTGCTACTTTGGCCAGCTGCTAATAACCCAATACCCCAAATATACAGAATTGGGAGTATCCCTCCCCCGTACTTCTCTTGAAGGTACTGTCCCGCATTTACGAGCCCAATACTATTGGCTATGTCGGTACCATAAAATGCTTTGGCAAACACGGCAGTAAGAAATAGATTGATCATGAAAGAGATTGTGAAGGCAACAGTGGACTCTATGGAGTAGTAGTTTAGGGCTTCTTGAACACGGCCAGTCTTGCTCCGGTCAATCTCTCTTGATTGTACAAGAGCAGAGTGCAAAAATATGTTGTGAGGCATAATAATGCAACCCACAACACCCACTGCCTGTTGTATTGTTTTAGAGCTAAGTTTTGGAATTAAAAGACCTGCAAGGAGATCCAATTGTTAGTGATTTAGAATCAGAGAAGTTAAGGAAGGGTACATTGGTATTGTTTTCAGTTTTTGTAATGAAATTGATACGGAAAACTATTTCCAAAAATTGTCTTCGAGAAACTTTTCTAAAAACACCCTTTTTTTTTTCTTCAAGAAGGCGAATGCTAACGAGTGTCCTCAGGCATTGTTTAGTGTTGGAATTAGAGTCAAAGTGTATGAGAAAAATGTGAAATGTCAAAAAGTGTTTTGAATTCAGTAAAAAGAAATTTGATTTCAATAAAAAGTGTCTCATATTCTTTTTTTTTTCTTTATGCCCTTTTCTTGTGCCCTGACAAGGCCCTTTATGAAACACCTTGAAATTGTTTGGCATTAAAATGAAAATGATAAGTGAACTTTTCATAGTTTTGAGAACATCAAAAATGAAAACAACAGTTTTGAAAATGATACCAAAGAATGTCAATCCAAAATAAAAGATTGGTTAGACATTAAAAAAATTGTAAATTTGAAAAAATAAAATATTCTCACCAAGAAGAAGTTCTACTCCATTGGGCTCTGTTTCACCAAACATCCAAGCAAATGACAGTGCCATCGTTGCAATAAGAGCCGCAAAAACTGATTCCAGTTTCCTCACACCATAGTTCTCAAGACATAGAAAAATGAAACTGTAAAGATAAAATGGACTCAAATTGGTAAAACAATTAATATGAACTAATATAGTTTATTTTTATTTTTATTTTTTTTTGAAAAAAAAAAACCTCAACTTAGTTTCGTTGTAAAACCAACAGTATGAAGCATAACAAAACCAAACTTCATTGTTTATTCTCTCTCTCTCTCTCTCCCAAACACACACACTGATTGATATATTCATTTTCTTGGAGCATCCCCCTAGTTTCCCTAAATTTTATCTTAAAATATTATTAAAAAATTCATTTCTTATTTTAGGAATTACTTTTTCATTTACTTCTCCCAACAGACTCTCTATTTTTTCTCTATTCTATTAACAAACTCCCTATTTTTTATTTATTTTATTAAAATATAATTTTTAATTATAAATTTAAAAAAATAACAATCATAAATGTGTACTGCAGTCCCTAACAAAGCAAAGCAAAAAAAATATATATATATATACATAGCAAAAACTAATTTAGAAAATTATTTAAGGGAGTTGATGCAAGTGTATAGGAAGTCATTTACTCTATAAAATAGGTAATGAGGAGGTTTAGGGCATCTGGTGGGGATGCTCTTACCAACGAGACACAGGGTTATGTAATATTTCATTTATTAAAAAGTAAAAATGAAATGGAAGGTTTTGTTTTTGCTTTTGGTGTTTTAGGAAACAAAACAATGAAAAAATTGAAACTTTGTGCAAAAACAGCTTTCAAAAAAAATAAAAATAATCATAATAATAAGTCGAGGTTTTTAAAAAGTATAGGGCAAATTACACTGACCTCCCTGAAGTTATCATAATTACAGAGACTTTTTTTTTGCAATTTCAAAAACAGTGGTGATTGGCACCCCCTCAAATCACCACCCCCACCACCCCCCCTTTGACACGTGGCGGGTGGTGATTGGAGGGAAAAGAAAAAAAAAGAGAAAAGAAGAAAAAGGTGTCCAATCAAATCAAGAAGAGGTCCAAAGGGATCCTAAAAAGGGAATCCTGCACATTATTCTTTCAAAACAGTGGTGATTGACACCCCCTCAAATCACCACCCATTAAAAAAGCCTTTCCTATTTTAACATTAAGCCTATTTTAACAGTGGTGATTAACATTATCCTTTCCTATTTTAAAAATAATATACAGATTTTCCATTCCCATTAAAAAAGCCTAAATGACGTTAACTTAACAGTAGAAGTACCCATAATACTTCTCTCATTCATTCTTATATATATATATATAGAGAATACATATATATAAACACATGCGCATCTTATATATATATATATATCACTGTATCCATTCCATCTCTTTTCCCTCACTCTCTCTGTGCTCTCTCCCTCTCCTGCGATCGTTGCTGCCTCTCTGCCTCTCTCTATCTCTTTCTGCATGCACAGGTTAGCAATTTGGGTTGAGAGTGGTCCGGCGAGCTGGAGGCAAGGGAGGCGGAGCTCGCTGACTCGACTGTTGTATATGTATGTATGTATGTGTCTCGTGATCCCTGGAATCAACTCCGACACCATCTCTCTCTCTCTAGATATGTACATGTATGTATGTATGTGTGTGTGTATGGGGGTTCAATCGACGATTAGGGTTTACAAAGATGAAGTTAGAAGCAGCGGGGGTGGCGATTTGATGAATCTGTGATCTGTTATATATATATATATAGAGAGAGAGAGAGAGAGAGAGAGGGTCTTCTTGGCTTGGTGTGAGACTCTGGAGTAGAGAGCTTCAGTGAAGTAAAAACCCACTCTCTCGATTGGATCTCCATCTTCGCTCACCGATTCTTCAAAAAAAGAGCTCTAAGGGTGATTGCATAGCATTTTTCATTGGAGGAAGTGGCTGGTATAAAGGAAGCATTTGATGCAATGGACACCAACAAAAGAGGCAAGATAAACCTTGAGGAGCTTAGATTTGGGCTGCAAAAGCTTGGCCATCAGATCCTGATGCAGATCTTCAAATCCTAATGGAAGCTTATTCTGTCTTTTGGAAGGAAAAGACGGAGAGGGAGAGAGAGAGAGAATTAGATAAGTTGGGAGAGAAGAGAATTGTAGAAACAAGGGTTTAGGAGAGAGAAAAGTCTCTGCAAAAGAGCTTTGACTCTCTCTCTCTCTCTCTCTCTCTCTCATTCATGGCTTATTCACACCTTGAATTTACCTTTTTGCACCCTTGTCCAGCAATCCTTTCATTTTTTCCGCTAATTTAAGGTCTTGACCTTCAAACCAATCTGGGTCTTCTTCAGATTTTTGCTTATAACCCCCAAAATGGAATACAGGATGGAATAGTTGGATTTTGATATGTATGTATTTATATATATAAATATGGGTATATATGGATGGTAACATAAGAGCTATTTATATATTAGTTTCAAAAGCAGGGTGAAGTTTGGGAAGTTAAAAAGTCAAAAAGTTATTTAAAAAGTTAAAAAGTTATCACTATTTATTAAAAGTTAAAAAGTACGACTGCATAACTCTCAATTCTAATTTTTTCATACACACTAATTTATATAATTTTTTAATATATATTTTTGTCAAAAAGTTAACCCAAACAACTATATTTTTTTTTGTCAACTTTTTAGTTCAAAAAGTCAAAAAGTACACTTATTTAGAGTATCTCTTGTTATTTTTTAAATTACAGGAGAGGTCCATGTAATTAAGGTAAATCTCAAGAGAGGTTAGTGTAATTTGTCCAAAAGTATATCCGAAAATTAATTTTAGAAACAGGATTATGTTTTAACAACTAACTCCAGTCTCCATCTTAGAAATAATTTTCTGTGTCCTCTTGAAGCATATTGCAAGAATTGAAGAAAACAGAGAACAAAGAAAATTATCAAAACCAAAATCCCATAAAAACCTCCGAGTTAAAAATTTCCAAAATCAACCACACCAACATTGAAACATTTGTATCAAATTATTATTCACAGAGAAAGAGTTTTCATGAAATTACCTAAGTTTATATTATTTTGTATTCAAGTTTTAAAACCATGGTAATATGCATGTCAACTGACTCCATTTTAACAATTGACTCTATCTTAGAGATTATGAATTGAAGAAAACAGAGGACATAGAAAATTATCAAAATCAAAAACCCATCAAAACCTCCAAGTTGAAAATTTCCAAAATCAACCACACCAACATTGAAACATTTGTATCGAATTATTATTCACAGAGAAAGAGTTTTCATGAAATTACCTAGGTTTATGTTATTTTGTTTTCACGTTGTAAAACCATGGTAATATGCATGTCAACTGTCTCCATTTTAACAATTGACTCCATCGTAGAGATTATGAATTGAAGAAAATAGAGGACACAGAAAATTATCAAAACCCAAAACCCATCAAAACCTCCAAGTTGAAAATTTCCAAAATCAACCACACCAACATAGAAACATTTGTATCAAATTATTATTCACAGAGAGAGAGTTTTCATGAAATAACCTAAGTTTATGTTATTTTGTATTCAAGTCGTAAAACCATGGTAATATGCATGTCAACTGACTCCATTTTAACAATTGACTTCATCTTAGAGATTATGAACTTAAAAAAACAGAGGACACAGGAAATTATCAAAACCAAAAACCCATCAAAATCTCCAGGTCGAAAATTTCCAAAATCAACCACACCAACATTGAAACATTTGTATCAAATTATTATTCACAGAGAAAGAGTTTTCATGAGATTACCAATCACAAGCAGTGATAACAACACCACCCCAAAGAGGAGCAACCCCATTACTCAAAATCTTAATCGCAATCGCACTCCCAATCACTTGCTGAATATCCGCCCCAATCAGGGCAACCTCCGCCATCACCCACAACAACCACCGAGCCCATTTCGGGTACTCTTCTCTACACAGCTCTGCCAAGTGTTTACCCGTAGCCAAGCCGAGCCGCGCCGCCAACAGCTGAACCAGAAGCCCCATAGCCGTGGCCCACAAAAGGAGCCAAAGCAGAGAGTACCCAGCAATCGCGCCGGCTTGAATATCCCCCTGACCGTATTGTTTGGACCAGATGAGGAAATGGAGCAAGAGACGGCCAACGATGTCATGGTTGATGGAGTCCATGCCTTTGGAGGTGGATTTGGAGACGAGGGAAGCCATGTCCGAGATTTTCCCAATAAGAAACCGGAGTTTCGGACCATACACTCCTTGCTTTTCCATGATTTTCTTGATGTGTCTTGGTGTGATCAAGTAACAAGTTATAGTTTGATAAGCAACTCTGTAACAAGTTATAGAGAGCGAGAGAGAGAGAGAGGTGGTGGATGGATGTGGTGGGTGGCGCACCTCCAAGGCTGCAGTGTTTATAGAGTGATATGAGCAGTCAAACGAAATAAAACATTGGGATTTTTGGTCCCTCACATTGGATTTTTTTTTTCAGCAATGGTTGGTGGTCCGAAAATACATGGCTCGAATGGCTTAAAACATTCAAAACGACGTCGTTTTGGGTGCAAAATGATGTCGTTTTGATATATTTGAGCCATTCGAACCACATAATTTGGATCACCAAACATTTTTTTTTTTTTGGGTGTGAAATGAAACCCACGGTGTGCCTTTTGACAGAATAAATGGTTTCAAAAGTACATTAATTTTATTTTATTTTATTTATTTATTTATTTTTTTGTGAAATGAAAAACTCACGCAGTGCCATTTGACAACATTTTTTTTTTTTTTTTGTGTGAAATGAACCCCACGGAGTGCCTTTTGACAGAATAAATGGTTTCAAAAGTCCATTAAATTATATGGTGAAAAGATTGAAATACCTTTCTATATGAATAGATAAATATAAAACAATTGAACCGAACAGATAAAAAACAAAACAAATAAATGGTTTCAAAAGTCCATTAAATTATATGATGAAAAGATTGAAATACCTTTATTTATAAATGGACAAATATAAAACAATTGAACCGAACAGATAAAAAACAAAACAAATAATATTAGAGTAAAATTTTACTCTCATTTTATTAAAAAAAAACATAGCACATATTGGAGTAAAATTTTACTATCATTCTATCAAACAAAACAGTACACACAGCATTAAAGTAAAATTTTACTCTCATTCTGTCAAAGAAAAATAGAGTAAATAGTACTAAAGTAAAATTTTACTCTCATTTTGTCAAAGAAAAACAAAGCACATACCAGAGTAAAATTTTACTCTTATTCTGTCAAATAAAAACAGAATACATATCAAAGTAAAATTTTACTCTTATTCTATCAGATAAAACAGAGCACATAGAACCAGAGTAAAATTTTACTTTCATTTTGTCAAACAAAATCAAATCATACAAATAAATCAAAAACAAAAACAAACAAACAAACAAACAAAAAAATTAATTAATCAACAAATCAACATACCTGATTGAACTCGAACAATAATCAAACATGCGATTGAAGCAAAACCTCTAAAACTCGATCAACACTCATAAATTTCGATGAAACTCTCAAAATCTGATACCGATTTGTATAGATTTGAAATGTAGTAATCTCTCATTTAATTGAGAGTGTTGAACTCTTCATTGATTTCGCAGATTGTGTTCATTGATTTCACAAATTGTTTTCATAGATCCGTATATATATCAGCTCAAATTTTCAAATATATGATACATATATAAAAGGCCAATATTGTCACAAAAAAAAAAAAAAAAAGAGAGACAAATTATAGAATGTCCTTATTCAGGCATGCGTCTCTTACTCAAGGGCTTTTTGAAAGAAAATTCATTGAGTTATTCTTTACCTTAAAAAAACAGCCCAAAAAAAAGGTTTTCACCAAAAATCCCTAAAATATAATTTCAACGAGCAATCAAACAAAAAATGCAAGCACACCATCCTGTAATGTCTCCATAAAGTGGCCCACAAGCTACATTAGTTTTATTCATATTATTATAGAAATATTAAACATATTTATATATATATATATATATATTTAATCGGTATTATTTGGATAACTAATGTGTGTGAGAATCACTACCCAATATGGTGGAGTCAGGAAAGTTACAACTTCCGCAATGATGGGAAATTATTAGGAGTTACAATGGATCATGGGTCCAAACCTATCTATATACCTGTGATTGCCATAAAAAACAAACATTGTATGACTTTTGGTCCGAGACATCAATGTAACCCACTAAATTTGAGAATTCTAATGAGTTTCTTAATGTGATACTCATATTTAAAAAAAAAAAAATTAATTGTATATATGTCGTTAATAAGAATTCTTAAAACATTGATTAAAATACATGTGAAAAAATTATTGATTAAACAAAATTTAGAAGCATTTTACATTTTTTTCTGATACACTTTTCATAATTGTTTGAGAGATTTGGTTAGATCTCCAATATAACATTTTATTTGGTGTCTTTACCCAAGTCCATTTAAATTTATTTGAATTTTTGAATTTTACATAGGTTTTTACCGAATTAAAAATTATATGTTACTCAATCTTTAAAAATTTACAAGCTTAACTTGAGTTAATTGGATTGAACTCGCCCAAAGTTACAACTCTAACAAGGGAGTTGAAAGTTACATTATTAAAATTATGACAAATTAAAAATTAATACATAAATTATGATAAAATTGTAAAACTTAAATTGTAGGTTTGAATATTTTTTTGTTTTCATAATTTATATATAAAAATCTAACTATTTATATTATTTTATATAAATATATTTTATTTATTTTTCACATCTCATACATAGCATGGCTTTTCACTAGTTGAATCTAATTAACGAAAAAGATACTTGGTTTGTTTCATCAAATTTTAATTTCCTTCAATTTTTTCTTTAAAAAAATAGAGCATTTGTATACAAAACAATTACATAACGGTGCAGATAGATAGGGATGGGTAGAGCTGCAAATGAACAGAGTCGTTCGTGAACAGGCTCGAACTCGGCTCAGTAAGAGCTCATTCGAACTTGGTTCGTTAATTTTTTTTTGCGTTCGAGCTCGAGCTTGAGCTTGTTAAATTTTTAATAAATAAGCTCAAACATTCTAAAGTTCAGCTCGTAAGCTCGGCTCGTTTAATATTTATTATTTATATATTAAATAATATAAAATATGTATAAAAAATAAGAGAAAGATGCTATTTATATATTTAAAAAATATAAATGTAAATAATAGTTAACTATAGATAGTACATTTATATAATAGAGGTAGTAGATATTATTATTTTAGTAAAATATGGATTTTTTTTAATATGTTTATATATTGTATATATAATTGTATAATCAAAGTTTTAATTGTAACTTTAGTCTCACATGTAAGTATAAATTTATAAATTTTTTGGCTCGTTAAGGCTCGTGAACAAGCTCGAGCTCGAGTCGAGTCTAAGCCAATTTGGCTCGAGCTCTGTTCGTTAAATTTTTATTCAACTCGAACTCGAACTCGTTAAAATCTTAATAAACAAGTCCAAACATACTAAAATTCGACTTATTTGCAGCCCTACGGATGGGTCACATTCCCATGAATATATTATTATGTTCCAAAGTCGGGAAAAAAAAAAAAAAAAACATATGGGCAAATAAAGAAAGAATACGAGTTAGAACGTGGTGGTGGCTTCTTCACCTTTCGTGCTAAATTCTCCGCGCTGAACTTTCGTTTTGTCCCTCCCAACACTGTTTGGAAACTTCTATGCGTGTTTAAATTTTTTTTCTCTGTTTTTTTTATTTATTTTTAGTAATCTTTTTTTTTTTTAAAAAATATATGAATTTTTTTTTTTAATCTTTTCAGTCCAATCTAAAAACTAAATTTATATTCAAAAATTTTAAAAAGTTAAAATAAGTCCAAAAAAACCATTATTTTTTATTTATTTTTGTCTTTTCAAAAATTTTTTCTCAATCTTAACATCTCATTAAATTCTTTCCTTCTCTCATTCTATTTTCCTATTTTTTCTGCTTTTTTAATATATTTTATTTCATTTTTTAATTAATTAGAGCATGGATATATATTATATCTGTTGGCTACATATTTTGTATAAGCCAATTACAATTCAACACGTGGCAGAATAAGGGCAATACGGGAAGACTATTCAAGTATTTGATCGTGATCGTACACATAGTAGTTAATATTGGTTCTTACAAGATCCGCGTAGTACTGGATCAGTAAAGAGATGTAAAGTGATATGGCTTCAACGATTATTCACATTCAAATTCAAAATCAGGAGGGAAGCCTAACTGCATGTGATAGCATAGTGGAGCTAACTATAAGGCAACATGATTAGCGATCATGGAGGAGCGATTCGACGGTTAGAAGTGCAGTTCAATGGTCATCCTTGAGAAGTATAAATAGCAGAGAAGGCCCCAGAAAGAAGCCCCAGACTCAGATTCAAAAAACTAGTTTTATTCTACTTTATTTCCTTTCCAGTTTTACATTTCCTGTTCTTTACATTTCTGTACTTTAAAATTCCTACACTGCACTTCATTCATAGGAGTAGTTTCAAGTAGATTGTTGCTGTAAACCTCTACGAGGCTGAATTGGATCATTGTAAGTTTTTCATTTTAATGAAATGCTTCAATTGTTCTTCATTTGATTATTGTTTGCTTAATTCTTCTAAATCAAGTCACTAGTAAAAGTCTTCTTCATTGAGGCTGAAAGAACTAAAACACAATCGTCTGATAATTGGTTGGCAATTAATTTTCTGTAAGGACTGATTGATCCTTGCTAGCACGCTCACAATTACAATAATAACCTTCGAAAGTCAAAAAATCAACATATATTTTTGGCACGCCCGGTGGGACTAATTGAAATAGCTAGATGTAGAAGACAAGGAGAAAATAAACGCTTGGAAGAAGGCGTAGAAGGAAAGGTAGAAATACCTAATCCAGAGGATAATGTCATAACACATCCTGTGGAGACACCAATTTTATCAGAACCTATGGTCGAACAGACCAGCACTTCGGAACAAGTACCACATGTTCATAATATTGGATGAGGCCAAGGAATTGGATTATCCACTGTTCCATCTACTCAGCCAATGAATACATGGGGTGGCTTAGTAGATGCCATGGGACAGCAGTTAATGAACACAATGGACAGATGGACAACATCCTTTTTGGATCGAATGAATACCCATCAACCAACAAACATAAGACACATGGAGGAAATTTCGAATGTCCCTCAGTAAAGATTGGCTAGAGATAAACAGCCTATGCAAGTTAATGGCTATTCTAATAGTCAAACTAGTAATCAGAACTATGAAACACCATCACCTCAGTCTTGGTATGAACCTATTTCGAGGCCTATAGCAGGTCAAAATGCCTCAGTACTTAATAGTGAAGCCATGCAAATTGGTGGATCTGGCCCAATATAAGAGAATGACATAAGAATGGCTCCAAATCCCATATTCGAAGCCATACCTGGCATGAGGGTGTAACATGCCCGGGGGGTACCCGCGCGCGTTAAACAGTTCGGACTCCCGAGATGTCTTTGATCTCAAGTCTCACGAGTGCAATGTGAAACGTAGATGAGAGTCCAGATTTGGCAACTTTTATTAAAAATCCATTTTATTGAAATTTTGTCAAAAATAGACTGCGTCATCAGATCTCAGAGTCGCCACCTAACAGACGTATCTCAACGTATTTCATACGAAGAGAGTGAAGGTTTTAACCAAGTGAACGCCACGTTCTAACACGTTTTCACGTGAAAGGAGCAAAGGTAGATTCGAAGTCCAAACGCGTCTCACGCAAATGGAGAATGATTTCTTGCTGATAAGGGGTAATCTCTACACAGATGTCCCTTTTCTTCCTGATCATATTCACAACTTTCCCTATTCTCCAAGGGGGTGACAGACTAGGTTGGTTTAGTATCCAGAATTGAGGCGCATACATGCTACCTCAACCTATGGGGCTGCCATACAGATTTTAAGTCGGGGATACACTCCTGGGTATTTAAACCAGACTTTAGTCTCGGAAATTCCAAACCTTTTGCATTCTAGGCCTCGGCCATTCGAACTCTAGTTTTCACTGTCGCAGTTGGTCTCCTAGAAACTCATTGCAAACACAACCAAGATAATACACAAATATTTACATATAAATACACACAGATATGTACATATGGTATACACATATGTATATAAAGACAATATACAGACAGATATATACAGATATATACACAGACATATACAGTATATATACAGGTATATACGACACAGACATATACGGAGATATACATACGTGGGGAATATTCCGTTTGCAACCGTCAGTGGGAATATATCGTTACTGAGAAGGCATATTCCGTTTGCTGACGTCAGCACACGTACGCAAACACACGCAAAAAGAAAGAAGAACACAAAATGCATGGATGTGGGGATACGGGGTTTCGAACCCCTAACCTCATACTTTGGCCTCCGAGTACTCAACTACTGAGCCACTCCACTCTTGTGACAAGATATGCAAACAAATATTTATATAGACTTATACGAGACATATACACAAAAAATCAAAACAAAACAAAGAACCACTCGATGTGGGGTTCGAACCCCTGACCTCAGGCTCAGCCTCTCACTCTTCAACCACTGGGCCAAACCACTGAACCCAAGCCATACCTGTGACACAAATGTTCAAACCAATACCTATATTACATAGCTATACAATATATATACATATATGCATACACAACTTTCCCGCGTCTCTCCCTATTTTTCGATAGCCACGCCTGACACGCGGCCTACTTTTGCGTCACTAGCCGACAAAAGCAGACCGCCTCGATGTAAGCTTGCCTCGGCTCTCACCCTCTCTTTATCTTTCTCTCTCGTCTTCTTCTTCTCTTCAGTATCTTCCCTCTTCTTCTTAACCGTTCTCTTTTTCTTCTTCTTCTCCATTACTCTTCCATCTTCCTCCTCCTTCTTCTTTTCCCCTTCTATTTTCTGTCATTCCTCTGTGACTCCCTTCTTTCCTCCCTCTTCCTATACATGGCTTCATCTCGCCCTCTCTCTCTTTTTCCGGATCTTAATGGTCTATTGAACTCCTCTGGGCCAAGTGCCCCTGCTCTTACTCAACCCTAGTCTTCCCACACTATCAGTTGAGCAAGTGATGGCTACTCAAAATGATATCGAGGCCAACCACTACACGTTGAGGTCCTGCATGGAGACAGTGGCAGCGGTCACTAACTTGTCTCCCCTGACTGTATAAAAAGTTTTATTTTTTGGAGTCTCTATAATCGGAGATGTCCTCCCCTGACTGTATAAAAAGTTTCAGTTTTGTATCTTAATGGCGTGACTGGCACATCACTTTGAGTTTGAAAATACTTTTGTTTGGTCGAATTTGAGATTGATTGAAATTTGAACTCTGAATTAGACATTGATCCATACTGACCTGAATAAAAATAAAACTGACTCAATGCAAGAAAAACGAAGCCAAAATAATCTAAACACACTCCTATACACTGACTAGTATGAATACCTTGACTGGTATAAATACACTGACTGGTATGAAGACACACTGATATACACTAACTGGTATGACAGGAACACACTTATATACACTGACTGGTCTGAATACCCTGAGTGGTATAAATACACGGACTAGTATGAATACACACTCATATACACTGACGAGTTGACTCGAGTAGTGAAGGAGACAGAATCTCTAACTCGACTATGCCCCTAATTCATTACCTTGAGTTTTTTTCTTGATTTTTTTTGTAAAAATGTTTTGATCAACATGAGGGTTGGATTAGCATACTTATTCCATTTTCTGTTTCAAATCATGTAAGCTAAACTGTGAGCACTGAAAATTTTCCCTTTTCAAATCTAAAGAATGGTCCAAGTTTTGCAAAAATGGAACAATTTTCGAGAAAATCAGTCAATTTCTTTCGAATTAATCAAAACCTATTTTTGCAAATGGCCACTACTCAACTAACATGGAATCAACTATTGGGGTGCATAGTCCCAAGCCAGATAATCAATGGTGATATCCGAACCAAGCCAAACCAGACCGAATGAAGCCGAGCAGAACTGGACCGGACCGAACCGAACCGCCAATCCGAATCGAACCGAATTGAACCAGGTTAAATCAAACCAATTGAACTGAGCAGAACGAAGATACACCAATCAAACACGGATAGGACAATGAAGTCGACTAAAGATACACCAATCAAGCATGGACGAAATGAATGAATTGAAAAATTATTAGGGCCGAACTTCAAGATGAAGCTACCTACGTATCCCAAAGATAGGAATCAGGCCATCGTAGTTCAGGCAAAGGTTCACTCGGGTATTGACACTCTCCTTTTATGCTCTAACTTTTGCCAAAGCCGCCCTTTTGGGTTTTCAACCTTGCGAGCTTTTGATTTTTATTTTTTTATTTTTTTCTATATATATATATTTTTTTTCATTTTGTTTATTTCATTTTTTTTTCTTTTGAGTTTCTATTTTTTTTGTTTTTCTGCTCTAACTTTTGCCTAGGTTGCCCTTCCGGGTTTTCAGCCTAGCGAGCCTCAAGGGTTACTTTCAGTTTAACTTGTCCATGTTGATTGGGTGTGAAATCTCTAGGCCATCTATAAGAACAACTGCTACACTTGACCAGTAGATATGGTGATGTAGGGACTAGACTGAATTGGGTCCGAATTTGCCCCTAGTGTAGTGGATAGGAACTCGACTGCCTTCAATAATAAACTTCATTCTCTCAAATTCTGGGTTTTGCCTTTCTGGGCGGTCTTCATTGAGAAACGATTCAGTTTTAACTCTTTGATCACATCCAACCTTTTGCCCCTAGTTCAAGGGCTCCTTCAAATCTAAATCACATCTGACCTTCTTGCCCCTAATTCAAGGGTTGTTTCCAATCTGAATCACAGGCTCTACATAGTTCTGGCTAAGGTTCACTCGGGTATTGACACTCTCCTTTTACGCTCTAACTTTTGCCAAAGTCGCCCTTTCGGGTTTTCAACCTTGCGAGCTTTTCATTTTTTTATTTTTTTCGTTTTTTCCTTCTTTTTTTTTTTTTTTTTTTTTTTTTTGTGCTCTAACTTTTTCCTGGGTCGCCCTTCCGGGTTTTCGGCCCAACGAGCCTCTCAAGGGTGATACTTTATTGCCCCTAGTTCAAGGGCTACCTCCATTTTAGCTATGCAAGCCTCACACTTTTGCCCCTAGTTCAAGGGCTGTTTCAAATCTGAATCACATTCGACCTTATTGTCCCTAGTTGAAGGGCTGCCTCCATTTGAATCACATCATGGCCCCTAGTTCAAGAGCTATTTTTGATTCGACTACGCAAACTTTACACTTTGATTGATCATGAAATACTTCAAATCACGGTTTGAAGGCTAAGGAGCTAAGGAGGTCAGACCACGAGTAAAGAGGGATCCTATGCTGTATAACTAATTCCAGGCATGTCTTCGTAGGACCACGCAAAAACAATTTTTGAAATCTTTTCACAAAGTGACTAATCACTCGTACTTTTACGAAGATAAGATAGAACCAATTTGGACCAAGCCAGGATCCTTCTCAGTACCCACATTAACAAAAATGATTTTATTCATCAGAGGCTTAGCACACCTCTCTTCCTCTCAGTTGATCAAAATTTGCAAATCCCGAGGAAATTCTTCCTCTTCGTTTTTATCAGAGTTTTGGAAAACGTTTTGAAAAACTTTGGTCAATGCTATGATTTAAAGGCACAGAGAAATAGGCAGACTCTATGGCATTTTTATTTTATTTTTTTATTTTTTTATTGAAAAGAAACTATGACTCAGTAATGACAACAAACTTTTGATAACATACTCAAAAGAAAATGACAAAGAGGACCTAGACAGGACAGAAATGTCTAGGTTAGCACTATCGAAATCAACAGACTCTGACTCATTAGGCTGACTCGAGCCTGACTCCAACTCTACAAACTTGGTGGAGTTAAACTTAGACTCAATACTCAATTCAGAACTCAGAATAAAACCATTCTCAAATTGCCAGTCAATGTGTGGGCCAGCCACAACATTCAAAATAAAGCTCGTGCAATCAACAGGTGGTCACTCCCCAATTACAGAAACAAAATGGGACTTACAATTATGCCCTCACTAAAAACACACTGAACCCCACAAATTGAAATGCCTGAACCACTCATTCGAATTTGAGAACCCCTGTATAGATCCAATACATTACACATAACACATAACAGGAAAGAGAACAAACACCCCCATGGAGGGTAGGGTTATCCTGTCCTAGCTTGAAATGATCTAGGGTTTCATTATTCAGACAAGTGGTATCACACATCCTAGAAATAGGAGAGCATCCTGTCCTAAGTTTGAAAGATACTATAGCTTACTATATGTACAAGGTTACTCTAGGGTTGAAGTCAAGGTGACGTTACCAAAGAGCCCTTTGGGTCATAACCAATAAAGATCCCAGGAAATCAGAAGGGTCAAATAGCCTCTCTTCGGAGTCTGAGAACCTTAGATAGCAAAGCCAAATAGCAGAGCTACGTAGCAGAGCTGCCTTTTTGACAGATCTTAAAAGGTTACAACACAAGGCCTCTAAAGTATCGTAAAGATAGATGTAGTGTCTCAAAAAGTATGCATGTGTTCCCACTAGTATCTGGGCCACACAGGAACTTTAAGTGCACCAATGCATGCAATGCAATAAACATATAATTGAAAATAAAAGTCATATCATGGAGTTCGAGTCAAGGTTTCATAAATCCCCAGCAGAGTCACCTGAAACTGTAACATGCCCGGGGGGTACCCGCGCGCGTTAAACAGTTCGGACTCTCGAGATCTCTTTGATCTCAAGTCTCACGAGTGCAATGTGAAACGTAGATGAGAGTCCAGATTTGGCAACTTTTATTAAAAATCCATTTTATTGCAATTTTGTCAAAAATGGACTGCGTCATCAGATCTCAGAGTCGCCATCTAATATTTTGAGAAATTAGGAAACCCATGACTCAGTGCCAAGGCCACTGTTCGTCGTAACCAAGGATGCTTGGCTCGGAACCTTAGGTATGAGAGGGGAAGGTCAATAATGAGCACCCCCGCTTACCCGATCAAATGATCGGCCTCTACTAAACCATGATATGACTTTTTATTTTCTTTTACATGTTCATATTCTGATTATTGAATAAATCCTAAAATTTACTAGGTGAAGCATACAAGTATAGACTAGTTTGCTCAAATTAGAACAATTCAATTTCATGTTTGTTTTTCGAAAAGGGTTTGAATTTGCCACTTGACAAAGTGGGCTTAAAGTTTGTGAATTTGCCACTACAAAGTGGGCTTAAAACGTACAGTCGTTGAATCATTCCAATTCAGGAAACAAGCCTTCATCCACAGGCATTCAAACAGTTTATCATTTAATCAATTAGCCTCATGGTAGGATGCTAAACATAATAAGAAAATCACACACAAATGGGATGCTAAAGCATAAAAACTCACAGATTGACCGACGTCCCTCGAACAACTACAAAACAAAGTTAGTAAAATATACATGATCTTATATACAGAATCCTAATGCAATTCACTCATGAGATGCAGCTAAAGATTCGGCTTCTAAGATATGACATGTGAAACATTGCAAAATATGTGATAGCGCACAAAATCATGGATAATCAATTAAAGGATAAAGATGCAAATTTAGCCGAATCTTAATGCATGGAATCATGGGTGTAAAGCAGGGATATGCATGACATGTCAAGATATATACATATATGTACAGTTAGGGAAAGCGAGTAAAGAATGGGATAGAAAGAAGCGGGGTGGGGGATTATTACAATACTTTGAATATTACAAATCCAAGGAAGATGAATAAAATAAAATCCTCACAAACACTCAAAAGAAAAAATAAAATAAAGAACTCCACCACTGACACATTCCACTCCTTTTCGCATGCCCCGGGTTCCGCAACACCACATGATTCACATTTTTCAGATTCAAGCGGCAAACCAAGGAACGGATTTGAAATCTGACTAGCATGGCATATAGGGAAATCACTATTGGATGATATGCAAATTTCCTGATAGTGTAGAGAGGGAAAGAGTGACTATCTCCTCTTCAGAACCTCGGAGTTGTACCTGTCGAGAGAGAGAGAGAGAGTAAGTGCTTTGTATGTGTATCTATACCACCTTTTCTCTCTCTAGAAATGTGTATGTCTGTATGTCTTCAATGGGATGGAGCGGAGAAGGACCGAGAATCGTTCCAGCCAAATGCGTCAGATTGTCGCCATTTTGGCTTGATGCTTCTCTTTGTTGCATTCTTGAAGCTCCTCTAGTATACCAGAGACATTCACCATCTTCAAACCCAATTGACAGCCAGAGAGAGAGCCGTGTATCTGGGTCTGTCTGAGTGTCTTGTATGAGCCATGTGTGTACGCTATGTGTGTTGTGTGTGTGTGTGTGCCTGTGTGTCTATTGAGTCTGCCTTGTGTTGTCTTAATGCATATGTCTAGTGGGTTTGCCGAGGGAGAGAGTCCGATGGCAGTGAGAGAGAGAGAGACATGTAGTGCATGTGTGTGAGCTTGGCTGTGACACATAAGTGGTGTGGTGGGTTTGCCGTGGCTGTGTTCAGATCAACCCCCATGTCAGTGTGCCGTGTGTATGCATGGTGATGAGTGTGTGTGTGCATGGGTAGTGTGTGGGTGCCGAGTGTGTGCTAGGTAGTGTATCAGAGAGGGAGCCGAACTAGTGTGTGTGTGTTCATCGTGGCTGTGGTGTGTTGTGGTGTGTGAGTCGTGTGTATCCTCTCCCTCTCCCGTGTGTGCTGTGAGTGTGTATGTGTGTTAATGGGTTGTGTGTGCATGGGTCGTGTGTGCATGGGTCCTCCCTCCAAGCCGAGAGAGAGAGGGAGAGAGAGATCAGTGCATGCTGTGTTCTATGTTCTGTGTGCTTCGTGTATGTGTATGTATGTGAGCCGGGTGTGTATGGCAGTGGATGTATGGGTGTGTGTTAGCTAGGTGTCGAGAGAGGGGGAGGGAGAGATCCATGCCCCAGTGTCTTGGGTCTCTCTATCAATCTTGAAGCTCTAGTGTGTGTATGGAAGGAGAGAGAGAGCTGGGTTTGGTCTTTCTGTGTGTGTCGGTGTGCTGTGTGTGCGTGGGTGCTGCTGTGGCAATGTGCCTGAGTGTGTTTGAAGTGTTGTAGTGTGGGTGTGTGATGTAGCCGTGGTCTGTGTGTGTATGAATGGTATCTGTGTGTGTGATGTTGTGAATGGTGTGTGATGTGTGTGGAGGAAAAAGCCCCCTGAGAGAGGTTGATGCCCAAGTCTTTTTGTAGCTGTGTATGATATGCTGGATGTCTTGTGTATGTGATGAGTGTCATGCATGTGCTGGGTCTGTGTGTTATGAGTGCATGTGGGTCTTGAGCTCCAGAACATGTTCTCATTTTTTGTTTTGTTTTTTTATTGCCCACCGAAAACCTGATTGAGGGTGAGATAGTGCTATCTATATTTTATATTTTTCAAACTCTTTGAACCTTTCTTCCACCCTCTCTGGCATTTTTCTCTAAAATAATCCTCCATTCTCCTCCACCCGCCAAAACATACTCATCATCATTCCACCACTCCACCACAAATATTCTCAGCATCTTTTATTTAGTATCTTTTCTTTTTTTCTTCACCTAAAAACACTCACCCGACGTCCTCTCTTTTTTTTTATTTTCTATTTTTTTATTATTATTATTTTTTTGTATTATTATTTTCTTCTTTTTTTTTTTATATCAAATATTTATCAAGTTATATAAAACACACCTAAACATATATACACACACATAAAATTATACAAAAATATATAAAATATTTATAAAATAATTTGACCAAAATAGTTGAGGTTTGGGATTAAAGCTTCACTTTGATTTTTCTGCTGAGAGTGGTCAAAATAAAATGCCCAAGTCTTAGGGGCCGGTCAAAATGGGGTGTCTACAGAGGGGGTTCACTAATCCTTTATTCGAATTTATACCCGGGAGGTTGGAAGGTTTTCCTATAACTGGAAGAGACACAACACCTGTTCCAGCACCTTTCGCAGGTCCTTTCGCAGGACGGCCTCAAAGAGGTCACCCATACCCCCAACAGCAGCCGGCACCACAGGGATAACCAGTCCCAAATATACCACCCTATGGGCCAAGAGGACCTTGTAGCTCGGCTTTTCGCGCCCCCTTTCGGAAGAATGAAATAGGCCTTACAGTTCGGACTCCACTTGTGTTGGTTCTGAATCTGATTTCACAAGTGCAATGTGAAGCAGTGGAAACACAAAAAGAGTCCAAATCCGGCAATTGTTTTTGGAAAATCGATGTTTGAATGAAATGCCAAAAATGGATTGCTTTGCCAAATTTCAAAGTCGCCACCTAAATATTTATGGGAAATTTAGGAAACCCGTGACTCGTGCCAAAGGCCATTAGTCCGTCGTTACCAAAGTGTTTTGGTTCGGGAACTTAGGTATGAGAGGGGAAGGTCAATAATGAGCACCCCACTTACCCGATCAAAGATCGGCCTCTACTAATTATGATGTGATTCTTATGTACAATATATGTTCTTATTCTGATTATTTAATAAATCCTAAAATTTATTATGTGAAGCATACAAGATATAGACTAGTTTGCTCAAATTGGAACAATTCAATTTCATATTTGTTTCTCTAAAAGGGTTTGAATTTGCCACCCTTAGGTGGGCTTAATTTGCCATCCTTAGGTGGGCTTAGGTTTGTGAATCTTAAAACGTACATTCGTTGAATCATTCCAATTTAAGCAACAAGCCTTCATCCACAGGCATTCAAACAGTTTATCATTTAAGAAATTAGCCTCATGGTAGGATGCTAAACATAATAAGAAAATTATGTACAAGCGGGATGCTAAAGCATAACAACTCACATAATTACCGACGTCCTGCGAACAAGCTACAAAACAAAGTTAGAAAATATGCATGCTTCCTAACTGTACAATGTGACAATGCAACACATGTGATATGCAATTACTAGACTCGGCTACTAATATGGCATATGAAATGAATTGATCGCATGCGGTCTAAGCATGTATTCAAAGAAATATTGAAACGATAATGCGAATTGGATGATGAACCGAGCCTTGGTGCATGCAATACAAGTGGATGCAAACATGAGTATGCTAAATTAAACATGATGCCTCTAAACTAACCATCATAAGCTGATAAATAAAAGGAAGAAAGACGTGGGGTTGGAAGACATGCACACACACACGCACACTTATTACAAGTTTGTTTGCCCTCGCGCAGGAGGGTCCGAATGAACTAATGCGCCCTCACGCAGGAGGGTCCGAATGAACTAGCTAGCTAACTAATTACTTAACTAATTATTACAAAACAAATCAATTAACTTAGCTACAACATCACACACTTAATTAATTTATAAAATTAAAATGAAATTAATTAATTAAATGACTTAACTAATTACCTACACTAATTAGTTAATTACACTAAAATTCTAATGACCTTACTTATACAATTCTAATTAGTGAAACTAATTAATTAATTATTAACTAAACTAATTAATTAATTATAAAAGTCCAATTGGCTAGCTAATTAATTACACTAATTCATTAATTACACTAAAATGCTAATGACCTTACTTATAAAATTCTAATTAACAAAAGTAATTAATTAAACTAATTAATTAATTACACTAATGACCTTACTTATCAATTAATTGCACTAAAATTCTAATGACCTTATAAAATTCTAATTAACGAAACTACCTACTTAACTAATGAATGAATTATAAAATTCTATTTAACGACCTCATTACCTAATTACCTAATTAATTAAAATTCTAATTAACTTATCTACCTAATTACACTAATAAATTCATTATACAATTCTGATTAATTACTTATAAAATTTCAATTAACTAATCTACACTAACTAATTAATTACAGTGTAACAAATTAAATTACAACATGAAGTAACTAATTAAATAACTAATCTAAGTAAATAACCAATTAAATAACGAAGCTAAATAATCTAATTAAATAACTAACTAATTTAATTAATTATAAAAGTCTAATGAATTAACTGATTAATTATACTAACGAATTAAGTACCAAACTCTAATTAACTAAATTAACTAACTAAACTAATTAATCCTAGGACTACACTAATTAATTAATATCAATTAATTAATTAATTACAAAACTATACTAATGAACTAAACTAGTTAGAGATGGGTTGGTTTCAGGCTAGAGAGAGGGACCACGGTTTGGTGTGCTGGGTTCGGCCTGAGAAGATGGTGGAGGGAACATGAAGTAGCCGAGGTGAGTGAGGCCGTAGGAGATGGTGGCTCGGTCATGGAGTTGCAGCGGTGACGGCCCGGCTCCTCAAAATCTGCGTGAAGCTTTGCATCTACGGTGGTCTGAGCTATAATTCTAGCACTGTGTTTTGATCGCCCCGAACTGCCTGAAGACTGGCTAGGTCCTGAAGATGACATATTCACTCATCCTTCACTCATCCTGAAAAGAGAAACACACAAGAGATAGAGAGAGAGAGGTGACGAGAGGGAGAGCTGTGTGTGTATGACTGTGTGTGTGCCCGTGTGTATGGGACTGCCGTGAGTGTGTGTAGAGTGTTGCATGGTGTGTCGTGTGCAGCGGTGGTGGAAGACGAAGATGACCGAGATGGTGGTGTGTGTGTGTGTGTGTTGTTGCCGTATGTGAGTTGCTGCCGTGTATGAGTGATGGCAGTGGTGGTGTGGTGAAAGTGTGTTGTGCATGGCTGTGATGTGTGTGTGTGTGTGTATGTGTATGGAATGGTGTGTACATGGCTATGATGTGTGTGTGTGTGTGTGTGTATCATGTGCTGCTGCTGTGAGTGTCTGTCTTGCCGTGAGTGTTGAGAGTCGTGGGTGTGTGTGTGTGGATGGTGTGGTCTATGAGGTAGCAGTGGTGGTGTGGGTGATGGTGTATCATGCCTCTGTCTGTATCAATCATGTGTATGCATGTGTGAGTGTGTGTTGTGTTGAGTGTGCCGTGCATGTGTGTGCTGGGTGTGTTGGGTGTGTGTTGTGGTTGTGTTCTGGGTTTGCCGTGGGTATCCTCCCCCTCTTCCGTGTGTGCTGTGAGTGTATCTGTGTGGAGAGAGAGAGATCAGTGCTTGTGTCTGGGTGTGTGGGAGGCGGGTGTGTGTGTGATAGCCTCTCGACTGTGTATGTGTAGTGGTCGTGTGTGTGGAATGAGAGAGCCGTGTATCAGTGGGTGTATGTCGTGAGTGGTGGCAGTCATGCATGGGTCTGCCGTGTGGGTTGGTGATGGTGGGTGTGTGTGTTGTGGCAATGTGATCTTCCTTCTCTCTCACCTTTCTCTCCCTAAGCCGAGAGAGAGAGAGCCGAGATCAGTCCATGTCTCTTCTCCTCCCTCCCTAAACCCGTGTGTCTCTCTTCCTCCTTTAGTGTGTGTTGGGTCTCCCTTCCAAAATGGGTGTGTGGGTTGTCTTCTCTAGAGAGCCAAGTTGGTGGTGTGTCTCTCCTCTTTAATCATACACCACCCACCCACTCACTTGAAAAAGCCTCTCTTTTGTTTTGTTTTTTACCCCTTTTTAGCACTATATGTATGTCCCCTCTCCAACTGTAATGCATGGAAAGATATATTAAACAAACCCTCCACTGCAGATCCCCTCATTATATTCCACCACCCATGCTCAAAAACATTATGATTATGACCATATCTCTTCTTTATCTTTGAAAGTAATTATTCTCTGCACACTCATAAAACATAATCATCCTATCAAAAAAAGGATATTCTCCTGTCCATAATATTTTTTGTATTTCTTCTTTTTCTCTTTTTTTTTTTGTTTTATTATTTTCTTTCTTTTTTATCAAATATTTATCAATTTATATAAAACACACCTAAAACAAATGTACACACACATAAATTTATATAAAAATATAAAATTATAAAAATACTACAAATTAATAAAATATTAGTGATGGCCAAAATGGGTGAGGTTTGGAATTAAAGTTTCAATTTGATTTTTCGGCTAAGAAATTCATAAAGTGGCATATTCCAATTTTCATCATGGGGTGTTCAAAAGAAGGTGTCCAAGTCTTAAGGGTGGTCAAAAATGGGGTGTCTACAGACCTCAAGCACAAGTTTGTCCACCAAATCTTGTGTTTGTTCCCCCAATAGTGGTTCAACAGGCACAAAATATGGTCCCTAAGGACCAAATTGTTGATATTATTAGAGAGATGTGTGGACCAATGGCTCGGGGGGTTCAAACTCCTGTGTACAGGAAACCATATCCAGAATGGGTGGATAGGGTACATGAATACCCAAGAGGATTCAGGATACCAGACTTTGCCCTTTTTTATGGGAATGGAAACCAGTCAACAGTGGAGCATATTACTAGGTTTACTGCTCAATGTGGTGAATTTACCAATAATGATTATATGAAGTTAAGATTGTTCCCAAATTCTCTTACAGGGGTAGCCTTCGTATGGTATATTAACCTTACGCCTGGCTCCATTCAGACTTGGCAACAAATGGAAGAGGCATTTCATGCCCAATTCTTCCAAACGGAGCCAGAAGTGTCCATGGCAGATTTGGCAAGGTTGAGCCAAAGGCCTGATGAAAAGGCTACTCAATTTATTACCAGATTTAAAAGAGCACGAAACAAATGTAGGGTTATCCTACCAGAGCCAGAATTCGTGAGATTGACTCAAAATGACTTAAAGTTTAGGTTTCGAAAGAAGTTTGACTCAACTGAGTTTAGAGACTTAGTGGAACTAACTTATAAGGTGTCTAGGTATGAAACATTACTAGAGGAAGAACAAGATCGAAATAATGCATCATACAAGACATATTATAGAGATCCTAATTATGAGATTGATGCAGCAGAGATTGTGGGGAAAAAACCTATGATCTGTGAGGCATTAATTCATAAGGACACAACAATTGACCAGCAGTTTAAAAAGAAAGACCTTTATAAGAAATACTCTTTCGATTTAACAAAGAAAGATGACATTTTTTATCATTTGCTTGCGGCCAACTTCCTTAAGTTACCAAAAGGAGTCAAAATTCCATCTCCAGATGAACTTAAAGGAAAAGTGTATTGTAAATGGCATAATTCTTGGTCTCACTCGACTAAAAATTGTATTGTTTTTTCGAGACAAGATCCAAGAACAAATTCGGAAAGGAAGTTTAAAATTCCCAGCTAAAGCAGAAAAAGCCATGGGGATCGACAGTAATTCATTCCCAGAAGTTGGAGAAAGTGCAGCTAATGTTGTTGTACCAGACTTCCAGAATTTATCTTTGAAGGAATTGGAAGAGGTCAATGTGCAAATACATGTTGCCAGCCAGACTACTGTTAAGAAAGACACTAGAAGTTCACCAGTTGTTGGACAAGGCTCTACAGGACAAGAAAAAGACTCTGATGAGAAAGCATTGGATGATGATTCCTTAGAGGCAGCAGTTATCCAAAAAATGTGTCCCAGGTGTAGGTTGAGCTATAAGTGGCTGAAAGGGCTTCCAATTGATGGGAAGCAATACTACAAGGATGTGCAGAGACATCCTAAGCCAACCAGTGCTCACAACAAAAGGCCATATCCAACTGGTCCTAGGCAGCAACCATTCATGGCTGGTTCAGCAGCTACTAGAATGTAATCCAAGGGTAAGAGGCCTCTACATGAGTCCAGACCTCCCAACTATTACAGAATAGAAGGCAATCGTCCTAAAAGAAGGACTGAAGTAGGTTTAAGTTATGGGAGTAAAACCAGAAATTGGCCCCCTAGACCAGCCTCACACAAGATAGAAAGTGACCACCTTCATGGAAGACCTAAATTAGGCCCAAAACAAGGAGTCAGGGCTAAGCAATGGCAGTCACAGACAGCTTCGAAACTGGCTTTGAAGAAAGAAAGAGACAGCTCAATGACTGAGTTAGTGGGTTCATGGGTACCTGGAGTCCCAAATTGGTTTGTCATGCAGAACAAACTTAGGGAGATACTTGCCCAAAGAAATGCTATTGGAGATCAGGGTAGGATGGTTAAACCTCCCCTGGTGGCCCCAAATAATTGGGTGTTACTAAAGCATCCAAAAACAAAGGAACCAAACATGGTCCCAGTAATTTCTATATCACAAAAGAGGAAGATCCAGTGTAGGTACACTCAGTACCAAAAAGACCTGAAAGAAAGTGGAGAAAGCTCTTCATTGGTCCAGACAGAGAGGCAGACAGAAGGAAAGAAAAATCCAAAGTCAGACCATAGTCCAAAGTCAACTCTACAAGACAAAATGGGTTGTAGCAGAGAACAGTTGGCCAAAGTTCATTTTGAACTAAAAGCCAAAGAGAGGTCCAGTTTAGCAGGATTAGAGAAGGCTTTGATGGAGAGTGATAGCGAGACAGAGAGAGAAATTGGCCTAGGCCAAAAGAAAGATATGGTTGGGAAGAAATGTTCGAAGCCTTCATGGCTGAACAGACATTTTTGGTTGAAAAACTAGTCGAAACAGACCATTCGAAGGAGTTTGTTAGTAATAAAGTGCCAAAATGCAGCATGGAAGATGCTTCTGAAGTAATTGAACAAGGTGGCCAAGAGGAGAAACAGGTACAGCCAGCCATCCAATTTGGCTCGTTTCCTCCAGTATCAGTGAATTTAGTACATATACTACCATATGAATTCCAAGCTGGAGATGAGAACCAAGAGGGTCAAGAAATTGACCCAATTCCAGTCTCTAGTGAAGACTCATAAGTGAGTATGGTGCAAGATGAATCCGAAATGGTTATCCCAATGGAAACTGAATACGAGAGTGAAGAAGAGGTGAGTATTAACCTCTCATATCCTTTTGAGTATCCCACGACATCTATGACACAGCATGTCAAGCCTTTGTATATCAAGGCCTTCTTCGATGAGATACAATTGAACCGAGTCTTGGTAGATAATGGGGCAGCAATGAACCTGCTTCCGAAATCTTCCTTAAAGAAACTAGGAAAAAGGAACCCCAGGTTAATCCCAACCAGCACAACCATTGCTGGCTTCGCTGGAGACAAACAGATGGCTCAGGGAATTTTGCCCATCAACCTGAGTGTGGGAAGCAGGGACTGCATGACGGTATACTTCGTTATCGATAGCAATGCTAAGTACAATGCTTTACTTGGTAGAGATTAGATTCACACTAACAAGTGTGTGCCTTCCTTTTTGCATCAGAAGATAATGATGGCCTTGGGCAATGGAGAGACAGAGGAAATCGATGCAGATCATCAACCCTTCATAGCTTGTGCAGATTTCGCAAAAGCCAAATTGTATATTGAAGGAGTGACACCACTCAGTATACTGAGAAGACCTGATGGTTCAGCCGAAGTGACGGCTGATGAGGAATTAGCGCACCTGAAGCACTTAGTCCAGGAGAGTGCTGATGAAGAGTTTGTTGTTAAGGATGACAATGATGCCTGGTTATAGGCAAAGAGATGAAGCTCAAGAAGCCAAGTCTTTGGCTCTAATTAAGTTCTCAATATTGGATGTAAAATCAATAGTCCAGAAAGTGCAAGAGCAAGAGAAAGAAGCCATGATGATTGGTTGTAAGAAGGAACAACAACAGTTCAGATTTTTGGCCTTAGATAAATATTGTGCTTTGGACATTGAAACAAAAGTCCAGGAGATACAGGAGGAGGAAGCCTTATGGACAGACTTTGTTTATGAGGAGGAGGGTAAAGATGTTGAATCAAAGAAGCTGGGAGCAGAACAAAGCAAGGAGATTGCTTCGAAGGCAGAAGGAATCAAAGAAGGAGCTTCAGTAAGTTCTCAGATACAAGACCCCTTAGAAGAAGTAAATTTAAGGGAAGGTTCTATACAACAGCCCACCTATATAAGTGCTTGGTTGAATGCTCTTGACAGGGACCAATTGTTGGTTGTTTTGAAGAAATATAAAGATTGCTTTGCATGGTCTTATAATGAACTACCAGGATTGGATAGGTCATTAGTAGAATATAGGCTCCCTATGAGGCCTAATGTCAAGCCATACAAGCAAAAACCAAGAAGAATGAGTCCATAAGTGATTCAGAAAGTTAAGGAGGAAATTCTTAGACTACTCAAGGCAGGCTTTATTAGGACAGCCAGGTATGTTGAATGGCTATCCAATATTGTGCCTGTAGTTAAGAAGAATGGTAAAATGAGGGTATGCATCGATTTCAGAAACTTAAATCTAGCAACTCCAAAAGATGAGTATCCTATGCCTATAGTAGATTTGTTGGTAGACAGTTCAGCAGGGCATCAAATTTTATCAATGATGGATGGGCACTCTGGTTATAACCAAATCTGCATTGCAAAGGAGGATGTCCACAAGACAGCATTAAGATGTCCTAGGAATATTGACACCTTCGAATGGGTTAAAATGCCATTTGGCCTGAAGAATGCTGGGGCTACATATCAGAGGGCTATGAATACTATCTTTCATGATCTCATTGGAGGGTATTTAGAATGTTATATTGATGACATTGTAGTGAAATCCCAATCCATGGAGGAACATCTGTTTCACTTAGAAGCAGCTTTTCGAAAGAATGAGAAAGTTTAAGTTGAAACTCAATCCTCTTAAATGTGCTTTTGGCGTATCATCTGGAAACTTCTTGGGCTATGTAGTACACAAGAAAGGAATACAGATTGACCAGAATAAAGCCAAATCCATCATTGAAGCCAGACCTCCATCAAGTAAGAAAGAATTACAAAAGTTCCTTGGACAGGTTAATTTTCTTCGAAGATTCATTTCTAATACTGCAGGGAAAACTAAAGTATTTTCTTCCTTGTTAAGGCTAAAAGATGAAGAGGAGTTTGTGTGGACAGCAGAGCATCAAACTGCTTTTGAAGGAATCAAAGCCTACTTGGCCAACCCTCCAGTGCTGATGCCACCAAAGGGTGATAAGCCCTTGAAATTGTACATAGCTGCAGCAGAGGATTCATTGGGAGCTTTCTTAGCCCAAGACAATGAAGAAGGCAAGGAGCAAGCTGTTTATTACCTTAGTAGGTTTCTAAATTCTTGTCAATGTAAATACTCAGCTGTAGAAAAGCTGTGCCTTGCATTGTATTTTGCTGCAATGAAATTAAGATACTATCTTTTGCCTACAACTGTCTTGGTAATTGCAACCACAGATTTGGTTAAATATATGTTATCTAGACCCATGTTAAGGGGAAGAATTGGCAAATGGATACTAGCTTTATCAGAATTTCATCTAGAATATGTCACTCAAAAGGCAGTAAAAGGACAAGTTTTAGCTAATTTTTTGGCAGACCATCCATGTCAAACAGAAAGCCAAGAGATAATGGAACTTGGTATGGCTAGTGTTGAACTGTGGCAAATGTGGTTCGATGGGTCAAAAGCCAATGGTTTAACTGGAATTGGTGTGGTAATTAAGTCACCACAAGGAGTAGAAACCACGCATGGTTTCAGAGTGGATGAAAGTACTTGTTCCAATAATCAAGCTGAGTATGAAACCTTAATAATGGGACTGGAAATACTTATTGGATTACAAGCTCATGCAGTTGACATATTTGGAGATTCTCAGTTGGTAGTTAACCAAGTGAAAGGGATTTTCAAATGTCAAAGTATAAGCATGTTGCCATACTATGTTGTTGCATTACATCTGCTTTCTCAATTTCAGATAGCAAATGTAACTCATGTCCCAAGGTTCTTGAATAATAAAGCTAATGATGTGGCTCAGAAAGTTTCGAATTTCAAGAGAAGGGGTAATACTCAAAGGGACATAAGCCAAACAACATATCAGAAATTAATACCACTCTTAAATAAAAGGAATGTGGTCCTGGAAGTCAATCATAATGACTTACAAGAACAAGATTGGAGGCATCCAATAATGCAGTATCTGGCTAGCCCATCTTCGAAAGCCAGCAGAAAAATTAAATTGCAGTCTATGCAATACATAATGTATGGTAATGCTCTCTACAAAAGAGGGGGAGATGATTTATTGTTGGAATGTTTAGGCCCAAAAGAAGCATTCACAGCTATGGCTGAGGTTCATGAAGGCATCTGTGGTGCTCATCAGCCTGGTGTGAAGATGAGATGGTTGCTTCGAAGGCATTCTTACTATTGGCCAACTATCCTTAAAGACTGCATAGAATATGCAAGAGGTTGCCAGGCATGCCAAAAGCATGGCACAATAAGGCATGTGCCCATAATTGACCTGCACGCAGTTGTGAAGCCTTGGTCATTTAGAGGTTGGGCCATGGATATGATGAAGAAAATACACCCACCCTCTTCGAAGCATCATTGTTTCATTTTAGTGGCCACTGATTACTTCACTAAGTGGGTCGAAGCTAAGTCATACAAGGCTGTAGATCAGACTGAGGTCATTGGATTCATTAAGGATTTAATCCATAGATTTGGTATCCCACAGACTATAACTATTGATAATGAGACTGTATTTGATGGGAAAATTGTAAAGTCTTTTGTGGCAGAGTTTGGAATTAGCTTTGTTAATTCCACCCCCTATTATACACAAACCAATGGTCAAGCTGAATCATCTAATAAGTCTTTGAAAAAAGGAATACAGAAAGTTGTGGAAGACAATCCTAGGGATTGGCATAACTTATTGTTGGATATATTGCGGACTTATAGAACTTCTCCAAGGTCGAGCATAGGAATCACTCTTTATGCCTTAGTATATGGGCATGATGCAGTACTACCTGTGGAAATTAATGTTAAGTCCTTGAGGGTAAGGTGCCAAGACCAATTAGATCTTGAGCAATACCATCAGAGTATGTGCTTGGAGTTAGAAAGTATAGATGAAGTTAGAATTCTGACATTAAATAACATTCTTTTCCAAAAGAAGAAAGCAGCCAAAAACTATAATAAGAAAGTCAAACACATTGGCTTTGATGAAGGTGATTTGGTGTGGCAGACAATACTCCCAATAGGGATTAAAAGCCATAAGTTTGGCAAATGGTCACCTAACTGGGAAGGACCATATCAAGTTCATAGAGTCCTGCCTTTTGAAGCATATCATTTGAGAAATTTGAATGGATATATACATCCCAAAAAGATTAATGGCAGATATTTGAAGCCTTATTATCCAACCGTGTGGGAAACACAAAGAATAGAATAAGTGCTAAATAAAAGAACATAAGAACACTTCACTGATAAATAAGAATTTATTTCACAAAGAGTCAAATACATGTAGCCATAGATTGGCCCAAAAGTCAGTACAGTGTTTAAATTGTTCTTTTACAATAGATGCTCTATTCTTGAGGGATGGAAACAATTGAATGGCTGTAGTCATTTCTTGCTTTCGATCAGCTAGCTCTTGATTAGTGATTTGCTGCTTGGTAGTAGTCCGATTCAAAGCTTGGTTAACTGCTGATAATTCTTCCTCAAGTTGAGCCTTCTTATCCAACAGTTGAGCTTGAAATTGGGAGACAGAGGAATGTTGTTTTTTCAGTTCTGACACTTCAGCATAAACTTTAGAAACAAAACTCTGATCTCTCAATAACTTCTCCTCTGCAGCCTTAACAGCATAGCAGATGTTGATGTAAAAATCTATGGTGGCTACTGCCTGAGATAAATGACTTGAAATAGTCATGTCGGATTGTTCAATAATCTTGCAGCATTGGAGGAAGCCATCTTTGATTATAGGCCTTTGTAAGGCTTCAAAAGGAATCCTCGAAAAAGATGCCAGCAGCTCCAGACAACTATCCAAGTTTATCGAAGGCAAGGAGGTCTTAACACTGGAGGAAGAGCTCTCAAAAATTTCTAGCAAAGAATCAGCTAGAACCAATGGCTCAGTCTCACTGCTAGTCATTGGAGGGGTGGAAGGTATGTCAAAAAGACTAGCCAGTCTAGCCTAAAAAATATCCACCTCATCCATTGACATGGAAGGTGTAGAAAGAGCTCTGGTAGAGGGAAGAAATGACTGTATAGGAATTGGAGGAGAAGGTGGAGTATCCTTAGCAGTCTTTATAGTTTTTACTACCAGTTGGTCAAGAGAAAAAGGACTGGAGTTAGGCAAAGGTAATGGATGATGGATTGGAGAGCTACCAGTGCCCTCAATGTGAGAGTCAGCTATCATCAAAGATGAAATAGCAGCTGGAATCTCCTTAGGAAGAAGAGGAGAAACAGTGTTCGAGGGAGAATCAAATTGAGTAAAATCAAAAGACAAATAAATGAGGAATGAAGTTAAGCCAAAAGGAAAAGGAGCAGGAATACTTGGCCTCAAGAAGGGTATAGAACATATAGGGCCAGGAAGTAGGAGAATTATTTGAATGGGCTCCACATCTTGAGGTTGTTCAACTTCGACTGAAACTGATGGAGTCCTTATTGGAAGAATAGGCAAAGTAGTTGAGGCTGCAAAAGAAGAAATACAAAACAATGTCAAGCTTCAGCATTGAGAATTTGAGAAAGATGAATAGAAGTACAAAGAAGCTTACTGGTTTCAGAAGTAATGGCTATGATTGAGAAGCTGCGAAGAGTATAGTGTCCAGCAGCTTGCTGTTTCCTTGCAACCTCTTTCTGGAGTGCATCAACAGCGGCAGCTTCATCTCTGAGCATTTGCTGTTGCTTCCTCTTCTCAGCCCTTTGGAATACAATCAGCTCTTTTGAATGCTCTGCTTGCACTGCTTTAGCAGATGCTTCATGAATAGGATCTCTAGTGAAATCAGCAAGGGAGACAGTCATCTTCTTTCTTCTTTTTAAGAGTGTCTCTTGCTCTTGATCTGTCTCTTCTTCTTCTGCTGCCTGAACCCCAGGTGCTTCCTCTTTAGGATCAAGTAAAAGCTTCATTTTCTTTTGTTGTTGTTTGCTCCTGAGAAGATTTAAAGCTTGGATCTTTTGAGGGGAATCTCCCTGTGAGGCACCCGCACCACCTTCACCAAAAGAAGAACTAGAGATAAAGCTAAAAACATTATAAAGAATGAGAAGAAAAAAGAAACAAGGGTACATACCTTTCTTCGAGGCAGCCTACGTAACTCTAGGAGGAGTTGAGACAGCAGGAATAGGCTTCGTAATGATAGGTGCAAGAACTGTGGTAGCAGGAACAGTAGAGGAAGTAACAATTCCAGCCCCTTTCGATTTGGGTTGAGGTATATCCAATACCATTAATAGGTCTTGGGAAGGAATGGCCAAGTATACCTCCATATTGGTCACCCACCAGTTTTGGCACCTTTTCAATAAGTTACTCTGAGGAATGAAAGGGAAATGCTCAAACTCAATAAAGTCCTGGATAAATTTAGAAGTTGTTTCTTCTAATTTGGACCTTCGAACCTTTAAGTCCCTGCTGGTAAGACTTAAATTGGTCTGGCTGCAGAGAGGTATTGGGACCCCTTGTGTGAGGCCAAATTGCCTAGCAAATTGAGCAGGACAATAGGGCTCAGCAATGCACTTGTAGGCTCTGGGGTTTATGGTCCCAATGAATAACTCTCTAGTGATCAGAATAGAGGCCCATATGTTCTTGTGTTGGGGTGAAGAGCAGAACCTATCACTTAGAAAAATTTTCAACAAAGAGGGGCCAATGGTAGTAAGTTCGAAGGGACGAGAGTTATGGGAAGCAAAGGAAGCTGGAAGTTGGAAGTTGGTGGAAGAAAGAGAAGTAAAAAAGCAAAGGTAGAAGGATAGAGTGAAACGTTGGCTAGCCTCATGCCATGAGTAGTAGGATTTGTCTCAAAAAATTTAAGGCATTTGGATTGTAGTTCAGTAAAATATGCAAAAAGCCAAAGCTGAAGTATCCAAAATGGACCTCCTTGATTGGCATCCAAAGGTTTCTCACAAAAAAGAGAACATGCTCTGTATACGTGACCTAGAACGTATGGAGCTAAGGCTACATTTTTCTGTAAAACAAGGGCTTTGGCAAGAAGGGCAAATTCAGGCATGATTCTTTGAGAAGAAGTGCAGAAAACGAATTTGCAAAGCTAATACAATATGAAACAGAAGAATTCCCTATCAGTCACAGGGCCCTCCCTTTTATTCTCAGCCTTGACAAAATCACTATAGGATGAGTTAAAAGAGGGGAGGGAAAAAGGGGTTGGTAGGTCATGGTAATCTGGTCCAAAGAGGGCTCCAATGGGGGACAATCCTAATAGATGGCAGATATCAAGAACAGTAGGGGCCATCATCCCATATCTGAATTGAAAGAAATTAAAGGCAGAATTCCAAAAGCAAATAGCAGCAGGTATTAAGAAAGGGTCCTCTAAAATAGTGAACCTGGATAATTAGAGGGCATCGAAAAGGCAGAGCTCTTGAAGGTCCAGAGTCCTATCAGGGACAACTCGATCATACCATTCTTGCCAATCTGGTCTCACCGTGGGCCAACAGCGATGGGGGCGGTTCATCCTCCAGTTTCCCCAATCAATACCACCTTCGTAAAGGAGACAATGGTCTTCTAGACGTGGATATAGAGCTAGAAGCTCAATAGGAATCTCTTTGAAGATGGGCCCAAGCACATACTCTTGCTGCTCATGACGGCGGGGAATGAAAATGCATTCGTCAATGGCGCTTTTCTCACTGGCCTTATACTTCTCACACTCTTCGGCAATAATCCGTTTCAAGGTCACAGATGGACTCGTACGCTCCACAACCGGTATCTTCAAAGAAGAAGAAACCATTGATAGAGTTGTCTTAGAATATGAAATCAAAAAGAGCGTAGAGGGAGAGGAAGGTCAGTAGAAGTGAAGGGTTAAAGTGAATTCAGAACACGAAGTAAAAGGGTTCTAGAACCTTTGTGTCTGAAAAATATATCGTGTAATTCGTAAAGAAGTACTATTTTGGCGCCAAAGTCAAATAATAACGGTTTCGAAACTGGGAAGCCGGCTTCGAAGCACATTCCATACCTAAGGATGTAAGAATGTTCAAGTATTTGTTTACTTCAAAAGGGATTAAAGACCTGTGTTAGGTTTCTTAATGAGAGTAGTATCCTTCGAAGCAAAACTTGAGATCCCTTAAGGATGGGAATTGTTGTTCGAAGTATCAAAACCAATAGTTGGTTTGATAATATACAGAAACGATTGCTTTTTCGAATTAAAACAGTGCAGTCCTCGAGAGGGGTTCCGTATTTTTGAAAGTATAGACTGTTGTTCGAAGCAAAAATGGTCAATTTTAAACTGATTGATCATACTAACCATGACCATATGTTGGATATGATTAAAACAAGCTTTAAGGGGCAAGGTTGTTAAATTCGAAGCACTGATTCTAAATGAAAACCAAAAAAAATTATCAACTGTATTCCATGAATTGCAAAAATTCATGTTGACCAGATTCGAAGGATGAGATTGTGGAATTCGAAGCCCTAAGTTTGCTTATAAAGACAAACAGAGATAAAGTCAAACCGTGTCAAACAAAGAGAAAAGTCTTAACTATATTGAAACAAAAGCAATTACATCAAAAGGCCCTCCTTGGATACAAATTCGAGTTCATAAAAGTAAGGAATAGAATAAATAACAAGATCATGGAATTTGGTCCAGCTATGGTCAATGAATTTCTGTTCTTTCTTTATTCTATCTTCTATTTTTTCCAAGCTTGGCTGCTGAAGTTGATGTGCTCTTATTTGATAAAAGAGTTCTTCAGCCTTTATTTCGAACGATGTTTCTTTTAACCCTTGTTCTAGCTCGTCCATATCCAAGTCATCCCAGTACGCAGAGTCTTTATTCTTGAAGTCATCGTATTCTTTGACGAGGTTCTCTACTTCGTACTGGGTATGAGCTCGAAGGGATAAAAGTTGGTTCAAAGATTGGGTGATGGCCACAGAAGTCCGGTGCCAATAGAGAAGCAACGGGAGTTGGTCCAAAAACATTTTGAGTTCTGCTTGGGCGATGCGGTTGAGACGTGACCCTGAGTCATAATATCACAAGCCCATCGAAGGTTCTTGAGAGGAACATCGTCTTTAAGAACATTGAGAGGCAAGTGAGAAAAGGCTGCAAGCAAAAGTTGGGCTTGCTTTCGCTGAGCTGGAGTAAGGGAAGGTGGAGGCTTATAAGGAGGGAAAACCTTGTCCGTAGAGAGGGTAAGCCTCAGTCTCTCTGTCCAGCAGGGATTTTGCGGAGGAGGAGGTATAGAGGCTTCCATTTTGAAAGAATGAAGAAACTTAGGGGCATTAACATAATCAAGCCAGTTAGAAGAGCAAAGCCTCGCCTTTTGGGCTAAGAATGATGGGTTATACCCTTGTACCTCTTCTGGGCGTCAGGTAGCTTATACTATCTTTGTAGGCATGGAGGATGTGTACCATGCTACAAGCAGATTGTCCTCTAAACTGCGTCGGCGGTCAATGGGCACGTAAGGATAAACCACCGAACTTCGAGCATCAGAATGGAATTCTAGAGGATTAGTGAACTCGACAAAGTGGTGATTAACTCGCTGTCTTAACTCACATGCCTCAGGTTCCGACCAGCTTCCCCAACCAGAAGCCCCAGAGGAAGAAGAAGCCACAGCCTTATCCCATGCAGAAGATTGTGAATTAGAAGAAGAACTTCCCATGTCCATATTTGCAAATTTCTGAATCAAAGGATTGAGGACAGTGTGTTCGTAGTCCAAGGGTTGATAATTTGCAAAAGCTTCCATGACTTGAATATAGAAAGGTGGGTAAAGGTGGCTAATCAATGCATGAAGGTTCTTTCGAGGAAGAACAACATCATCAGATGACTCTTCGTGTACTCGATCAATAGAAGAGAGAATTAATTTGGCCATAAAGATGTATCAGTTTGTTCGAATACTAAGGTGGTGGGGATGTTCAAAAGATTAAAAGAGAATTTAATGCAAATGATGAATGACGGTTGCATTTCTGGAAGAATGCAAAGCCCATGTACGTTCTAGGACGTGGATAAAAGACCTTGATCCACTAATATCACCAAGTATTGGGTATATTAGTGCGGAGGTAATGTTGGCTACATATTTTGTATAAGCCAATTACAATTCAACACATGGCAGAATAAGGGCAATACGGGAAGACTATTCAAGTCTTCGATCGTGATCGTACACGTGGTAGTTAATATTAGTTCTTACAAGATCTGCGTAGCACTGGATCAACAAAGAGATGCAAAGTGATATGACTTCAACGGTTATTCACATTCAAATTCAAAATCAAGAGGGAAGCCTAACTACAGGTGACGGCATAGTGGAGCTAACTATAAGGCAACATGATTAGCGATCATGGAAGAGCGATTCGACGGTTAGAAGTGCAGTTCGATGGTCATCCTTGAGAAGTATAAATAGCAGAGAAGGCCCCAGAAAAAAGCCCCAGACTCAGATCCAAAAAATCAGTTTTATTTTACTTTATTTCTTTTCCAGTTTTACATTTCATGCTCTTTACATTTCTGTACTTTAAAATTCCTGCACTGCACTTCGTTCATAGGAGTAGTTTCAAGTAGATTGTTGCTGTAAACCTCCACGAGGCTGAATTGGATCATTGTAAGTTTTTCATTTTAATGAAATGCTTCAATTGTTCTTCATTTGATTGTTGTTTGCTTAATTCTCCTAAATCAAGCCACCAGTAAAAGTCCTCTTCATTGAGGCTAAAACAACTAAAACACAATTGTCTGATAATTGGTTGGTAATTAATTTTCTGTAAGGACTGATTGATCCTTGTTGGCACGTTCACAATTACAATAATAACCTTCGAAAGCCAAAAAGCCAACAATATCATATGAATATGATTTTTTCAAAATATTTATAGATAAAAAATGAGTTTGACTCTAATTCAAATTCCTTCATCAAATTTATATCCTACTCAAAGATATTTCAAAAAATAAATAAATAAATTAAACTATAAATTTCAAAACCTTACTCCCATGACAATATGAAATTGGGCAAAAATATTGGAGAACAGAAGGACCTTGCAGAGAAATTAAACAGGTGATTTAACCAATTATGTAAGATTTTTCTTATATGAAAAGAAATATATATTTGAAATCTTATGTTATGTTTTTTTGTTCTATTTTTTCTTTTGCAGATTTTTTTGTTTGTTTTAGTTTTAGTTTATTTGGTGTATTTAATTTTTTTCCCTTCATAATCTAAATTAATTGTTGAAATTATAATATTGTAGTAAATGCGCTTATGCTTCCAAAATTTGTTATTTATTTTTTTAAAATTTTACAACTACAATGTACAGGAAAAAAGTAGCAATGGCGACAAAAGGCTAAAAGACAAACACAAAGAGTGATATTTTGTGATGCAGTAGGAGTTCACCCATTTTTTTATAGAAAAATTGTACCAATTAAGAAGAGTATTTGGAACACATTCACGAGTTTGAAAGAAGTTTTTATTCAATCTCATTTATTTTTTATTATATTTTGTTCTTCAATTATATTAATTTATGTGTTCGACTTTGTTGTAATTTATAAGGAGCACACTCAATTTAAATTCAGACGTAAATAGACTTAATTATTTAGTAGCTCTAAAATATTTTTGCTTATATTTTTATTTTTTTATTTGAGATCTTCATGAGTTTAAATTTGTTTCTTTGCATATATGTAGTGAGTAGGTTTACGTTTTTAAATGATAAGTTTTTCTTTTGCAGTAAAAAGTCATCTGCACAAAGGAATATTTGAAGCACAAGATTGGATTTCAAAATTCTTAATGAATATACAAATAAACTACTTTATTTTCAACTCATAATACTCTTTATATATATATATATATATATAACGAAAATCAATTGTAGACAAGGTCATTTGGATCCATTTGAAGAGCAAAAACTCAATAAACATGTTTTTTACTTAATTAATATTTAATAGTTAATTTTAATTACATTATTGAATGTCATGTAATTTTTAAATAGATTGGATTTAATATGTGAATATTTCAATAAAAGTTTGATTAATTTCTTATAAATAAAATTATTATTCAACTATGTTTGTGTTGAAATTATAAACACATTATATATTAATGATCAAAATTTTAAAATTTAATTTGAATAAATATGTTTTATGTATTTAGACAAAAATCACAGGTAATAAATTTTTTTCTATGATTGTTGAATTTTATATTCACGTGTCACTGCCATAGAAATATTCATGTCATGCACGTTTTATGGTTAAAACTTTATTATTTAAAATGAATGATTATATTATCAGATAACATCAAGTAAAAAAAAAAAAAACTAATTAAGATGTTTAAAATAAAAAGTGATGCTAATTTTTATTTATTTATTTAGTAGTTTCAAAATACGAAAGTTGTTGAAATTTATAGGTTATAGACACAAAACAAATTTTAAAAAATAAAAAGTGATCCTTGAATTTTGTTTGTAATTAAATAGCTTTAGAATACAAAAACTGTTAAAAATAGAGTTAAAATTTGTATAATAAGATAACATAAATGTTTATTTTTTAACTACACAAAATTTAAATTTTAAAATATTATAGATGGCATTTAACTCTTATATAATTTTTAACTTACTACAGTTCTTATTTTTGAGTTCTTTTTTGACAAATTTTAAAAAAATTATAGGTGACATTTTACTCTTATCTAATTTTTAAACTACTATTCTCTCCAGTTCTTCTATTATTAGAGTCATGATGTTGTTTTTCTTATCAAGTTTATATTATCTTATTTTTGAATTTTTAAATTTCAACTTTGATTTTTTTTTTTCAATCTTCATCTGATATTTACTAAATTTCTCTCTACCTCATTTTTCTAGGATTTATTTAAATTTTTCTTTCTATATTCTTATAATTTATCTTCACATTTACACTTGATTTTTTTTTTTAAATCTTTATTTTATATTTGCAGGATCTACTCTTACTCTTAATTTTTAATTAAGTTTATTCTTTTTCTAGGATTTATCTGATTTTCACTTTCTATATTCTTATAGTTTATCTTCAAATTCTAACTTAATTTATTTTTATTTTTATTTTTATCATATATTTATAGAATCTCACTCTGACTTTTCTTTTTTAGTTGAGATTAATCAAATCTATTATTTAAGTACCTATCAAAATTAATATTATAATTTTTTTTTATTAATTTTTAATATATTTAGTATTATTTATTACCTTTTTCAGATTATCCCCAATAAATAAATAAAAGTTAGTGCGGTGACCATTCATTAATCTCTATAGTTGTTTGAAAAATATTTGAGAACTCTAAATTATGAACTCTAAAGGAGCTCTAGGGGTAGGCTCTATTTATTGATGTGATGTTTTAGCTTTAGATTTTTTTTTTATTTTTTTTCTTTAAATTTCCACCTCATTAGTGTTCCCAAATTAGAGGGATGAATCATTGTTGTAGTTGTTTTTGGGGTTGTGTTAATGTTTTACTTTTTTTAAGCAAATGTTAACGTTTTAGAATGAGAACCCCCTCCTTGCATTTCCTACTTGTAAGGTTATTGGGCTCACTTTTAGGCCTAATTTTGATAATCCGAACCGTTTATATTTTAAGATTTGTTCAGTATATCATACCTGTAAAAAATCAAGTTGATCGGATATCAGAAAGTATGTGTTCGGAAAACTGTTTATTAAATTCTTTTAAAAAATAGTTTTTAGTTCGCATTTTTCGAACATATACTTTCTAATATCCGATCAATTTTATTTTTACATGTATAATATACTGAACAAATCTTAAAATATAAACGATTCGAATTATAAAAAATAGCCTAAAAATGAGCCCAATATTCCTGCAAAATGCATGGAGAGAATCTTGGTTCAACGTTTTACTTCGTGGTACGGCTTTTGGTCCGAGACGTCTCATCATTATCGTCCCCCATTATTCCACAAAAGAATCTTCTCACTAATTCGTCTCTTAGCAAAGGGCAATGGTACCCATGCTTCTATTTACACATTATTTTTTTTATTTTAAGATATATTATTAATTAATTTATTTTTTATTATAATATTAACCTAATATAAAATGATTATAAAGGACTATTCCCTTAATTCATGAACCCTAACCTAGCCTATTGACAGCCACCATCACCGGCCAACCATCACGGATTGGCCAACAACCACACTTTACCACTACCTTTGCCACGACCACCGGGACCGCCGCCACCTCTCCTTACCGTCGCTACTTTGTTACTCTCCTCTTCAAATCCTATCGCCGCAGAGGCTCACGACCACCACCATCGTAGCTCCCTTCGATGACCTCCACATCATCAACCCACGATCTTTCTTTTTCTTCTTCTATCACGACTACTAATTATGGATAGGGTTAGGGTTGAACAAGAATGAGAAATGAAGATGGGTTACTGCAGTGCATCGGTGGCAAGGTTTTTAGCGACTATTGGCGAAAATGAAGGTTTGCAGCGGTATGTCGGTGGCAAATTTTGCAGCAGCTATCAGCGACGGAGAGGTTTGGATTGTTGTTTCCTTAAATAGTGGTGGTAGGGGCAAAGATGATGGTTGCGACAAGGAGGGGAGATGGGTGGAAGTCGGTGGCTAAGGACCGACAATGGGCAAGGGTTTGGGTTTGGGTTTGGGTTTGGGTTAGGGTTTGGGTTAGTTGAAGAATATCGTGGGTGGGGTGTGTATAAGGGTAAAGATGGAAGATTGTGGTGTGTGTTGAGTAAATTTCTTATTTATCAAATTACTAAAGATATGCCTTGAGTAGTGGTGTACCTTAAGATGAAAAGTGGTGTGTAAATAGAGGCACTCCAATTGTATCATTAAAAATAAGGGTAAATTACAAATACACTCCTTGAAATTTGCTTAAAATACAGATTGTCTTTTATAGTTTGAAAAATTATAAATACCCTCTTATTAAAAGTTTTTATTTAATAGAATTAACTAAAAAAAAAGAAATTCATAATTGCTCTTCTATACAATAATAAAATTACTTAAATTATTAATTGAAACATATTTATAATATCATTAAAAACTGTTAATTGACTTTATGATTTATTAATAAAAGGAGCGATTTGTTATGAAATTAGAAACCTCAGGGGTGAAATGTAATTTTTAGAACTACAGGGAGCGATTTGTATTTTAATCAAATTTTAGGAGATATGTTTGTAATTTATCCTAAAAATAAAAAAAACAACCCACCACTCTCTCTGCATTTTTTTATTATTTATAATAAATTAAAATATTTAAAAGAATAACAAGATTGCATGAAAATGAGTGACAAAAAAAAGATTGTGGTGATCTTTCACTCAAGTGTGAAATCATTTTACCAAATTTTGATGTGGAATTGAAACAGTAGAGCTGTGGGTATGTTTGGCAAAACACTAATACAAAAATAAGGAAGCAGACGGTGGTGTTGAATCCATGGGGGCCATCAAGGCCTCGTTTTGATAACTCGAATCGCAATGTGTAGAACTCGTTGAGTACTATATTTTTAAAAAAAATTACGTTGATCGGATATCGATAGCTATGTGATCAAATCAGTTTCGTATTAGACAAAAAATTGATTTGATCACATAGCTATCGATATCCGATTAACATGATTTTTTTACAGAAATGTAATACTTGACAAATTCTACACATTGAACGGTTCGGATTATCAAAACGGAACCCGCGGTAAGCCCTCACGAGCTTAACAATACCGTCCAATTCGATCTCCGACTGGAGGCGTTGACTATTTTGATAAAATTGCGTCTACAAGTTTAATTTATCCTTAATAACAACTATGTTATGTGAATATAAATTAAATGAGTGAGATTTAATTTTACAAAAATGAACTAAGATAAAAATTATATCTATACAAAAACATAAATACATATATATTGTAACTTAGACCTAAATTAATGAATTGAGACATTATTTAAAATAAATAAATAATTGATAGTTGGAGAACGGTATTTGATATATAAATGAAGGGTGATTATTTGGTAGTCTGAAAGTAGGGTTACGTGGTGTTTCGTGGAATATAATTGATGGAGAAGATGAAGTATTAATTATTTGTGTCGGGTGATTGAGGAACATGAGAGGGTATAATAAATAATAATTGGTGAAGGAATATGATTACATGATACTCTAAAACTATTCTATAATTTTCCGTAAAGGAATAATAAAAAAATAGTACAAAAATACTAATGTTGAAGCACTTGTACTATTTTAAAACAGTAAATACTACACATTGTTAGACCAGCTTGTAGCACATCAGTATAACGACATGATGGTACAAATTTGCACATGTAAAGATGTGTATCTATCTACACATTGAATAAATGTGTTGAGAGAGAGAGAGAGAGAGGTGAGAGAGAGGGAGAGGTGTTATCCACAACCAAAGAAGAAGGAAGGGGGATATAGGTCAATTTTTGTATGAGTTGTCCTTTTGAGCAGTGGGGGTTTTATTTTGTTTTTGTGTCTAAGGTTGGGTGGACAAATTGGTGGGGTTTTGGACGCAACGTGGTTCCTTTTCAAAAGCAAATATTCTACTTTTTTGTTGATGCAATCCCCATATATCTTCCATGTAGGCCACACCCGGCCCTCCCATAGATCTTCCATGTAGGCCCATATATCTTCCATGAAGGCCACACCCATATATCTTCCATGTAGGCCACACCCGGCCCTCCCCATAGATCTTCCATGTAGGCCCATATATCTTCCATGTAGGCCACACCCGCCCCTCCCCATATATCTTCCATGTAGGCCACACCCATATATCTTCCATGTAGGCCACATAACAAGTAGTTATTTGGTATTTTGAGAGCACTATATGGTATTATTTATTTAATAGTTTAAACTAATAGTATAGTGAAAAATCTTATAGATTGGATATAATGAACTCATTATTTTCAAGCAATTGACAGACTGCTTAATGTGATTTGTGATTTCTCATACTTTGAGTATCACGTAGGCAATGTTATATGGTATTCTAAGATTGTTTAATAATTTTCATTCGAAACACATCATTTATAAGTAATGTCATCTCTTTAGTATTATTCTATTAAATAAAAATTAAACAGATTTTATAATAATTTGTGCTATAAACGATGTGTTTTTATTTTCTAAAATTAAGAATTTTGATCCATAATTTTGTGTTAAAATTACAAACTTACATCACCATCTCACACCGAGCTATTCTACACTATTGTAGAATTTTAATTTGTTCTTATTAATAATGAATATGTAATTTTTTATACTTAAATTTAGCTCATAAAATTATTACTATCTTAATGTTCATCATGATTTTTTTAAAATAAAAAATTATAATTAATAGTGCCCCTCTCTAACTCAATTTCCTGGCTCCGCCACTGGCCACACCCACACCCAACACCAACTCAACCCAACATAAGGGCCCGTAAAAAGTGAAAATGATACATTTTTATAATTGAGAGAATCAAAATGTATGATTTCATAAATAAGGAAGGTAAAGTGATGTTCATTAATAATTGAGAGGATATATTTATACGATTTTTATAGTTAATGGTTAAAATATATAAATTTATAAAAGAGAATGTAAAATGATATTCTCTAATAATTAAGAAAGTCATAGAGTGATTAAACCCCACCTTTTTATTTTCTTTTAATTTTGACTGTCTCTTGCATTATCATTTCAGATTTTGATTCACAGCTCCCAAGCTCCCTAAAAATAGTTGATAAGTTTGTATAAGAAGGGTTAAAGTAAATATGGTAAAAAGAAATTGAAAAATAATAATTTCTTACATAAGTATTATGAAAAATTACCAAAAAATAATAATAAATAAATTATTTATATCATATTTTTCTAATGCTTTACTCATTTATTTTATATACTTGTAAGCTATATAATTAAAATCTTATTGTAAAATTTATTAGATTAGGCATTTTAATAGTTGACATAATTATATAATTAAGAAAAATCTACTTATAGAGGACTAATAAGTTATTTCTTTCATTGCTCCAAACAACCAATATTGGCATTGATGGTACGTTTTATAACAGAAAAAATATTTTACAAATCAAACTGATAGAATTGATACAATTGTTGGAAAATTGGTTTATATATAAGGCATATTTTGGGCCAACTTTGAGCCCAAAATTGAGTGGGCCCCAAACGTCTTTTGGGGTAGGTCTGAAGAGGTGACGTGTTCCTTGCCGCGTGGCAAGTCACACAGTGAAGACGGAACGTCAAAACCATTTATGAGTGAATGGAAAGTTGACGTCGTTTCGGGTTTAACATTAATTTTTTAGATAAAATTCATTTGAATTTTTTCAGTAAAATTATTGTGGGAATTTAATTATATATATAATTTATTTTTTGATTTCCTTAAGTGGTTTCCTAAAAATGATTAAACTATTCAAATAGTTTAATATATATTTAAATAATTTAATATATATATATATATCAATAGTTTAATATAAATTAAGTTCCTTCATTGTTGACTTTGTCCACTAACGGTTCAAAGTTTGAATTTTTGGTGTTGGTTGTGCAACCGGCAGAAATAGTTTGTTGAACCTGTTCATTTTAAATTCACATCTGTTGAGTTTAAAAACTTGCACCTGTTCGGCGCTTTATATACCAAACATTGTCCAGCATTTTTTCTATTCCCGAAATTGAGTTTGCATGTGTTGATATTGCTGTCCATATTATTCTAGTACATCTATTCTTCATATTAGTTTTAGTATAATATTTCAGAGAGTTAGAACACAGGTTTGGTTCGCCGAGCAAATTTATTTGAAGTGCTTTATTAAATTTGTGAAGATCATTGTATCCTGGGAGATAGACGCCATTCAACCGTAAGCACCATAGCGGGGCGAATCTATCTTAAGGACAGAGTGTCACACACTCGACTTGGTCTTGAATTATTTTTTCCGGTTCAATAAATAAATCTGGTATGTATTTATTTATTTTGTTTGGTTTAATTCAGTTTATTTTATTTACACAGAAGATTGTTTCAACAATCTTAAGACAGATTCGAATTATTCTGTTTACAGAATTTTTCGTTTGTTTCCTTTTTCATTCTTCGTAAATAATTTCGAAAGAAAATTATTTTCTGTAAATTTACAAAATAATATTCTGGTTGGAAAAACAAATAGTGATTATATGCTATTTGACAGATAGTAGTAATATACTGTCTCTTTTCTTTGACAACAACTAGTAGTACGATACTGGTGTCATTAACAATTCAGAATATATTTTTGTGAAATTTTTTCAGAAATTAAATTTGGGTTTTAGAAATTATTTTCTGAGTTTTCATTAATTAAAATTCTGTTTTCAGTATTTTAATTTTTGGAGTGTAACAAGAGATTTAAATTTCTGTGTGAAATTAAATTTGGTTAAATAAAATTTTATTTTATTTCCAAATTAATTGAAAAATAAAAGTTATATTTTTATTTCTTTTATTTTACAGAATTTAATTTCTTGTGTGGAATTAATTTGGTTAAATAAAATTTTATTTTATTTCCAAATTAATTGAAAAATAAAAGTTATATTCTTATTTCTTTTATTTTACAGAATTTTATTTTCTGTGTGGAATTATTTTGGTTAAACAAAATTTTATTTTATTTCCAAATTAATTGAAAAAATAAAAGTTATAGGTTTTATTTCTTTTATTTTCTGTGTGGAATTAATTTGTTTAAATAAAATTTTATTTTATTTTCAAATTAATTGGAAAATAAAAGTTACATTCTTGTTTCTTTTATTTTTACAGAATTTAATTCTGTGCATTTGGTTTAATTTTCTGTGTAGTGTAAATTCTAATTATAATTTTGTTTTATAAATTAGAATTGATGGCTACTGAAACAAATGCTCAAACAAGTACTACTGTGGTGGCTGCGATTGCACCAACTCCCTCTCCTGTGATGACAGTACCGGTAAATCACGGTGAAAAGCCAGAGAAGTTCTCAGGAACTGACTTTAAAAGATGGCAACAGAAAATGTTGTTCTATCTAACAACTCTGAACCTGGCTCGTTTCCTCCGTGAAGATGCTCCTATCCTGAAAGAGGATGAAACCGACGGCAAGTGGTTGCTGCGGTTGATGCTTGGAAACATGCCGATTTCCTTTGCCGGAATTACGTCTTGAACGGACTTGACAACACATTATACAACGTCTACAGTCCAATCAAGACAGCAAAGGAACTTTGGGAATCGTTGGAGAAAAAGTACAAAACAGAAGATGCCGGCTCAAAGAAATTTGTGGTTGGCAGATTCCTGGATTTTGTAATGGTTGATTCAAAAACTGTGATCAGCCAAGCTCAAGATTTCCAACTCATTCTGCATGACATTCACGCAGAAGGTATGTCTCTCAGTGAATCCTTTCAAGTTGCAGCTTTAATTGAAAAATTACCCAAAGGCTGGAAAGAATTCAAGAACTACATTAAACACAAGCGCAAAGAAATTTCTATGGATGAGTTAATTGTGCGTTTAAGGATTGAGGAGGACAACCGCAATTCTGAAAAACGGGCTGGTAAGAATCCTATGGAGTCTAAGGCAAATGTGGTGGAACATGCTTCAAAAACCAAGAAACGTAAGTCTTCTGGAGAAAGTTCATCACAAGGCTTTAAAGGGGGGGATAATAAAAAGTACAAGTTTAATGGCAAATGTTACATCTGTGACAAAGAGGGACATCGGGCCAAAGATTGCCGTAGCAAAGGCAAAGGCAAGAAAAGAACAAGCAAGAAGCCTGCTCAAGCCCATATGACCGAAGTGGACAATATTTCCAATGGTGTCGATGACATCAATCTTTCTGCAGTTGTTTCCGAGGCAAATCTTGTCGGAAATCCTAAAGAATGGTGGGTGGACACTGGTGCTACTCGTCATATTTGTGCCGACAAAAAGATGTTCACATCTTATTCTTCAGTGGACAATGGTGAACAACTGTTTATGGGCAACTCCTCAACTTCCAAAGTTGAAGGACAAGGAAAGATTGTACTCAAGATGACATCAGGAAAGGAACTCACTCTCAACAATGTGCTGCATGTACCGGACATTCGCAAGAATTTAGTTTCCGGATCTTTGTTGAGTAAGAATGGGTTTAAGCTAGTTTTTGAAAGTGACAAGTTTGTACTTACCAAAAACGGGATGTATGTAGGAAAAGGTTACATGTCTGATGGCCTTTTCAAGTTAAATGTAATGACTATTGTACCCTCAGTTATTAATAATACTACATCTTCTTCTTACTTGCTTGAGTCTTCAAATTTATGGCATGGTAGACTAGGACATGTTAATTATGGATCTTTGCGTAGATTAATTAATATGGAATGTTTACCTAAATTTGACATTGATTCAAATCATAAATGTGAAATTTGTGTTGAGGCAAAATTATCTAAAACTCCTTTTCATTCAATTGAAAGAAGTACGGAACCACTTGAATTAATTCATAGTGACATTTGTGATTTTAAATCAATTCAAACCAGAGGTGGAAAAAAGTATGTAATCACTTTTATAGATGACTATACTAGATATAGTTATATTTATTTAATTCGAACCAAGGATGAAGCTTTGGAAACTTTCATTCAATATAAGAATGAAGTTGAAAATCAACTTGGTAAGAAAATCAAGAAACTTAGAAGTGATAGAGGTGGTGAATATGAATCACCTTTTGGTGAATTTTGTAAAGAACATGGAATAATTCATCAAACCACCGCTCCTTACTCACCTCAGCAAAATGGAATTGCTGAAAGGAAAAATAGGACTTTAAAAGAAATGATGAATGCCATGTTAATCAGTTCTGGATTACCTCAGAACTTGTGGGGGGAAGCAATACTTTCTGCTAATTATATTTTAAATAAAATACCCCGAAAGAAAGTGAATCAAACACCTTATGAATTGTGGCATGGAAGAGTACCATCCTACAAATACTTAAAAGTGTGGGGGTGTTTGGCTAAAGTGGCTATTCCTAGTCCTAAAAAGACTAAGATAGGTCCTAAGACCATTGATTGCATTTTCATTGGTTATGCCAAGAATAGTAGTGCATATCGGTTTTTGATTCATAAATCAGAACATTCCGAAATGCATGTAAATACTATTATTGAATCTCGGAATGCATCATTCTTTGAACATGTATTTCCAAAGAAGACTGGACAAGAGACTAGTAATAATAAGAGATCTTTTGATGCTATTATTAGTAATGATCAAGAGCAAGAGTTAGATCAAAATGAAGAAGAGGAACCTAGGCGTAGTAAACGTGCTAGAACCTCAAAATCTTTTGGTCCAGATTTCCTAACATTTTTGTTAGAAAATGAGCCTTTAACTTTTAAAGAGGCTATATCCAGTCCTGAAGCTCCTTTATGGAAAGAAGCTGTCAACAGTGAAGTTGAATCCATCATGCAAAATCACACTTGGGAATTAGTGGACTTGCCACCAGGTTGTAAACCTCTTGGGTACAAGTGGATTTTCAAAAGAAAATTAAAAGCGGATGGATCAATAGACAAATACAAGGCAAGACTTGTAGTCAAAGGTTTTAGACAAAAAGAAGGTCTAGATTACTTTGACACATACTCACCGGTTACTAGAATAACATCCATTAGAATGCTAATTGCCATAGCATCTCTATACAATCTAGAAATTCATCAAATGGATGTTAAAACCGCTTTCTTAAATGGTGAGTTAAATGAAGAAATTTACATGGAACAACCAGAAGGGTTTTCTGTTCCAGGGAAAGAAAAGAAAGTGTGTAAATTGGTTAAATCATTATATGGTTTAAAACAAGCGCCAAAGCAATGGCATGAGAAATTTGACAAGGCAATGATGTCAAATGGTTTTAAAATTAATGAGTGTGACAAATGTGTTTACATTAAAAACACAGACAAGGTTATGTCCTTGTATGTCTTTATGTAGATGATATGCTCATCATAGGTAGTAATAATGACATGATTAAAACTACCAAGAAAATGTTGAATAAACATTTTGACATGAAGGACATGGGAATTGCTGATGTAATACTTGGTATGAAAATTACCAAAACATCAGAAGGATATGCTTTGTCACAATCTCATTACATTGAGAAAATACTTGACAAATTCAGTAAAGATGATAATCATCTTGCTAGAACTCCTGTAGATGTTAATTTGTATCTTTCTAAGAATGTACAGGAAAGTATTTCTCAATTAGAGTATGCCCAAATTATTGGAAGCTTAATGTACTTGATGAACTGCACTCGCCCAGATATAGCTTATGCAGTAAGTAAATTAAGTAGATATACGAGTAATCCGGGAGTAGAACACTGGAAAGCAATTGTAAGGGTTCTTAGATATCTCTGATTTACTCGTAACATTGGGCTTAATTATACTAGATATCCAGCAGTACTTGAAGGATACTGTGATGCAAATTGGATATCGGATACAAGAGACTCAAAGTCCACTAGTGGGTATGTCTTTACTCTTGGTGGGGCGGCTGTATCTTGGAAATCTTCCAAACAGACTTGTATTGCTAGGTCTGCTATGGAATCTGAATTCATAGCCTTAGACAAAGCAGGGAAAGAGGCAGAATGGCTTCGCCACTTCCTTGAAGATATTCCAATATGGCCAAAACCGGTGCCTGCTATATGCATACATTGCGATAGTCAATCAGCTATAGGTAGAGCACAGAATCATATGTATAACGGTAAGTCACGACACATTCGTCGTCGACATAACACCGTAAGACAACTACTCTCTAATGGAATTATTTCCATAGAATATGTTAAGTCTAAAGACAACATAGCGGATCCACTAACCAAAGGGTTAGCAAGAGAGTTAGTTGAGAATTCATCGAGGGGAATGGGACTTAAGCCTATTACATAAGAGTTACCACAACGGCAACCCAACCTAGTTGACTGGAGATCCCAAGATCTAGGTTCAAAGGGACAACCGAGTTGTGAATGACTCAGAAGGATCACTGGGGAGTCTAACTCCTACCCATTTCTTTGATGAAATAGTGATGTCTGCAGCGTTAAAGGTTAAGTAAAATTTTAATGATTTTTATATCTAGGTAAACCTAGTGGAGTATGGCAGGATACTCTTCATAAGAATCACCTATGTGAGTGTGAACTGGGCCGGTTCTGTGAGATTTGTGAAGGGCTACAATTCTTTAGAACACTCATGAAAACCAGGTTGTTCAGGGCCAAAATGAACACAATAGTGAGAACTAAACTGTGTCTGGGAATATACCGTGTGAGTTCTATTGTCTTGGTTTACACAAACGGCTGAACAGTTCAAGACATCGTGTTCACTGATTAGCTAGTAAATCCGATAGTGTCTCACAAGGGAAGGTTCAAAGCCAAAAGCTACCTATCCTTTGCAGAATATTTTCAATTTCTAAACTCTCTGATTAGATTATGTTGTTGCATTTTCTCTCCGTCAAATTCCATTCATGTGGGGGATTGTTGGAAAATTGGTTTATATATAAGGCATATTTTGGGCCAACTTTGAGCCCAAAATTGAGTGGGCCCCAAACGTCTTTTGGGGTAGGTCTGAAGAGGTGACGTGTTCCTTGCCGCGTGGCAAGTCACACAGTGAAGATGGAACGTCAAAACCATTTATGAGTGAATGAAAAGTTGACGTCGTTTTCGGGTTTAACATTAATTTTTTAGATAAAATTCATTTGAATTTTTTCAGTAAAATTATTGTGGGAATTTAATTTATATATAATTTATTTTTTGGTTTCCTTAAGTGGTTTCCTAAAAATGATTAAACTATTCAAATAGTTTAATATATATTTAAATAATTTAATATATATATATATATATCAATAGTTTAATATAAATTAAGTTCCTTCATTGTTGACTTTGTCCACTAACGGTTCAAAGTTTGAATTTTTGGTGTTGGTTGTGCAACTGGCAGAAATAGTTTGTTGAACCTGTTCATTTTAAATTCACATCTGTTGAGTTTAAAAAACTTGCACCTGTTCGGCGCTTTATATACCAAACATTGTCCAGCATTTTTTCTATTCCCGAAATTGAGTTTGCATGTGTTGATATTGCTGTCCATATTATTCTAGTACATCTATTCTTCATATTAGTTTTAGTATAATATTTCAGAGAGTTAGAACACAGGTTTGGTTCGCCGAGCAAATTTATTTGAAGTGCTTTATTAAATTTGTGAAGATCATTGTATCCTGGGAGATAGACGCCATTCAACCGTAAGCACCATAGCGGGGCGAATCTGTCTTAAGGACAGAGTGTCACACACTCGACTTGGTCTTGAATTATTTTTTCCGGTTCAATAAATAAATCTGGTATGTAATTTATTTATTTTGTTTGGTTTAATTCAGTTTATTTTATTTACACAGAAGATTGTTTCAAGAACAATTATATCATATATAAAATAGTTGATATCTATGACAAAAATTTAGAAAGTCATTTTATATACATAACAAACATCTTCATAAATTATATAGGGGAAATAGTAAAATTTTGAAAAACTTAAGGGGTCATGGCCCCTTTTAGCCTTCCCTGCCTTTGTCCCGATCCTGAGTTTTTTTTTTTTTCTTCAAGAATAAGAAATTAATTATAAATTTGAAAATAATTAAATCATTGAATATTTATAATCTAACAACACAACTTAAAACCCATTGATTACCACAATAAATAGTCCATATAACCTCATAATTAGGGGGAATCAATCATATTCTCTTGGATAAAAATGTGCAATAAAGCTAACTAAGTTAACCTTTTTGGTTAAATATTTACTTCATACTGCATTATAACTTGTAAAGAGGATCAAAATGAATGTGTAAGGTTTGACCACGTAGTAGACCCCACGCACATTTCTGTCGAACATCTCCACAAATTTGGATCCTGCCATGTAAAATATCATATTTAGAACATTGATAAGTCTTGGATTAAGAATTGGATGAATTCAAAGCTACTAAATTAGGCTGAGCCTCTCAGAGAGTAAGGTTGGCCTAAATTACGTCAAGCCCCCTTAATGAGTAGGAAAACAGATGAGCTTGACATACTTAGAAGAGTATCGACTGAAATATACATGCGAGTTGGATGAGGCTTATTCAGATATAAATACATGTCATAAAAAGTTATAGAGATTTTGTGAGATCGATATAAAAAAAAACTTTTGTCACATAGAGTACCAAATTGGCCACGTGAATATTATGCATGACAGAATGGTAGTCTCCCATTTAGAGAGGATGATGACCTGAATAGGGACATGTCGCATGTGAGACACTTATCTCCAAGAGATTCTTAAAGAGCAATAGAGAAACTTTATAACATGTAAACTTCCTTCTCTTTTTGGAGAATAGACTCTCTTAAAATTCTAATTCTCTACATTCCTTTACTCTCACTTTTTTTTCTTTCTTGATCTCTGATTTTTACCATCAAAGGGGCTTTTGTGGTCAAAACCCGATCAACCAACATTAACGGTGTATTCCTACATTCAAGTCTTTGTTCTTGGATCACTCTAATTGGTTGCGGAGCTCCAATTCTATTCTTGCACAAGTCACCGTACACTTCTTGTAATCACGTCAGAAAAATTCTTACATAATGGGTTGAGTTTTTGGTGTTGTCGATATGTGAGTTCTCACGCAATTTTTGGTTATTTTTAGTTTATTTTTAAAAATGAGAACCTATCACTTTGTAGAGCGAATAATCTTGATGGATTACCTTTGAAAAAAATAAAGTTGAGCTCTACTCCAGTTATATCAGAGGTTTTGTTGAGCTTAATGGGTTCATTTTGAGGGTTACTTAAAATGATATGAACCGTTCATTTTTAGGGTCAATCGAGAAGAGCATTTATGTAAAAAATCAAGTTAATTGGATATCAAACTCAGATGATCAAATTATATTTATTTAAAAAAAAGACAGTTTATTCTCAAAATTATATATATATATATTTTATTTTTTTAAGATAAATGTAATCCAAACATATAACTACCGATATTTGATCAATCTTATTTTTTTATGTGAATTATCTTTTGGGGAACTTACTGATAAGTCCCATGTACTAAGTTCAAGATTCAGCTAATCCCAAAACAAAATATTTGCACCAATTAGTCCAACATATTTTTAATTGTTACCAAAAAATCCTTTTTTTTTTTTTTTTAATTTACAGACACTGTTCACATCTTACTATCGTCGGACTTCCGTCAAACGGTCGCCGGAGACTCGTCGGAATGTTCAACATCGCCGGAAAGTCGTCGGAATGTTTAAAACATGTTATGAAACTGTAAAATTTTACAGTTCTAAAGCATGTTATAAAACTGCAAAATTTTACAGTTTTAAACCATGATTCATTCCAGCACCAAAAAAAAAAATTCAAACTGCAAAATTTTACAGTTTTCACCGCCTGTAACTAAAACTCGAAAATTACTTGTTCAGAATTCGAAAATTTTCTCATTACAAATCTGTGTGATAGCTGTACAAATCTGAGTCATTACAGATCTGTTTCAATGATATTATAGATCTATTTCATCATCAACAACAACAACCATAGATCAACAACTATCCCAAAAAAAATCTGTAAATAGAGAGAGAAAGAGAGAGAAATTGACAAAGATATATACACAAATCTGTTCAATCTAAGCACAGATCTGAGGATGAACGTCTTCTTGTTCTTGTTCTTCATCATCTTCTTGTTCTTCAGTTCTGCATCGTACCAAATCTGGTCACTCTGATCAGATCTTCGGCGTCAATAATCGATCTGCGTGGTGGAGAAAGTGGCGACGGTGGTGCCGCAGAGGTTCAGATCGGCATAGATGTTCAGATCGGAAGGTCGTAAAGAGGGAAGCAAAAAACCAGAAAAAAAAATGAGAGAGGAAGGGAAGCAAAAAACAGAGAGAGAGAGGGGAAAGGACTTTTGGATGCAGTGAAAAAGTTTTGGGATTAAATGGAGACCACATGTTTCACATGGGACCTATGGGTAATTTTCCCTTATCTTTTTGACGAGTCTTACAAATTGAATAATTTGAATTCGCTAAGGTAAGTATAAACATGAGCCCACCAAACCCAACATCTCCTATCCAGTTGTACCACCAACCAGAGAGAAGCCATCCCCTCAAACAAAAAAAAAAAAAAAACAAAAAACCTCAATTTGATCATTTGTAGACTATTTCCCAAAGTAAGTGGCCTGGTCGTCAAATTTTATTATTTTGGACATTTGTAGACTATTTACCAAAGTAAGTGGCCTGGCCGTCAAATTTTATTATTTTTTAAAACAAAAAATTATGGGTAAAATTAATGACATCAAATATGATCTATATATGAACATTATCAAAAAAATCATTTAATTTTAAAAAAAAAAATCTAATTACATACCATGTCAGGTGGAATAAAATAAGAAAAAGTTTGAGATCTTAGAATTTATTTAGAATGAATATGTGTAGTGAATATTAAATTAATAAAATATATAATTTACAAGTAAAAAGAATTTAAATGCTATTATTTCCAAATAAATAATTCTACATTTCTAATATTGCTGATAAAATAAACTTTAGTGAGAAGAAGACGAAAAGACGGTCTTGAAAACGCGTAGCGTGAGAAAAATTCTAAACATTTGTGTGGTGGTGGATGTCTGTGTGTTTGCTGATCATCTTTTGTGTGACCCGTGAGATCGAGCAGCCCTTGGCCTTGTCACATCTAAGCCAAGTGGGTTGAATTAAATTCGACTCGCAATTGGTTACCTGATGTCATGCCTTACGTATGTTACTCTTATAAAGCGTCATTTTTTATTGATCAAGGGCTTATACTTTAATTTTTTGAGAAAATTAAAAAAAAAAAATAGTTTGATCTTTATAAGAAAATAAAATTTGATTTTTTAATTTTATCAATTAAATTATGAACTTTTAATTTATTGTTTTCAATCTAAGCAATTTACCTATTTTTATTAAGTAAAACTGACCAAAAAAAAATATTTTAGTTATTAAATTTAAAAAAAAAATATTTTAGACATTTTATATATACTTAGTTTGAGTTTAATGGCTAAAATATCATTTTCCTTTGATTTTACTTAATAAAAATAGGTTGATAGTTTAAATTGAAAACAAATCAAAAGATTTAATTTAAATTGATAAAATCAAAAACTCATGATTTATTTTGTTAGAATGGTTAAATTTTGAGGATTTTTTTTTTTTATATAATTTCTCATCATTTTTATTTATTTTATTAAATATAAGGAAAAATTACAGGAACATGTTTACAAATAACACATATGAAGACATTTATGATTTATTTGAGAAGTAATTTTTTAATTAAAATATGAAGTTAAATAAATTAAAATGTTTAGGAATGACTAAACTTTTTACTTAAAAACATACAAAATTAAAGAGAATGAGAAGAAATATTTAACTTTTTATATGATTTTTTTAAAATTTTTTGTCATTTTGAATATTTTTTTTTGACTTTTTAACTAAGTCCTCAGGCTTTTTTAGTAACTTTTTGACTTTTTAGTTAAAATGTGATGTAAAAAAAACTAGTATGTTTGAGATAACTTTTTGACTTTTTACGAAAAGATGTACAAAAAGTACTTGGCTTTTTGATATGAGTTGTTGACTTTTTAATTTTTGTAATAATTTTTTGACTTTTTAACTAAAAAAGTTACTTGTCAAACGAGGCCTAAGTAGCCTATGGCCTTAGGCTAATCAAACTCCACAAATAAAATTCAAATTCTACTCCCCACTTTTTCATCTACAAATTCACTCAAATTTTAAGGATTTTGAAATTTTAATATAATGTATTGTCATACCACTTAACTACTAATGTGACATTTTTCTATCAAAAATTGGACAAAAGTTGGTTTTGAAAAGGCAAATCACAAAATTTAGAGTCTAAAGTGAAAGAAAAAAATAAATAAATACTTTAAGGGCTAAAGTAAAAAACTATGAAATTTAAAGAGCAAAGTGCAATTTATTTTTAAAAGTAAATTAAGAAAAATTACAAATGTCAACAGTCAAAGTGAGAAAAAAGTATTTTAAGTGCCAAAGTAAATAAATCATAAAATTTAAAGGGCAAAATATAATTTATCCTTAAAAAATTATCGTACTCTTCATTTTTTACTAACTAAAATATAAAAAAGGTCATTTTTTATTTTGCCTATTTCTTTTTTCATCTATGTATTCAAACACTACTCTTTATATTATCTATTTATACACAAACGGTTTAAAAGCCTTCTAAGGCTCTTTAAATGTAACTAGTCTTGAAGAATTTTATTAAAATAATTATTGTAACAACTAATCCATTACAATGATTAAAATATAATAATATTAATTATAATAATTAACAAATCTCATTTAAAGAGCCTCTTAAAAATGTTCTAAATCATGTTTTTGGTTCCTCCCCAAGTTGATATGGTGCCGATAGTGTAAATAAACTAGGTAAAAGTTATGTGCAAGAAAAAATATTAAAAATTTCATAATAAAGAAAACTAATGTGATTTAGGTATATTTTAGGTATGGTCCCTTAGTCCTAACTACACTCACAATAAAATTTGGACTATCTATCGATATTTTTAGGGAGAGTATCAAAAAAGTGGATAGTAAAAAAATAATTATAAAATGAAGGCATAAATAATTTATGTATTTAATTATGCAAATAAATCTTATACTTTCATTAATTGGGATTTTTTTTTTCACTCTCGACTTTTTTTGAAATTCTCCCTATTTTTGAAACACTTCATAATTTGAAAATTGAAACGAATTTAGAAAATTCAAAAGTTGAGAAGAAAAAAATCCAAAAATTGAGACATAAACATCAACTCTAGGTTTCTTTTTAAAATATTATAGATAGATAGATATATTCTTTGGAGTAATTTCTTTCCAGTCCATGGGATTGGACTATTAGTCCATCCAGACCAATAGTCCATTATTTGGTTCAATTTGTTTACTCTGGATTAATAGTTCATCCAGACTATTAGTCCCTCATATGAGGGATTATTGTATCCTAGGAGAAAGGGTGAGATTATTTCCATGGAACTGGTATCCCATGGGACTAATGTGTGAAATCTCCAATTTACCCTCATGCTATTACTTAATAAACAATTAGAAAAGGGTAAAATAGTCTTTTGAACATTTATAAATTATTTTTTTAGTGTTATTAATTTAAAATTATATATTAAATAAAAATAATAAATTAAAAATTATGGCTTTAGAAGTTTTTTAGTGTTGTTAAAAAATTAAATTTATATATTAAATAAAATTATTTTTTTAGTGTTGTTAATTTAAAATTATGTATTAAATAAAAAATATAAACTACAAATTAAATTTAAGTAAAAATAATAAATTAAAAATTATGGCCTTATAAATTAAATTTTTTTAGTGTTGTTAAAAAATTAAATTTTTATATTAAATAAAATTATTTTTTTAGTGTTGTTAATTTAAAATTATATATTAAATAAAAAACATAAATTATAAATTTAATTTAATTGAAAATAATAAATTAAAAATTATGGCCTTATAGATTAAATTTTTTTAGTGTTGTTAAATTATAAATTATAAATTATAGATTACAAATTTAAAATTATATATTAAATAAAAATTATAAATTATAAGGGTAAAATAGTCTTTTAAACATTTATCCTTATCCAGTTCGTCCAACCAAACTTTAGATTCACTAAAAATAATTCAATCCAGATATCTAATCCCCATCATCAACAGATCTGTGTATACATAGATACACAGATCTGTGTATGTCTCTTTCTCTCTCTGTGTGTGTATAGATCTCTCTCTCTATTTTTTTTTTTCTCTGTGTGTGTATAGATCTCTCTCTCTGTTTTTTTTTTTTTTTTTGAGGACTCTCTCTGTTTTGTGTGTGTATAAATCTATCTCTCTCTCTGTATTGATGATGTTGTGTATACATCTATCTCTTAAGAATACAATAAGACGCAGACTATAGTGGAAGTCGTCATAAAGGGGACATTTTGGTTGCGTGGAGAGTATTGGAAAGTATAGGAAAGAGAAAAAAAGAAAAGAAAAAAAAATAAAAATTCAATAAAGTAGAATCGATGAGATGGATTGATTTTCTAGAAAACATAGCCTATTTTGAAAAGTGGGTTAAAAGTCACTTTATTCTCTCACAAAAAAAAATTAAAAAAATTAAAAAATATTTTTTAACCATTTTTCCAAAACATCTAGATGTCTTATTTCTAATAAAACCACTTTGTTTAAATAAACACTTCTTATATCCAGATAATGCTAATTTAGACAAAATAAGAGAATTTTCTTTTAAGTTTTGTGGGGTTATATTTCTGAGTATTAACACGTGGCGAGGTGACGCCGACGTGTCAGCCGAGGTTCCACGTGTCACAGTAAGTTTTACCAAGGTAATCTAGGAATTGCCGAGGTTATCTCCGAAGATATCTTAATCCGGGACAAAGGCCTCTCCTTTTCTTGTACCTCGGCTTAACATGCAAAGGCCGTGCTACCGAAGAAGAATTAAGCCGAGGTAACTATTAGATTGGCCATACCTGCCTATATAATATGATAATATTATCTTGGTCAGGTGGATGTGCAACCATGTGAAGAAAGCCATGAGGCCAAAACTGCTGGCCATGAGGCCATGTGAGTTGGCCATGAGGCCACAAGCAGCCATATGGAGTAATGAAGAGCTTTTATCGGGAAAGCTGCCAAAAGTGCAACAATGGGCTGGCAACCCAGCTCAAAAGCTGATGGCCTCTCCATTAACTTTTCCGGTATATATATGGAATGGTTGAGAAGAAGAGAGGAGGTAGGAGAAAAGAGAGAAGATTACAAGCTAATTGTAACACTCAAGCTTAGAGAGAGCAAAGTGAGAGAGAGAATTATAGAGAGTTAATTGTAATTCTTACTGCTTGATCAATATAGTGAATTACCTCGGCCTCCCGTGGACGTAGGCAATATTGCCGAACCACGTTAAATTCTTTGTGTTGTTATTTGTGCCATCTATTCTGCTTGTGTTCTACAGTTGAATCACTAAGATAGGCAGTGTGATCAGAAAATCACCCACACAATTTGGCGCCGTCTGTGGGAAAGTAAGACGAATAGATGGCCAGTAACGCACAGAACGAGAAGGTCGGGGGCAACACTCCAGCTGGGAGTGGCAAGACTATTGACCTTGATGTCGAATGAGACAACCACAACGACAAAGCCCGTGGCCAGAGGCACGGGGGTAAAGACGTTGTCCAGGAGGGCGGCACTTCAAAGAAAACAGACCAGGGCAGATACTACAATGAAGACAACCTCCAGGTATGGAGGGATAGGTGCATACGAAGGGATGAGGAAGTCAAGGACCTGGCAAACAAGTTGGCAGACCTGCAGTCGGTCGTCAACTTCATGATGCAAAACAATGTCATGCAGCCGCCATACCCACTGCAGGATACGCCAATCCCAGCAGTTAAAACTCAGAATGGAGGAAGAAAAATAATTCCTGAAGCACCACAACGCTCCAGGAGCAAGAGGCAGTCTCACCCGCCCTCCGGGGAGGTCGGGCGAGAGGAACCCAAACAAGAGAAGTCCCAGAGGACGTATCATACAGAGGATCAGGAACCCAGAGAACATCGGCATGTACAAAAGCAGGCTCTCTGTTTCGACACAACCCATGGAGAAAGATCAAAACGGGCACACCACGAGGCCGAGAGTAGTGTGCCAAAGGGACTAAAATCGAAAGATAGCCGAGCTCCGGGGAGGAGTAAAGAAGACTTAAGAAACTACCTCAAGAGGAGGGAACAGAACGCTGAAGCCGAGTAACCTCATTCTTCAAGCCGAGGACACCATTCTCGGTAGAACTGGACAAATTTGAAGCACCAAAAAGATTCAGTATGCCGAGGTTCAAATATGATGGTAAGTCAGATCCTAACTTCCATGTTGAACTATTTTTGAACTCAATGGCGTTATACAGTGGAAATGAGCCTTTGCTCTGCAAAGTATTCCCATCGTCCTTTGGGGAGATTGCATCAGATTGGTTCCATAGATTACCAAAGGGAAGCATAAAGACGTGGGAAGGCCTGGCCGAGATGTTTGTGGCCAGGTTCGTGACGAACAAGCTACAGCCATTAAGGGTGGACGCTCTAATGGCTTTGAAGATCAGCAAGGATGAAGGCCTTAGGGCCTATGCAAAAAGATATTACGAGGTGTTCAACCGAATACCTGAATGCAACCAGGAGGTAGCGGTCGTGTCTTTTAAGAACGGCCTGAAAGAAGATTGTTCACTACGGAAATCTTTGGCAAAAACATTGCCAAAGAACATGGAGGAACTCATGGCAAGGATCGAGAAGTATGCTAGAGCCGAGGAAGATACATCGGCACCAAAGCAGGTCAAACAGGAGCAAGGGAACGGCTCGCCGAAGCGAAGCCGAAGTAACAACGGATTCAGCAAGGCAGAGGTAGAGCTAAGGGCTAAACAAGCAGTAACAACCGTGTTCCGAATTCCAATTCAAAAGGTCCTAGGAAAAATTCGGAGCCAGCCTTATTTCAGAACACCAGTAAGGGAACCCGGGGAGTTTATGGGAAACGCGGACAGACATTGTTCTTATCACAATGAAAACGGACATACAACACAGGGCTGCAAAGCCCTAAAAGCACACTTGGAAGATCTGGTGAGGCAAGGCCACCTAAGAGACCTTGTCGATGAAACCAGAACGAGGGAAGAACAGGCAAGACTGCCTCAGGCTGAAGCAGCCCCACCACCGCCGCAACCCCGGGCAGAAAGACCTCGGGTAGTAAATGTAATTCACTCCAAGGTAAATGAAAACGACATTCGGGGGGAAACCCAAAGAGTAAAACATTTGCAGTACGTGAACCAGGTCGGACTGAAAAGGCCTCGACCAGAAGATTGCCAAGGTCCGATGATAACCTTCACTGAAGCTGACTTAGAGATGGTCCAGCACCCGCACAATGATGCCTTGGTAGTATCCCTCCAGGTTGGGGAGTGCCAAGTAAAACGCATCCTGATAGATCAAGGCAGCTCTTGTGACATCATGTACGTTAGATGTTACAAGGAGCTGGGCCTTCACCCTGACGACCTGGAGCAATCGAATGGCCCGATGGTCGGCTTCAATGGAACGCCGACGTGGCCACTGGGTGCAACAAACTTGGAAGTACAAGCAGGCACCAAGAAGATCAGGACCGAGTTTATCGTGATTGATACACCATCACCATACAATATCATCATGGGCAGGCCGTGGTTGCATGCAATGGGGGCAGTACCATCAACATTGCACCAACTACTGCGCTTTCCAACAGAGCATGGGATTGAAGAAATTAGAGGGGATCAACTGCAGGCAAAGAATTGCTCCATGGCAGCAATGAAGACTACTTGCAATGTTCGAGAACCAGCCAAGGCCGAAATTGAAGACGAGGACATGGAAGTCCTGGATGATGTCGGCAAGGAGCCGGCCGAGAAGAGTGAGGAATCACTAAAGAAAATTCTCGTCCAGGAGGGCGATGAGGAGCGCTTTTTTCTTCTCGGCTCAGGCTTAGCCGAGGAAGAGGAAAGAGAACTGGAAGCCTTTTTAAGAACAAACATAGAGGTGTTTGCCTGGACACCTTATGAAATGCCTGGCATTGACCCCGAGGTCACATGCCACAGACTGAACGTCGACAGGTCGGCTAAACCTGTGATACAGCGAGCTAGGAGACCGACGTTGATACACGTCGAAGCAGTGGAGGAAGAGGTTGACAAACTTCTGGAAGCCAGGGCCATCAGAGAAGTCAATTATCCAACATGGTTGTCAAATACTGTGGTGGTAAAGAAGAAAAACGGAAAATGGAGGGTTTGCGTAGATTTTACAAGCCTGAATAAAGCCTGTCCCAAAGACAGCTTCCCTCTGCCAAAAATTGACCAGCTGGTGGATGCTACATCTGGACATGGGAGGATGAGCTTCCTGGACGCTTATAGGGGGTATCATCAGATAGCCATGTACCCCCCAGACGAGGAGAAGACAGCGTTCATCACCCCAAAAGGCCTGTACTGTTACAGGGTGATGCCTTTTGGACTAAAGAACGCAGGAGCAACCTACCAAAGGCTGGTAACCAAAATGTTTAAGCACCAAATAGGCCAAACAGTGGAAGTCTACATCGACGACATGGTCGTAAAGTCCAAGGAGCCAGAAAATCATCTTGCCGACCTAGCAGGGGTATTCCACATACTCAAAACATATCGGCTCCGACTCAACGCATCAAAATGCGCGTTTGGGGTTGGATCAGGTAAGTTTCTAGGGTACCTGGTAACAAGAAGGGGAATAGAGGCCAGCCCAGATCAGATCAAGGCCATCCTAGATCTTCAGAGCCCGACCTCGGCAAAACAGGTTCAAATGCTCACTGGCAGGGCCGCAGCCCTAAACAGGTTCATAAGCCGAAGTTCAGACAAGTGTAAACCCTTCTTCAACCTGGTAAAAAAGACTGCAGACTTCCTGTGGACCGAAGAATGTGAGGCCGCTTTGGCCGATCTAAAAAAGTACCTGATCACGGCTCCAGTCCTCTCGACACCTGAGCCCGGGGAAGAGTTGTTTTTGTACTTAGCCGTGTCAGAGCACGCAGTGAGCGCAGTACTAATCCGAGAAGAGCAGGGAGACCAGAAGGCTGTCTACTATGTAAGTAAAACCTTAGCCAGCGCTGAAACAAGGTACTTACCACTGGAGAAGTTAATGCTGGCCTTAGTTATGGCCTCAAAGAAGTTGAACCACTACTTCCAAGCACACAAGATTGTGATACTAACAGAGCACCCATTGAAATCCCTGTTACAACAAGGAGACTTAACAGGAAGAATTGCAAGGTGGGCAGTGGCCTTGGGCCAGTATGACCTGGAATTCAGGCCCAGAACAGCAATTAAGGGCCAAGTTTTGGCCGACTTTGTGGCAGAATTCACGCCGGAGTTCAACGAACGTCGGCCTCCGTTGAGCCGAGATGAACGAAGTCCTAGCAAGCAAGAAGAATCCCAGCCGACAGCAAAAGAGCAAAAGAAGGAAAAGCTCAGACCTTGCAGCATCTACATCGGCGACTCATTCAGACTCTTTGTCGATGGAAGTTCAAACCGACGAGGAGCGGGGGCAGGAGTACTGCTGATATCCCCAGATGGAGAAATAATAGAACAATCCATCCGTTTGGGGTTCAAGGCCTCAAACAATGAAGCTGAATACGAAGCATTGATTGCAGGACTAAAACTGGCAGCAGCAGCAGAAGCAGATGAGGTAATAGTTTTTTGTGATTCACAGTTAATTGTTAACCAATCAACAGGAGAATTTGCAGCCAGGGACGAGAGGATGTCGGCATATGCCAAAGAGGTCATCAGATTAGCCGAGTTATTTCAGAACTGCCGACTTCTTCAAGTTAGCCGAGATGATAACAGCCACGCCGACGCGTTGGCCAACCTGGCGAGTTCAATGCAAACTGGAAAGAAAAGAACAATTATGATCGACTACATGTCGGGCCCGAGCATAGAACCACGGAACGCAAAGCAAGAAGCAATGTGCGTAGACATGGGGCCGAGCTGGATGGATGCAATTGTTGCATTCCTGAAAGAAGGAAAACTGCCAGAAGATTGCAAGGAGGCACACAAAGTCAGATTGAAGTCGGCAAGATTCAGCCTGACTGCGGATGGACATCTCTACAGAAGGTCCTTCACTGGACCCCTTCTAAGGTGCGTATACCCTTTACAAGTTGAAGATTTTTTATATGAAATTCATGAAGGGATTTGTGGAAGCCACACTGGGGGCAGATCGTTAGCCCATAGGGCCATTACCCAGGGGTATTGGTGGCCATACATGCAAAAGGATGCAGAAGCATATGTGAAGAAGTGCGAACCCTGCCAACGGTTTGCACCTTTGATTCATCAGCCAGCTGCTGACCTGAATCCAGTATCCAGCCCTTGGCCGTTTGCCCAATGGGGCATGGATCTGGTTGGACAGCTTCCCCAAGCAACTGGGCAGAGAAAATACTGCTGGTAGCAACGGATTACTTCACAAAGTGGATAGAGGCAGAACCTCTTGCTAAAATCCGAGATGTGGACGTCAAGAATTTCATATGGAAAAACATTATCACCAGATTTGGCATTCCCAGAGCCATTGTTGCCGACAACGGAACGCAGTTCGACAGCAAGCTCATCAAGAACTTCTGTGCGAAATTCAAGATCAAGAATTACTTTTCAACACCAAGTTTCCCCCAAAGTAATGGACAAGCAGAAGCATCCAACAAAGTAATTTTGGATGGAATAAAGAAGAGGTTGCAGGCAGCAAAAGGGAAGTGGGTAGACGAATTACCCAATGTGCTTTGGGCATATCGGACTACGCCGAGAAGATCAACAGGGGAATCTCCCTTCGCCATGGCCTATGGCACAGAAGCAGTCATTCCACTGGAAGTCGGCATCCCAGGGATCCGAACCCAGGGAGTTGAAAATGGGACAAATGATATACTCTTAGCCCGAGATCTGGATCTTTTGGAAGAACGAAGAGAGAAGGCTGCAATTCAGCTTGCAGTGTATCAGCAACAACTTGCCAGAGCTTACAACAAGAAGGTCAACCCAAGAGATTTTCAAGTCGGCGATCTAGTCTTGAGAAAAGTGGTCGGCAACAAGAAGATCCCAGAGAGGGCAAGCTTGGCCCAAACTGGGAAGGGCCTTACAGAATTACCTCGGTGTTAGGTAATGGAGCATATCGACTTGAGGACAATGAGGGCAAAGCATTGCCAAGACCCTGGAACACTTGTAATCTGAAATTTTTCTATCATTGAGATGATCATTATTCTTGGCCGATGTCATCAATATACTCACATGACTGATAAAGATGCTGGAAGACATGAACAATGAGAACCCAAGTGGAACTCAGGTTCACATTGGGGGCAGAGAAGATACAAAGCCTACCACTTGTTGAAATTTGTAGCAATTTACAAGTTGGTCTGGCCGAATACAAAGCCTACCACTTGTTGAAATTTGTAGCAATTTACAAGTTGGTCTGGCCGAATACAAAGCCTACCACTTGTTGAAATTTGTAGCAATTTACAAGTTGGTCTGACCGAATACAAAGCCTACCACTTGTTGAAATTTGTAGCAATTTACAAGTTGGTCAAACCGGTACAAAGCTTAGCTTCGCTTGTTGAAATTTGTAGCAATTTACAAGTTGAAGTTAAGCCGAGATGGTTCCTTAGCTTCACTTGTTGAAATTTGTAGCAATTTACAAGTTGAAGTTAAGCCGACATGTGATCATCTGTTGAAATTTGCAACAATTTACAGGTTCAAGTAAAAAGTTAAGTATATTGTTTAAACACTTGTTGAAATTTGCAGCAATTTACAGGTTGAAGTTAAGCCGACATGTGATCATCTGTTGAAATTTGCAACAATTTACAGGTTCAAGTAAAAAGTTAAGTATATTGTTTAAACACTTGTTGAAATTTGCAGCAATTTACAGGTTGAAGTTAAGCCGACATGTTATCATCTGTTGAAATTTCCAGCAATAAAAGCTAAGTATATTACTTAAACCCTTGTTGAAATTTGCAGCAATTTACAAGTAGATCACTGTTTAAAATTTGATTTTTACTTGAGTAAAGTTTACTGTTTATACTAATCCTTGTTGAAATTTGTAGCAATTTACAAATAAGTCAGACTGAGATTGTTGTTTAAACTTAAGAAAAGTTTGCAAAGTTAATATTGAATAGTATATGTTTTATACTTATGAGAAGATTGCAGGTCAGTATTATGCTGACGTAAAACTTGAAGTTGTCATACCCGAGATATGTAACCCCGAGAAGATTATGCAAAGGAAGAATTATGTAAATCATGCAAAATATTCTAAGTATAGAATCAAACAGAAGCAATGAAGAAAAATTAAAGACTACAGCATTCAAGAGAAACAGTTGCATATAAAGAAGGCACTATGGCCTAGCAAGTCAATTGTTCACAAGTGACAAGGAAGGGCACATCGGCCACAAAACAAAGCTTACATTGTTCAGAAAACAAAATAAAGTACAAAAGTTAAATAAAAAAAAAAAAAGGCTAAGTCTCTTCAGCATTAACAGTTGGTCGGGCTGGGACCTCGGAGGGCTCTTGAGGAACGACCTCGGCATCTTTTTCTGCCGCAACCTCAGCATGCTTTTCCATTACAACCTCGGCCTCCTTATCCGCCGCGATCTCGGCGTCTATCTCAGCAAGGGTCTTCTCAACACTCCTCTCAGCCAGAAGAAGGTCGGATGATAACTAGACTGGGTGAGTTTCCTTGGATACCTTCTCAACCTCCTCATCCTCCTCTTGGGTTAAGTCTAGGACTTGATCACCCTGAGGAGGTGACTTGGTCTCAGTGGTATCCTTGGACTTCCTCACCAAGGCTTCGCCATCTTCATCTTCATCTTCGGCCTGAGACTCAGACTCATCTTCATCTTGGCTTGGAGGAGGAGGCTGAGGGAATGGCAGACGAATCTGATCGGCGTTCCTCAGAGGCGAGTCAGCCGGGGTGTCAAGTTTCTTCAGAACAGCCATCCAACCAAGGGAGAAGCCCCTGTTGCATGCCTGCCTGACTTGAAGCTTATAGTCCTCAGCGACATCGGCCATGCCTTGAGCATAGGCCTTTTCATCGGCCTCTTCGATTTCGGCCTTTTTCGTGGCCAGGGCTTCTTGAAGCTCCTTCTCGGCCTGGGCCCTCCTATCTTCAGCTTCCTTCAACTAGGCTTGAAGAACTTTGTTTATAGCCTCAGCAGCGCCGATCTTCTCCTCGGCAGAAGTTTGGGCTTTAGTAGCAGCCTCAGCCTGATCTTCCAACTTTTTCATTTTTGCTTGAAGGCCCTTGTTGATTTTTTGAACAGCAGAGAACTCCTTCTTTATTTCGGCCAACTTTTCTCGACATTCAAATGAGTGCATTGAAAAAGAATGGGCGTACTGGATAGCCTGACAGAAAATAGAAGTGTTAGAAAAAATTCTAAGTGTGAAACAAAAAGGAAGGACGAGTACCAAACTGGAACACTTACTTGAACTGAGTGTTGGAGCATTAAAGCGTAGTTCTCATATTCACTATTTTCAGCATTTCGCTCCAAATCACCAGGCAGAAGCAGCGCAGTACTGAGAGCCACGCCGACATTTATGTCCTCGGCACTCTCACTGGCCATTATTGGCCTGTCTTCCAAAGTAATTTTGGGGTCCCAAGGCACATTCGGTATCTTGGACTTTGGAATTTTTGCAGAAGAAGACCTCGGCTTCTTTGATCTTTGGGACTCCGCTGGCTGAGTTTCCGCAGACCTTTTTGTCGAAGTTGAGGCATTCTTCATGTTCTCGGCTAGTTGTGAGATGGGCACAGCATCCTCAGCTTCAGCATCAGTAGCCTTTGGCTGAGCCTTCTTTATCTTTTTGGCTTCGGTGGGGCACGGATTGAGTGGGAATTGCATCGACGTCGGCTGGGAGGTCGGCTAAGAGGTCTTGGGCGACAGGCTTTACACGAACCATTTCGGCAGTTTTTACAAGTCGTCGTCGGCGTTTTCTTTCTGGAACTGGAACCAAGTATGGTGCCGATGTGGAAGGCTGATCGGCTGGATCGGGTGTGGACTCTGATGGTTCCTGATGTGGATGCGGTCTGAGTCGTGGCAGTTGGTGGAGAGGCGCTCTTTTTCTTCTTCTTTGGAACGTCGGGCAAAGTTGACTTGTAGGTGGGGATGAAATTCAGCAGCAATGGGCTTTGCGCTTCTGGATTGGAAGGTCCAGGAGCTTCTTCAAATCCTTCCTAACAAAGTAAGACTGGCGGAAGGACTTTGGCGGCTTGCGAACGTCTGCAAAATAGAACACAACATCAGAAACAGATTAATTTTTTCAAACTTAAGAAAAAACATCAGCTAAGTAAATTGGCGTTGGGCTCTTACCCTTGCCCTCTTTTACTGTTCGGGGAGAGGGAAGAGATGGACTTCTTCGTCTGGACCAAATTCCCAGTTTCCAGAAGCAATGAGATAATCATCTCCAGCCCCTTTGTTGGAGTCAGGAAGGTCGGCTACGATTTTATACTCGGTAGACCTCGGCTTGAGGTAATACACATAACCCTTTTCTTTTAGGTTGAGGGCGCACATGGTGTAACAAATTGGATGTCGGCAAGAGTGATCCTAACATTCTCCTGCCGAGCTAAGGCTATGATGCCATTAAGCGTTCTAAGGGCGTTGATGGTTAGTTGCATAGGGTTCAAAGAGTAGTAATGAAGGACTTCACGGAAAAGGGGATTAAGTGGGAGCCGAAGTCCACACTCAACAAAAGCAACAACAGGGAAAGGCATGGTATCATCTTCGGGCATAATGGAATCGTTCTCCCCAGCTAGCCTGAGGTGAACATCGGCAGGGATGGAGAACTCTTGCCTAAAAAATTCTAGTTTGGTTGGGGTGTTAACCCTATTTCTCCACATACCCATGATTTTTTGTGTAAGGATACTTGGCTACAGAAACAGGATATTCCTAAAGGGTTCTTGGGACCTCGGCTTAAACCTAGGTATGTATTGGTAAATTTGTTTCAGTTTTTCCTAAGGATTGAGGTCTATAAGCAAATCCCAAACCTAAATCTACGAAGAACGAGTATGGAGAGCAGAAATCTGGAAAACAGAAAAGCAAAAACGAAGCTTCAGATTCAAGAACACAAAGGGTGGAAGACCAAGAATAGAGGAGAAACAGTGCAAATGTTCATATGTAAAAAATAGGAAATAAACACATTCAGGTGAATGATTCGCAAATTAAATACTGGAGCGGAACAATAATGGCAAGAAATTTCAGGGATAATCAAGAACTGGAGAAGAAAAGCCAGTTGCTTACCAGAAAAGGTGAGGCCGGAATGAGCTTCGCCGAAGTGAGACGACGGAGGCAACAGTGGCGAAAGCTTCGAAGGAATAGTAGATGGAGATGGTTGCAGAGCTCAGAGCTTGGGGCAATGGCAGATTCGAAGAAGAGAAAGCTTTAGAGAGAGAAAATGTAAAGTATTCAAACGCAAAAGTGAAGAGAAAGAGAGAGGCAAACGTTTTTGTCCAAAACATGAAACGGCGGCAAAACAAACGCAATTATTGCGCCTAGGTTAACGCATGCGTCAGACGGCGCAAGCAGAGAAAAGACGGCCAACAGGCGCGTCACCAGCACGGACCAATAAGGGAAAAACGCGTCAGTGGAACGGTTGAAAAATGGTGCATGACAGCTCATGCGCGTGGGAGAATCGATCTGAATTCTTGTTCTTGGATGAAGACATGTCGGCCTGAAATGGATGATCTCGGCTAGAAAGTTTTTAAGCCGACGTACGAGAAAGAATGTTCAATGTAAGTTCCATCACCTCAGTATGCCGAGGTAATAGAAATTAGGGGGCAGTTGTGGGGTTATATTTCTGAGTATCAACACGTGGCAAGGTGACGCCGACGTGTCAGCCGAGGTTCCACGTGTCACAGTAAGTTTTACCAAGGTAATCTAGGAATTGCCGAGGTTATCTCCGAAGATATCTTAATCCGGGACAAAGGCCTCTCCTTTTCTTATACCTCGGCTTAACATGCAAAGGCCGTGCTACCGAAGAAGAATTAAGCCGAGGTAACTGTCAGATTGGCCATACCTGCCTATATAATATGATAATATTATCTTGGTCAGGTGGATGTGCAACCATGTGAAGAAAGCCTTGAGGCCAAAACTGCTGGCCATGAGGCCATGTGAGTTGGCCATGAGGCCACAAGCAGCCATGTGGAGTAATGAAGAGCTTTTATCTGGAAAGCTGCCAAAAGTGCAACAATGGGCTGGCAACCCAGCTCAAAAGCTGATGGCCTCTCCATTAACTTTTCGGTATATATATGGAATGGTTGAGAAGAAGAGAGGAGGAGGAGAAAAGAGAGAAGATTACAAGCTAATTGTAACACTCAAGCTTAGAGAGAGCAAAGTGAGAGAGAGAATTACAGAGAGTTAATTGTAATTCTTACTGCTTGTTCAATATAGTGAATTTCCTCGGCCTCCCGTGGACGTAGGCAATATTGCCGAACCACGTTAAATTCTTTGTGTTGTTATTTGTGCCATCTATTCTGCTTGTGTTCTACAGTTGAATCACTAAGATAGGCAGTGTGATCAGAAAATCACCACACAATTTCATGCAATTCAACAATAAAATCTTAGCCTGCGTTTGGTTTGTGTTTTGTAATTATGATTTGAGAATATGAGTGTATTTTGAGTTTGTAGTTTGAAAATTATGATTTGAGTGTAGAAAAATTTTGTTTGAATAAAGAGTTTTGAAAATAATTTTAAATTTTTTTTTGATTTGAGTGGAGAATTGTTGATGTGACATTTGATATTTGATACAAAAATTTACAACTCATAACTAAACATACAACTCAAAATTATTTTAAAGCACATTAAAAATTTTAAAAATTTCAGAAAATGTTTTTTTCGATTATATAAAAATTAACATATCAATTGCAAAAAAAAAAAATCACTATTCCAGTCAACCGACCGGACGTCTCGTCAGGCAAAATTTTCAAAAAAAAATTCTGAAAAGCGTGGCTGAGAAAGCGGCTGAGACAGAGCTCTCCGCAAACCTTTCGAAACGTGATTCTAAAACACTAAACAAACATCATATTCAAACTCTGGTGTAGAAAACTAGTTTGAAAACATAAACAAATTTGTTGAAACTTTCTGGGAAAAAAAAAAAAAAAAAAAAAAAAATTCCCTTCCAACCAAATGTATATGTTGAAAAGTTACTCTTGTTTGCATTTTTCTCTCATTCACTTTACTTTATTGTACTTAATAAAATTTCTTTTCATTCTAACTACCAGAGCCTAAGGTTTTAAATAGAGAAAAAATTTCAAAACCAATGTATATCGTTTTATTTTCTAACATTTTCTCAGCAACCAAACAAAGCCTTGAGCCAATACCTTAACCCTAATGTTGAATAATTTCCAAAAGAACAGGGTAAAAAAAAAAATGCAAACAAATGCCAGAATTTCAAACCATTTACTATGCTAACATATTAAATTAAATTCATTGTTATTTTTTATTGATCTGAATATATAACTAAAACCATAAGCATATAAAACCCTAAAGCTAAAACCCCATCTTCTCCAAATTCAAGCAATTACATAAAATCAGTATACAACAAACCCATCAGAGAGCCTAGCTATGCCAACAAAGCAAATAAAATTCACAGTTTTTTTATGTTATTTCATTGATTTGAAATATACAACAAAAATCATAAGCATATAAGACCCTAAAGCTAAAAGCCCCATTTTCTCCAAATTCAAGCAATTTCACAAAATGAGTATGCAACAAACCCATCAGAGAGCTTACTATGCCAACAAAGCAAATTAAATTCACAGTTTTTTTAATTTTATTTTATTGATTTGAAATATACAACAAAAATCATAAGCATATAAGACCCTAAAGCTAAAACCCCATTTTCCCCAAATTCAAGCAATTAGACAAAATTAGCATACAACAAACCCATCAGAGAGCTTAGCTATGCCATAAAGCAAATTAAATTCACTTTTTTTATTTTAATATTTATTGATTTGAAATGTACAACAAAAATCATAAGCATTAAAAACCCTAAACCCTAACTCCTTAAATTCAATCGATTATACAAAAATCGTACAAAATAAAACAAAACGCACTAGAGGGCTTGAAATGTTGAAGATTTGTGAGAACCTGTGCTTGGGGTTCGAAGAAATGGGTCTTTGGAAGTGTCCTGACTTGGCTGTTGGGGTTCGGTCGAGAAAGGTCTCGGCGAGTCGCGAAGAAACAACGAGAAGCGTACGTTTCGGTGATCGACTCGAATCGGACGGTGAGATTTGAGTGCGTTCCTGAGTAGATTCATCTTCGAGAAATTGCTGGTTCGATTTCGATTGAAAACGAAGAGCAGACGAAAGAAAGGGTTTGATTGAAGGTTTCGGCTAGTCAATAGGTCTGCGAGTGGAGTACTTACTCACTTAATACGCTGTCGTTTTCTGAAGTTATTTCAAATGACAAAATTGTCCCCCAACATTTTTTTAGAGACTTCAGGAGTAGGTTTTTAGGCCTAGTTTGGCATAAACTAAAAAATTTAAAAAGTCACTATCCTATTTAAGTCACATCATCTTATTTAAGTCACATCACCTCTCTACCACATCACTTCAAACTCAATCCATACCCAACCCATATTTTATAAAAAGTCAAAAAGTGTACTTTTTAGGACATCCCAAACCACCCCTTAATATATGAACTTATTATCTAATAAGTCATATAATAATTAATAATATTTTTTTATCAAAAATTTTTAAAAATTATTAATTTTCAACGACAGTTTAAAAACATTGTCATAAAAAATGTTACTAATTTTTAATTTTCAGTGGCAATTTAAAAAATTTGTCATAGAAAAACGACACTAATTATAAGTTTTAGCAACAATTTATAAAAATTGTGACAAAAAAAGTCACTAATTATCAGTTTTTAGCAACGTGCTAAAAATCATCATAAAAAAAAATTATTTTTAACTACGATTTTATTAGGACTTATTTTTAAAAAGGCTTGATGAGAATTAAGTCCAATTATTAGAACCTATTGATAGTTTACCTTTCTTTTTTTTAGATTAGAAGGAAAATTTTCATTGCAAAACTAACAAAAAAAATCAGATTAATCTCGTACAGTCATAGCAAAAGATTTCATAAAGAGATAATAAACTTTCATAAAAAGAAGAATCATAGCCTCTATAGAGGAGGAAAAAAACACCCTCATAAAGGAGGAACACAACTTCTACACAAGGAGGATTATTACGACAAACAATTAAAAAAAAAAAAAAAAAACCAAAAGCAATCAAATCCAAGTCGCCAACACATTCAAAATTCCATTACACAGCAACCTTCAACTTAAAATCTAAAGACCCTATCTTCGCTAGTTAATAGAACATTGAGGTTGAGATAATCACTTAATGTGAAACAAACGCGTTAAATAGTATCAGTTTTCGAATTTGAGAAGATCTGAAACTAGATCTTAAAGCTTTGGATGCGAGGAGAAAGTTTAGACGCAGGTCAAACATTATATTCAGAATATCAAAAAGAGAGAAAGATGACACCCACATCGGTGACCTATGACAACCATCGCCACCGATTACTGCTAAACTGTGACTGAACATGATAAGTAACTGATTAGGATGAAATCCTAAACTGATTGCATAAGTATGTTGTTTGATTGCATTTCTATCTATTTATCAATTGATTGATCTGTTCATGTTTTAAGTTTTGAACTGCAAATTAAAGGCCTTATCGGCGGCCGAATCTGAAATTGATTAGTGTTATATGTTAATTAGAATTTATGTGATTTTATGGTAAATTTAATTTAAATTTGATTTGGGATGATTAAATTGAATTAAATAATGTAAATCACATTAGTTCAAGTAAATTACCAAAATGCCATTAGTGGGCCACTTTCATAAACCATATTGAGACTTGATTATGTGTCAATTTGTTCTTCTTCTTGAGGCCAAAACCGTGAGCAAGAGAGGGAGAGTAAGAGGAAATTTAGTTTATCAAGAATTTGGCTTGGAGACTTAGAAGATTTGGAGGATAATTGCAATTGAGCTTCCATACCTTGATATTCAAGACCTAAGGTAGGAAATCATCTTCTTGATTGTGAATTCTAGTTGTACCTTGCATGGTCCATGGTAAATTAGTGTTTAGATTCAAGAATTGGTTTAAAGAGTTGAATTTGAGAGTGAATTCATGCATGCATGTCTATGCCATAGCATTTTGAAGTCATTTTCATGAAATTCCCACATGCATGTTTCTATTTTGGTTTTGATCCATGAATTAATCATATTCTTGAGCTCAAACTTGCATTTTATCATGTCTTAGAGCATAAGAGTTCATGAGAACTCATGCATGTATGAGTTTTGTATTGTTCTTCATGTTCTTGAATTTTGAGTTGAAGTTTGTGTTTAATTGAACTACCTTTGGGCTTTGATTTTGCAAATTGATCTTTGAAACATGTCATATTATGAGTTTTAAAGTGTTTTCCAAAAAATTGGCCCAAAAGAATAGAATTTGATGCTTTAAATGTTGAATTTGAGCTTGGAGGTTCAATCTAAAAATTCAAGATTTTGGACCCAAGCTCGAGCGTAAGACTTCACGCTCGAGCGTACACTCTGAGTACATGCATCCCGCTCAAGCGGGGAAAGTAACGCTCGAGTGTAAAATGCGTGTATCCAGTACTTTTCATGTGTTTACAGTCCGCTCGAGTGAGGGAATGCATGCTCGAGCGAGGACTTGTGTCTCACGGTCGAGCGGAGGTCGAGCGCCCATCGAGCGTGAATTGCATGCATCAGTACTTTTGCTTGAGTTTACAGTCCGCTCGAGCGAAGGAAGTCACGCTCGAGCGGAGATCCTTTGTCTGCATGTTCGCTCGAGCGTAGAAAGCCATGCTCGAGCGAGAACCTTGTTTTCTGAAAATTTTGAAAAGTGTTTTAAAGTACATCTTTGCATCCTCATTTCATCCTAGGCATTCATAGGCCTAGTTTAAGGCATCTTAATGAGGATATTGATGTATAACCACACCGAGTCAAAATAGGGACTAAGTCATTGATTCCCAAGTGTGTAACTTAGTATGTGTTCGTTCTGTAACTGTGTAGGTTTGGCATCCGAGGACACTCATTAGCCGCTTATAGCCTAGTGCTCTGTGAGTAACAATGTTGTAAAGATATGTTCAATTATGAATATTTTCTGAATGATCAACTGTTCTGTTTACTGAAACGTTATTGTTTAATGAATGAATGTTTGTCCTATTTGTAAACTGTATTCGTGGTATCCATAGCAATTTACTATTGCTGTACTATTACTGCTACTGTCACAGAGATCTCTGTCGGTTCCCATGTTGGAACCACTACTGTTTACTGTTGTGATGGCCATCAACTGATTGTTCGGTCTGTTAAGACCTACTGTACTGTTTGCTATTGGATGTACCACCTATAACTACTATGGTTTCTAAATGACTGATATGACTGTTTAATGACTGAAAGGACATTCATTCTTAATCTCTTTATACAACTGTTATTCACTGGGCTTTAGCTCACTGTTTATATTTATATGTAGGTGTCCAGGCACCGGATCGGAGTTAAGAGCGTTGGGTTAGCTCCCTTTTTGTCAAGCCAACCATCGCACCTCACTTCGAGGTTCCATGTCAGTCCAAGCCAGGGCTTTTTGGGGTGTCTCAGTTCACCCTTTTGTTTCTGTTTTGTAATACTGTTTAAGACTTGTACTGTACTGTGCTAATTAGGGATTTGGTCCCTAACCTGAATGTTGTACATATGGTGTATATATGTTTTGCTTATGAATGTGAATATGTTACAGAAAAGTCTTTTTGTATACAGACTGTCACAGCTCATTGGACATCTTTTATTACTGTTTTGGCTTCCGCTAGCCCCTGTACTCTGTATTACTGTCTTTACTGTTAAGCAGGCCTTCAGTAATCACAGATTACTGGCCGGTTACGGTGCTATACCCATAGGGGCGGGTTTGGGTCGTGACATGACCAGAGATAGATCTGAAAAAGATGAGATAGATCTAATGAAGGTGGATCCATGGAGACGGGAAGGTGGCAGATCTGGTGGCGGTGTGGTGGTGGCGGCGTCGAAAATATTAGAAGGATAAATTTTCAATATTATTAAGTAAAAAGACAATGAAAATGAGAAAAAAAATTAGTGCAAGGAGAAGAGAGAAGGCCAACAGCCAAAACCCCTCCCCACCCCAGGTGACACACCCAACAAAAAGCTTAAGGAGAGAGGCTTAGAAAGAGATGCACTGAGTTGAGAGAGAGAAAGAGAGGCTTTTCAAATGTCGGTCCACAAAATTGTCTACAATGTTAAAATAAAATAAAATACATAGACTTCTCTTAAAAATTGAAAAAAATACAATAAGATTTATAGTTTTGGCATAATTGTATCAGGTGTCCTTAAAGGTGTAATTTATAAAATAGTCATATTTTCACAAATAATTTGTTCACCGTTACTTTCACATTGAAATTATATATATATATATATATATTTTTCTTATTTATCTTTGTTTCTTTACACCATATGCATTAATTTTGGTCTCTTTAGTTTTATTAAAAGAGACGTTAATATAATTATACCAAAATTGTCAGTTTTATTGTATATTTATTATTATTGTTTCTTATTCAGTGCCTTTAGTAATCAAATTGTACAAAAAAATCTAAAACCAAAATCGATACCAAAAGAGGAAACAGCGCATAAATGAAAGAAACAGAAAGAATTGAATGGGTTGGAATCAAAACAATTTAAAATCAAAACAATTTAAACAATTTATCAAAATAACTTACAATTGTTTACTGGAAGTAACTGCAGAGAGTTGCTTCAAAATACATAACTTTAAAATAAAAAATACAAGCTGACTATCAGAGAAAGGTGTTGGTTCTCACTCAGAATCCTAACAAACTCAAACTCTGAATTACAATTGACTAGAATGACTAATTTATAAGCAAATGTGGTGACTGTGAGCCTTGTGAGCTGAGAGCTGGAAGAGCATGATGAAGCACATGGGTGCTGTCTGCTGCTTTCGGCTGATTGACTAAAGCTGATAGCTGTTGTTGATTGATGAATAGTGAATAGTAAATTTGACTCTTACTATTTATTGCTTTCGGTGGCATGTGACTGATGGAAATCAATATATAGACAAAATAGCAGCTTTTCTCAAAAGAAGAGTAGTGAGTGAAGCTATAATGCATATATATCGAATCCAATGTTAACTGGTTGAGCAATTGTTGGCTAGTAGCTATGTATATGGGTCTTGAGCATCTTGGAAGTGGGCTGCATATGGATCATAGCTGGTTGACTGTGCAGTTGAATTGGATGAGCTGGATGAACTGGACTTTTGGGCCGGTGCAGGAGGCTCATCATCAGAAAGTTCATCTTTTAATTGGGCCTGGGCCTGATCCATCAGGAGACGGGCCATCTGGAGCAGTTGATCACTGGATGATCCAAGTTTAACCTTGGGCTTTGAATGAGTTGACTTAAATATATCAGACTTGGGCCTTGAGGTAGTTGGTTGAATAGCTTTGGATGACTTGGGCTTGGAAGTACCAGATAGTGGATCAATAGGACTTCCAAGATTGACTAGAGGAAATGGGCTTCCTTGAGTGACTGAAGCAGTTGGGTTCTGCTGAGCTTTGACCATTGCAGGTGTTGGAGCATGAACATTGACTGGGAACTCAAGTTGAACTTGTTCAATAATGCGGGGAACTTTGAAATTATCCCACCAGTTAACAAAATGTTGCCAAGTGATTAGATTAGTATTTTCAATTCCATATTGCCATTTGAATATCCAAGAAACTTTGTATTTGGACATAAAAATGAGCAACCATGGAAATTGCTGTTGGTGTTGACTACGTTTGTAAACAGTTGAAAAATAGTTGACTTGTTCCATAAGATTAGGTGGAATAATATCAGGTATTGCACCATGAAGAGACCACCATCTGAGGAACCATGTAGGAATGACTGATTTAAATTGGTGATCAAATTGGAAGAACCAGGAGTGACTATATGACTCATTTTGATATAAAAAAACTTTGAACCAGGCATCCATATAGTCATAATAACTATATTGGATTGAGTGACCAAGTAAATCTCGAAGAAGGTAAGGGGTACCCCATTCATCGAGAGATACAATATTGTGAATATAGAGTGAATGATAAACAATTTTACTAGGGCAAACTTTATCACGAATTGGTTTAATAAGAATAGACTGGTGGTTAAACAAAATATCCTTATAAAAGAAAAGTGTTTTATCAGGATGGAGAGGGACAAAATGCCATCCTGGGTGAAAGTATTTCTGAGTTAAATCAAGAACATCATGGATGTTCTTATGAACAGGTGGTTGACTGAGTAAAATTGAACATATTGTGATTTAACAGTATTGACTGGATTGGGTGGAAATGGATTAAGTGTTTGACTAGAAGAAGCAAAGGGATCTGAAGCAAGAGCAGAAGTGTAACTAGGTTTAGGAATGTTACCAAGAACTTGGTAACGGTTGACCATTTCAATAGGTGGAATAACAAGAGGTTGACTAGATGAATGGTAAGGTTGACTAGATGGAACCAGGGCTTTGGAAGGAGGCCTTGGGCGAGACATCTGTTAAATAGAAACAAAGATTAGTATCTACTGAGGAGATCTAAATAATTTTGATGATAATCCAAGCAATTGTAATAGTGAGCAAGTAAATGGCGACGACTTTGAATTTGATGAAATTGAATGTATTGAGCATGTTGAGTAGTCTTTTTAGCTAATTTGAGGCGTGCAATTCTGTGAGCAGTTTGGTGAATAAGATCGTTGTAATAAGTAACTTTGGACTTACGGTAAGAGATAAAAGGAGTGGCCATCCCTATCCCCCCTGTAAAAATTCTTGGGTAAGGAAATCAGGAATAGAATTTTGACTACCAGGTATATATTCAATATCAAAATAAAAAATACTTAAAATAGATTGCCAACGGGCAAAAATATGTTTACTAGCAATATTTTGAACATCTTTTTCCAAAATATATTTAGCACTTTTGTAATCAATACATAATAAAAAGGTTTGATTTAAAATATCATCTTGAAATTTACTAATACATAAAACAATAAATAAAATTTCTTTTTTAATAGTACTATAATTTAATTGTGTTTTATTCCAGACACCAGAATGAAAACGAACAATTTGTTCAGATGACTTGGGGGTAATCTTTTGAAGAAGAATACCACCATAACCAATATTAGAAGCATCAGTTTGAATAATTTTGAATGAATCTTCAGTAGGAATACCAAGACAACGCAAAGTCTTGACATATTTTTTGACTTGTTGAATAATAGCAGTATGAATAGAAGACCAAGGAGGAGGATTATCTTTCAACCGATCAAAAAGAGGTTGACAAGTTTTTCTAAGGTCTTTGTAGAATTCAGCAATGTAATTTAATGATCCTAAGAACCGTTGTAACTGAGTTTTATCAAGAATTTCATCAGGGAATTTAGAGGCAAATTCAATAGACCGACTAATAGGAAGAATAGTACTCTGGTAAATATCATATCCTAAAAATCTAACTTTGGTTTGGAATAATTTAATCTTAAAAGCAGAGATAACTAGACCATTATGTTTAATAATTTGGAAGAAGGCATGGAGATGTTTCCAATGTTCTTCTAATGACTTAGAGAAAATGAGAATGTCATCAATGTAAACGATGGAAAAGTGACGAAAGGGGTTGAATATATCATTCATGATATGTTGGAATTCACTAGGAACATTTTTTAATCCAAAGGGTATGACATTCCATTCATAATGACCAAATGGTGTAGTAAAAGTAATTTTATACCTATCTTTAGGATGAATTTGGATTTGCCAGAATCCACTTTTTAAATCAAATTTACTAAAGATGACAGCTTGACTAAGGTTTTTAATTAAATCTTTTTTTATTAGGGATTGGATACCTAATCCATTCTAAAACTTTGTTTAATGGTTTGTAATTAATGACTAGGCGTGGGACACCACGTTCTAATTCAGCATTTTTGTTAACATAAAAAGCAGGATAAGACCAAGGTGATTTACTTGGGCTAATGATTTTATTTTTTAATAATTCATTAATTTCTTTTTTACACATTTCAACTAATTCATTATTCATTTGAATAGGTCGAGATTTAGTGGGGATTTGTTTATCATTAAAAGTTTTAATATAAAGTAATGTGACTATATGTTTTTTCCTATACCAAAAGGCACTAGGTAAAGTTGAACAACCAGTTGATTCTAGTTTTTGATTAAACTGTTTAATTTTGGATTTTAAAGTAGGATTAGTTAATTGAGTTTCAATTCTTTTATATTTGACTTCTTCTTTAAGGAATCTGAGTTGTTTGGTTAAACGATTAATAGATTGGGAGATAGAACATTCTTTTAATTGATTTAATTCTTTGACTTCAGGTGGTAATAGGAATTTAAATGTTACTTTTTGACCAAACGCATGTGTAGTTATTCCATGATTAGTAGTGGTAAATGGATATAACAAAAATACAAAAGGAGTTCCTAAAATAACTGTATCAGTTAAATTTTTAACTAAAACAAAAGATGTTTTAAAACAAACATTATCTTGACAGATATGTACTTTAGGTAGTTTATATTGGATATGCATTTGACTTCCATTAGCAGAGCTTAATTGTTCAGTAGTTTTGTGAAAATGTTTAGTAGGGATTAAACCTTCTTGAATACAATTTAAATCTGCACCAGTATCAATTAATGCGATGACTTCAGTTTCAAAATCATTAATAACTAATTTGACTTTTGAATGCCATTTCTGGATATGAATACGGGTTATCAAATTAAGGTGATTGTCTTCATTAGATCGATTATCAAAAATTACTTTATCAGGATCAGTTTCAAAACCAGATCCAGATTCAGTGGTAACTTTAGAAGAGGATTTTTTATTATTTCGAAATTCAGCAAGACTTTTATTAATTTTGAGTATAGAGATTTTGTCTTCAAGAAATGTATCTTTTTCTTTTAATTCTTTTAGAGTAAGTTTAATATTATTAATTTCAATTTGTAAATCTTGTAAAGTGACTTCTTTGTATTTTTCTTTTTTAAATCGTTCTAAAGTTTTATTAAGACTAATGATAGGTTTATCTTGTTAGGTTTATTATCTTTATTTAGAATTAAAGATTTTAATTTATCCATATATTGTTGTTTAAGTTCAGGATTTTCTAATTTAGCAATTAATTCAATAAGAGCAGTTTCTTCTTGTTGTGATTTAGTAAGTACAAGGATTTGTTTATTTTTACAACAAGTATCATTACATCCTAATTCAATATTATTATCAGTATCATCACTAGGCGTATGGTAACTAGAACTATTGTCAATAGGGGTAGATTCATCAGATGATTGATTAGATTGAATAGGAGAATTATCTAATTTGAATATATAAATATTTGTTTTTGATTTTCTTCACTAATGTGTAATTGATTAAGTTTTTCTTTGACTTTGCATTTATTTGAATAATGACCTTTTGAGAGGGAGATTTATGGTCTGGGATTGGGCCGGACAGATTAGGCCAAACAAGGTTGGGCCGAGGTAGTGCGGCCCTGTCCTAAAAGTTTCTGCTCGGTTAAGGCAAGGTGCGGTTGGACCGAGCTACTTGACTTCATGGTATAGAAGCCGGTCAAGTGAGATGTCCAACGCCAGGCAAGGCGTGGGTATTCCGCGGTTCATGAGTTTGCTCGGCAGGAAGGCTGACGGTAAACCAGCATGAGTTGTCCCGAGCTCGGCTATGCCGGAATGCAACCGAGCTCGGTCCTCCTTGAGCTTGGCTATGAGAACACTTGGGCATAAAGTGCAGCATGGCAGTTGATAGCCGAGATGGTGTAGCCCGGCTGCCGAGCTCCTAGTAGAGTGGGCTAGCAGTTGAGTTAAGTGATGTTCAGCAAGATTTGTGCTGACAGATGGGATAGCAATACCACGTGTCGAGAGATCACTGGGAGTAGATTTGGGGCGTAGAGGGTATATAAGCATGTCTGCGCCCCCCATACTGACAGGAACATCTTTGTAAGAAACACTTACACTCTCCTCTCTCTCTATCTATCCCAAGGTGTGTGCTAACTTGATCGTCGGAGGGATTTTCCGGCCACACACCGCCGGGTAGCTCACCGCTGTTGTCCTCGCAGGTGATCGGATAGAGACGGAGCTTGGAAGAAAGGAGTACGGGCTCGCCGGAATATTTGCTCCCCGTACAATTGGCGCCGTCTGTGGGAACTTTGCAAACAACCTTGTCTTCCAGGCTCATCTGATCGCCTCACATGGCGAACAATGACGAGATTCCGTTGTCCGCTATCAATGGAGTTACCCGGAGTCAGGCAGACGGAGAGAAGGACATCCCGCCATCCTTCCAATGGCGGACCTGGAGACATTCCCAAGAGGACAGTCGGGAGACGCGCGAGATAAGCACGGAAGAAGTTATGGTCATTCACGGAGTCCAGACGGTCATCGGCGGCGGAGAGAATCACATGCGAGACGTCTGGAACACAAGCTCAGGGACCAGGACGCCGTCATCCGGCGAATGGCGGCGGAGATGGAGGAGCTGAAGCGGCATGTCAAAGGAAAGGGTGTAGCTGGAGAGGGAGACCACAGTGAGCGCACCCAACCCCGCCGTTCAGGCAGTCAGAGTCAGCTCTACACTCCGTCCATTTCTATTACCAGAAGTTACAAGGCTGGTGATTCCGATGTGCGTGCAGAGAAGTCCAGCGCGCAAGATAGCACTTACCAACCCTCACGTCCGGCGACGACGTCGAGGTACTCTTATTCCGCACGATCAGAGGATTTGCGGGCAGTCTTGAAGGAACGGGCTCGCCGGCGGGAGGCTCAGAGGGTGCCGGCGTTCCAGCGGTTATCCTATGGGGTTCACGCCAGCGAGGAGGTCGGAATGCCTCCACCCCGCCTAGCAGCGCCACTCCTTCTAGATACAAACTTGGCAAGACTGAGCGTCACCCCTTTCTCCCTGGAGATAGAAACAACACCGCTTCCGGCAGGCTTCCACCAGCCTAAATTCACACTCTACGACGGAAAAATCGATCCTTACATGCATGTGAGCCATTTTCGACAGGTCATGGCCGGACATAGGCAGAATGACGCACTTATGTGCCTTATCTTCCCGTCAAGTTTAGGCGAACTGGGCTTGAAATGGTTTGAGAGGCTGCCGGAGGGGAGCATAAAAAGGTGGCATCAGTTGGCCGAAGCCTTTGTGACGCGCTTCAAAACCAACACAAAAACACCAAAGGAAGTTGACCACCTACTGAGTGTCAAGATGGAACCGAGCGATACATTGAAGGCATACAACTCCGGATATTGGGAGACCTTCAACGAAATCTTGGATTGCCAGGTCAACCTTGCAATAACACAATACAAGCGTGGTCTCCCGGTCGGACATAGACTGCGGGACTCGCTTACCATGCACCAACCGACATCCATGGGTCAGCTCATGCAATACATCAATGAGCATATCCAAGTTGAGGATGATGCGTCAGCATCTACCGCGAAGGCAACTCCGGTAGCAACGGACAAGAAGTTAGCTGGAAAAGTGCACGCGGTCGGACAAGAGTCCAACCGATCGAGTGACCGCGCTGAGGAATCGGACCGTGGCTCAAATCGCAAAAATCGGGGTAGGGGACGTCGGAATGACCGGGATGACTACCCTCGGGATGACGTAGCCGATGCAAACAGAAGGTTGAAAGCAAGGACAGGCATCACCACAGTCTTTAAGATTCCAATCTATCGCATACTAAGTGATATCCATGACGAGGAGTATGTCCAGTTTCCTGCTAAGTTAGGCGACGGACAGAAGGGCTTCAATCCGAGGTACCGTTGCACGTTTCACCGGGAGCGAGGCCACTGAACAGAGGATTGTTTGCCTTTGAGGCAACACTTGGAAGAGCTGGTCGCAGCCGGACACCTGGACCTTTACATTGATGGAGGCGTGAAGGCAAATCAGGCTCCGGTTGACCCGCGGGGACTGGATGACCGAGATGCGCCTCCACAAGGGGTTGTTAATGTCATCCACGGCATAGTGGAACCGGCGCGTGTATGCGAGCTCCGAGGTATGATCAAGAAGGCAGAGCACATGAGGGAAGTTTTGTCGGTTCAGCCTGCGATCAAGAGGGGAAAGACGGAAGAGAAGGATGTGATCAGTTTCTCCTCCAGAGACCTAGAGCGCGTTCAGACGCCACACAACGATGCCCTAGTGGTTACACTCCGCGTCAAAGAATTTGATGTCAGACGGATCTTGATCGATCAGGGAAGCTCGGTCGAGATTATGTACTACGACGCTTTCAAACAGCTCAAGCTCCGAGATACGGATTTGGCCCCGGCAACTTCGCCACTGGTTGGTTTCAACTCGCAACCGGAGTGGCCTTTAGAAAGATTATCCTGCCGGTCAAAGCGGGATCCGTGGTCAAACAAGTGGAGTTCTGGGTGTTGCAGGTGCCATCTACTTATAATTTGATCCTTGGAAGGGGATGGCTTCACGCTATGCAAGCCGTGGCGTCGACCTACCATCAGGTGATGAGATTCCCCTCGGCTATGGGGGCAATCGAGGAGGTTTGGGGCGATCAAGTCATGTCGAAGCAATGCTTCGTGGCAGTCAACGGGAGCCGGGCTGCCAAAGGCTTCGTTCAAATGATTGAGGGACCGGAGGACCGGGGAGTCCTTGATGATGTGGGCACCAAGGCCGAAGACAAAGCTGTCGAGGAATTGGTGGAGGTGCGAATTGATACAGAGCATCCGGACAAGTTCTTCTTGCTCGGCTCAAGCCTTACAGCCCAGGAAAGGACCGAGATGGTTGAGTTTTTGATGGCCAACATCGAAGTCTTTGCATGGTCGCCTTACGACATGCCCGGTCTCGATCCAAGTTTTATTTGCCATCATCTTAATGTCTTCCCCGGAGCCAAGCCGGTCATCCAGCGAACAAGGAGATCGGCGCTGCATCACGCCGAGGTAGTTGCAGAGGAAGTGAAGAACTTGCTTGAGGCACGAGCAATTCAGGAAGTACACTACCCTCGGTGGATTTCAAACACAGTTGTTGTACCAAAGAAGAATGGGAAGTGGCGAGTTTGTGTCGATTACAAGACCGTCAACCGAGCATGCCCAAAAGACAACTTCCCTCTGCCTAGAATAGACCAGCTTGTGGACTTAACGGCTGGACATAACAGGCTCAGTTTCTTGGACGCCTACCGCGGCTACCATCAGATTGCCATGCATGGGCCCGACCGAGAGATCACCTCATTCACTACACCAAGGGGACTCTTCTGCTACCGAGTCATGCCTTTTGGTTTGAAGAACGCCGGGGCAACTTTTCAAAGGATGGTGACCAAGATGTTCGCACCTCTGCTAGGCCGGACAATGGAGGCTTATATTGATGATATGGTGGTTAAGAGCCGGCTTGGCCGAGATGTTCGCCATTCTCAAAAAGCACAAGCTACGCCTGAATGCGTCTAAGTGTGCCTTCGGCGTGGGATCCGAAATTTTTTTGGGTTTCCTAGTCACGAACCGAGGTATCGAAGCAGACCCTACACAAATCCGAGCCGTGCAAGAGTTAAAACAGCCCAGCTCGCCAAGGACGTGCAGCATCTGGCCGGAATGGCCGCCGCGCTTAATCGTTTTATAAGCCGGTCATCAGATCGCTGCCGCCCTTTCTTTCAAGCCTTGAAATCAAAGTTCTCATGGGACGAGGAGTGTGACCGGCTTTGGCCGAGCTCAAGGAGTATTTGTCTTCAGCGCCACTGTTGGTTACACCGAAGCCCGGCGAGGAACTCTACCTTTACCTGGCCGTTTCACAGCATGCAGTCAGTGCGGTGCTTGTCCGGGCTGAAGGGATCAAGCACCTCCCTATCTTCTACGTCAGCAAAACCTTGCTACCGGCAGAGTCGAGATACTTGCCGCTGGAGAAACTCGCGTTGGCATTGATGATGGCCTCAAAAAGTTGGCCCACTATTTCCATGCCCATACCATCATCGTTTTGACCGAGTTCCCCCTCAAGGCTTTGTTCGAACGGGCGGACTTCTCCGGTCGGATTCTCAAGTGGGCGGTCGAATTGGGACAGTTTGATGTAAAGTTCCAGCCGGCACTGCCATAAAAGCCCAGACCTTGGCCGATTTCGTTGCTGAATTTTCACCTGGAACTCATCCGGTATGCCCGGTCGATATTGCCGGGCAGATGAGAGGTGAATGCAAGCCCAACCGAAATACAACAGCTTGGCGGTTTTGGCGACGCGGAACTTGCGCGCCCCGCCGAAGCACCTTCAGCTAGTACGATACCACAGCCCGGCGATGGACGACGGAATTGGGCATCACCAAGCAACCTGATCTGTCCGACAGCACATCACCAAGGGGGAAGAAGTGGAACCGATCACAACAGAGCTGCGGCCGCATAATACCGCAACCTGGCGATTCGCCAACGGACTTAGGCTTACGGATCAACTTGCTGAGTCCGGTGCCGAATCGCCAAGGGGGGCTGAATGGAACCGCTCAGCACAGAACTTGAAACCGAACAGCCGAGCAACCATGATCCCATCAACCCTCAGCCTCCCAGGACCCATCAGAATGTTGGAAGCTGTTTGTGGGGGAGATGTGAAACTTTTTGTTGATGGAGCTCGAACCGTCACGGTGCCGGGCTGGGTATTGTTCTGATTTCACCGGACGGACTTACTATCGAACATTCCATCACCCTTGGCTTCCCAGCATCCAACAATGAGGCCGAGTACGAGGCGCTTTTGGCCGGGCTCAAAAGCGCGCTTCAGATGCAAGCATCCAGCTAATGGTTTACAGTGATTCCCAGCTTGTGGTTAACCAAGTTTCTGGGGTTTACGAAGCAAAGGATGACAGAATGATGAAGTACCAGACTCTGGTCAGGGACCACATCAAGCATTTCAGGCGATCAGGGTCCAACAGATTGGCCGCGAAGAAAACGGCCGAGCAGATGAGTTGGCCAGCCTTGCTTCTATGGTCGACAGCACATCTCCCAACCCTCTTTTGATTGAATTCCTTCCGAGGCCCAGCATTGAGGAAACCGGGCAGACAGAAGTACTCTGCGCCGAGCTAGGTCCTTCTTGGATGGACCCTATCATCCTTTTTCTCAGAGAACGGACCTTCCTGCCGACAAGAAGGAAGCGCATAAAGTGCGGGTGAAGTCAGAGCGGTTTTGGCTCTCTCCATCCGGGCTTTATACAAGAAGTCTTTCACCGGTCCTACCTGAAGTGTGTGCACCCGAGCAAGTGGAGGCCTTCCTGTACGAAATTCACGAAGGCATCTGTGGCAGTCACATAGGGGGCAGGTCCTTGGCCTACCGAGCTATTTCGCAAGGCTACTGGTGGCCGTGCATGCAGGCCGACGCACAGAAGTATGTTCGTAAGTGTGAGAAGTGCCAGAAGTTTGCTCATCAGATCCACCAGCCGGCCAGGGAACTCCTTCCCCTCACCAGCCCTTGGCCCTTTGCAATGTGGGGGCTAGATATAGTGGGGCCGCTCCCAACAGCACCAGGCAACCGGAAGTTCTTCATCGCGGCCACAGACTACTTCACCAAATGGGTTGAAGCGGAGCCTTTGGCAACAATCAAGGAGAAAGACGTGAAGCGGTTTGTCTGGCAGAATGTGGTCACGCGGTTTGGCGTCCCCAAAATTCTGATCTCTGATAACGGCACCCAATTTGACGGCCGCCTATTAGGGGGTTCTGTGAAGATTTGAAGATCGAATTCTACAACTCTACTCCGGCTTACCCGCAGTCCAACGGTCAAGCCGAGGCTTCGAACAAGACCATTCTTGATGGACTGAAGAAGAGGCTTGAGAAAGCCAAAGGAAAGTGGGCTGAGGAACTCCCCAGTGTCCTTTGGGCATACCGAACAACCCCGCGGCGATCTACCGGGGAAACTCCTTTTGCTTTGGCATATGGCATGGAGGCGGTCATCCCTTTGGAGTTGGTATGCCCACCCTCAGAAGTGAAAGTTTTGAGCCCGAGCTGAACGCCGAAGCCATTGCCTTGGAATTGGACCTAGTGGAAGAACGCCGGGAAAAGGCTCTCATCCATGTGGCCGCCTACCAACAAGAGCTTTCAAGGAAATACAACAAAACCGTGCACCCCAGACCGTTCAAAGTAGGTGATTGGGTCTTGAGGAAGGTCATGGGCAATACCCTGGTGCCAGGTGAAGGCAAACTAGGGGCAAATTGGGAAGGACCCTACAAGATAACCGGTCTGGCGGGCAAGGGGGCATATCACTTGGAGGACTTGGATGGTAGAGGAATACCCCGGCCATGGAATGCAGCCAACCTCAAGCTGTATTATTTCTAGCTTTTGCTTTCTTTTTGTGCAAAGGAATTTTTTGCCTTACACTTCATGTAATATTCATTTTTGTCAATATATAGAAGTGACTCATCTTTGCCTTAGCATTTTTATTGTTGCTTTGAGTTTTGAGATTTTCAACCGAGATGATTTACTCCGGTTGAAAGAGTTGATGTTTTTCTCAACTTGGATATTCTCAACCGAGATGATTTACTCCGGTTGAAAGAGTTGATGTTTTGCTCAACTTAGGTATTCTCAACCGAGATGATTTACTCCGGTTGAAAGAGTTGATGTTTTGCTCAACTTAGGTATTCTCAACCGAGATGATTTATCCGGTTGAAAGAGTTGATGTTTTGCTCAACTTGGATATTCTCAACCGAGATGATTTACTCCGGTTGAAAGAGTTGATGTTTTGCTTAACTTGGATATTCTAACGAGATGATTTACTCCGGTTGAAAGAGTTGATGTTTTGCTAACTTAGGTATTCTCAACCGAGATGATTTATTCGGTTGAAAGAGTTGATGTTTTGCTCAACTTGGATATTCTCAACCGAGATGAGTTGCTCCGGTTGAAAGAGTTGATGTTTTGACCTAGGCATGCTCAACCGAGATGTTTATTCCGGTTTAAAGAGTTGATGTTGTGCTCAGCTTTGGATTTACTACCGAGATGATTTATTCCGGTTGACTATGCTAATTGTTTATTCAAACCGAGATGTCTTTGCCGGTTAATTAAGTTGAGCAAGATGTTTAATGTTGCCAAAGTATTTTGTCCGGTTGAGGTTACTCAGCTTGAAGACCGCGCAAACACTTAAAGAAAATTCAGCTTTTTCATTGATGATAGAAATATGTACAAGAGGTGGGGCAGACAGCCCGGTTACATATGCAGAGCAAAAAGAAAGAAAACAAAGAAAACTACACTAGGGGGGAAAGGTTATTGAATTCGTCGCCAGCTTCCTCCAGGTTGATCGGTGGGGTTTGGTCTTGGACACCGGTCGCCGTTTGGCCGGCTGTACCTGCTCCTGGCGGTCCTCTCCCTCAACGTCTGCCTCGCCTTCTCCTTCAAGTCCTTCCTCGGCCTCAGCCTGCAACGCGCTGAAGACGTTGTTGGCATATGGCACGAATAGGTCGGTAGGAAGACGGCCGGTGGGGAGGCAAACACGTCGGTATCAGGACCTTGGCCGAGTTGAGTGCAGGCAGCCTTCCAACCGGCTTTAAAGTAGATGTCCTGGGTGGCAAAGACTTGCTTTTTGTAGCTGTCCTCGGCCTCCTTGAAGCCGGCATTGTTTTCATCCTCCAGCTCTTTCTCCCTGGACTTTTTTAATGCATCCAGCTCGGCCTGGAGCTCATCCCTCTTTTTCTCGGCATCTCCGAGTTGGCCGAGCAACCTGCTGTTGTCGGCATTGGCAATTTCGAGTGAAGATTTGCTCGGCCAAGCTGGTTTGAAGACTTTGGACTTGGCGGCAGTGTCATTAGCCCTCTGCCGCAGTCGATGAATTCGCTCCAGACCAAGTGTTGCTTCTGGATGGCCTGCAAGAAAGATTGATCAGAGAGGAAACCGTGCAAACACTGTGAAAATTTGAGTAGAAGTTTGAGACTCTTACCCTGGTCATGGACTTCACGGCCGACTTACCAACCGAGTGTCTGGAACATGGTCGTGCCACCACGTCCTCGATAGTAGAAGGGCCTTGGAGAGGTCAAAGGCGAGTAGATGTTCTTTATCGCCCTTCACGGAGGCTGTTGCCGGGATCTCCTTACCCCGGTGTTTGAGTGTGGTCGCCACGCCGGCGTGGGTCTACGGTGACAGCGGGTTGCTCGGTAGTCAGCTCTTCAACTAGCTCGGCAGAGGGATCTGCGCGAGGCCTTTTTCTAGCACGGCGGGTTTCTTGCTGGCTTGCCCGGCGGCTGGAGATGCCAAGGCAACCACAGCGCCGCTGGATTGACCGGCAGCTGGAGAGCGGGTGATGATGCTCGGTATCTCGGTGGAAGTTGCTGTGAGGAGGTTCTTGATACGGCTTCGTTTTGCCATCTCTTGTTCTTCAGTCAACCGGATTAGCGGCACGTCCGGTAGAGTTGGGTTAGAGGAGGTGATGGAGCACGGAGAAAGTCTGTAACTTTGCTCCGGCGTGGAGCTGAATATCTGTAAGTTGGAGTGTAGCCGAGCAGCTCGTTGCAATCCCGGTGGCGGTAGGGAGCAGGTCCAGATGGCTTCTACGTTGGGATATTGGCAGTTGGCTTGCAGGGCTTGGATTGCTGCAAAGGAAACAAGAAAAATGGTTAAGTACAGAATGTTGAAGAAAGACAACTAACCGAGCACGTTAGCGCGGCTTACATGTTTCACCAAAATTCTTGCTAATTGACCAGCCCGATACGTCGGCTGTTTCATAGTTGCCAGACACCCAGAAAAAGTCATCGTCGTGTAAGTCCTTATCTGGGGTGCCGGTCACTATTTTTTCTTTGCCCGGTCGAATTTTTAAATAATAGGCGAAGCCATCGCCGGTGTGCCCAAGGGTGTATTGTCGTAGTATCTCGGCTAAACCTAAGTTGGTGCCTAGCCGGTTGTTTAGCTCGTGTACGCCATTGATAATTCGGTAAGTGTTGGTTGATACTTGTGTGGGTGCAAGCCTGGTCCGGCGCAAGAATTCGGTCATCAATGGGTTGACCGGGAAGCGGAGGCCTCCTTCAATGATGGACAGCACGGTGAAGGGGCACTGGTCTAATCTGCCCCAAGGGGTTGTCTCAAACTCGGCGAGCTCTAAGTGAACATCGGCCGGGATACCGTACTCCTCCCGGAACGCGGCCAGGGCAGCCGGAGTGTCGACAAGGAAACGGAATTTCCCCATGTGTGGTCGACTAATTTAGCTCGGTTGAGGAGGTTTGGCAGGCTGGGGATTGATGGCTGCTCGGTCCTTGAGAGCCTCGGTAACGGTCTGTGGTCCCCTTGGACTCTGCAGGAAAAGGATGGCAAGTGTAAGAGGGAGCGCGGTCGCGCAAAGCGAGCTTGACCTTAGCTCGGTCATGAAGAGTGCCAAACCACCTCGGTCGTAAAGGCTAACCAAGGAGCTCGGTCGCCCAAGCTGACCAGATGTTAGCCCGGTCGAGCGGCCAAGTCCTTTGGCTATCCCGGTTTCTACTAAGGTTGGGACAAACAGGTTATTTGCTCGGTCTGAGTGATTTTTTGGATCAAAGGAGGACCTGGAGCCCGGTCCGCCCCAGATCTTCAATGTTCATCAGGGAAAATGAAGAACAGCAAGGAGAGTTAAGGGTTTGGGATGATTTTGGGTGCCTATGTCCTAAAAACTATGTATTTAGTGCCCTAATATACGAAATACCAATTGAAATAGCAAAAACGAGGTTCAAAGAACTTACCAGTTGAGGGCAGGGCCTACTTCTTCGAGCACAAATGCAAGGAATGGCAGGGACGAGGTTTAGCTGGGGATGCTTGAGCTCTGAAACGTCGAAGGCTTGAGGAGAGGCAGTAGGGACGAAATGAGGAAGATGGGGCATGTATATAGACCCAAGGGCCGCCAAAAATTTGAAATGCCAACAGACGCGCTGGTTGGCTGCTCGAGGGCCAATAAGAGAACGCCACGTGTCCCCCATTAATGCAACGTCAGAATTGAAGAGACAGGATGGTGAATCGAGGAGTCGACCGGGCAAGTTTTGAAGACAGGCATGTCGACTAGCCCGGTCACGTTTTGCAAACCGAGGACCGAGGAAGTGTTACCCTGGTCGGAATAAGTAATCCCAGTTATGCTTACGCGGACGAAATTAAAGGGCAATTGAGAGGGAGATTTATGGTCTGGGATTGGTCCGGACAGATTGGGCCAAACAAGGTTGGGCCGAGGTAGTGCGGCCCTGTCCTGAAAGTTTCTGCTCGGTTAAGGCAAGGTGCGGTTGGACCGAGCTACTTGACTTCATGGTATAGAAGCCAGTCAAGTGAGATGTCCAGCGCCAGGCAAGGCGTGGGTATTCCGCGGTTCATGAGTTTGCTCGGCAGGAAGGCCGACGGTAAACCAGCATGAGTTGTCCCGAGCTCGGCTATGCCGAAATGCAACCGAGCTCGGTCCTCCTTGAGCTTGGCTATAAGAACACTTGGGCATAAAGTGCAACATGGCAGTTGATAGCCGAGATGGTGTAGCCCGGCTACCGAGCTCCCAATAGAGTGGGCTAGCAGTTGAGTTAGGTGATGTTCAGCAAGATTTGTGCTGACAGATGGGATAGCAATACCACGTGTCGAGAGATCACTGGGAGTAGATTTGGGGCGTAGAGGGTATATAAGCATGTCTGCGCCCCCCATACTGACAGGAACATCTTTGTAAGAAACACTTACACTCTTCTCTCTCTCTATCTATCCCAAGGCGTGTGCTAACTTGATCGTCGGAGGGGTTTTCCGGCCACACACCGCCGGGTAGCTCACCGCTATTGTCCTCGCAGGTGATCGGATAGAGACGGAGCTTGGAAGAAAGGAGTACGGGCTCGCCGGAATATTTGCTCCCCGTACACCTTTTTTACCACAGTTGTAGCAGGTAATATCTTTAGTAGATTTAGATTTATGATTAACTTTTTTATAATATTTCTTTTTAGGTTTCGTATAAAATTTATCATTTGATTTAGAGGGTGAATATTTCTTTTTGTATTTGTTTGAATATTTGTAAGAAGATTTATGTTTAGTATGTTTTCTTCAGGAAGGTGCAACAGGAGGTAAACCGTATTATTCATAGAAATTACCTAATTCATATTTCACTTTGTGTTTATCTTTAGCAGCTTTTTGACTAAGTTTTAAATCTATACACATTCGTAATCCTTCTTTTTGACTAAGTTTTAAATCTATACACATTCGTAATCCTTCTTTTTGAATAGTACTAATTATATCACCATAAGTAAGATTATCGTATTCAATAACACCAGCGGGTTGACTAAGAACATCTCTAATTTTATGAGCAAAAAGACTAGGTAATCCATTAATAAATTTTTCTTTCCAAAAGGAATTAGTACAATCATCCCTAAGCATGACTCTAGAGGTAAATACATTTTATACCATCTAAAATCACTAAGAGTAAGGCAAGTTAAGTTACTAAGTTGATCATGGATTCGTGAATAAATATTTGTTGGTGTACCAATGAAATGTTTGACTATGGTGTAGATTAATGTATTAATGCCATCAGGAACACTAGAGCCTATCTCATCATCAAATATGGGAAAACCATTATCATTCATTTGAACAGAATATTGAATAGATTCGCGTTGTTCAGTAGTGAGATATTTATTCCACCAAGATTTGAGCATTCCAGTAAATCTATTAGTAATTAATATAATAAGTTCAGGTTGAGTATATTCAGGATAGTTAGTTAGATAGCTATTTGCAACCATAGATAAATGATTTAATTTAGTAAGAATTTGATGTTCACTAAGACCATCTATGTTCCATTCATATAATTTTTTAGCAGAAACAGAAAATTGATTATTAACATTAGTTTCTTCAAATTGTAAGTCAGAAGGTGTAGGTCGATTATACCAATTTTTGGTAAGTGTAGTTGGATTAACTTTGGATTTATTGTAGGTAATTTGATTAAGGTTAGAATCTTGAAATTGTTGGGTTAATTGATTAATTTCATCATTTGACGTTTTAATTTCACTATGATCATTTTCATTAAATGGTTGTTGTGTTAATACTTTGATTTCTTTAGTTTCTTTAGCAAAAGAGGAGGTAGCTAATTTACTGAATATTTTTTCAATAGATTCAACAGTAGAATTATCTTGAGTAGTAAGACTTAGACGTTTTCGAGAATTAGGAAGATTAATTAAAGGTTTGTCTAAAGGTTTACTAGTAGATGTGTCACTAGTTAAATAATCATCAAAAGTGGTTTCAATTTTATCTAATTGTTTACTAGCAATATTTTGAACATCTTTTTCCAAAATATATTTAGCATTTTTGCAATAACGATCTTATTCACCAAACTACTTACAGAATTGCTCGCCTCAAATTAGCTAAAAAGACTACTCAACGTGCTCAATACATTCAATTTCATCAAATTCAAAGTCGTTGCCATTTACTTGCTCACTATTACAATTGCTTGGATTATCATCAAAATTATTTAGATCTCCTCAGTGACTGCTAATCTTTGTTTCTATTTAACAGATGTCTCGCCCAAGGCCTCCTTCTAGAGCCCTGGTTCCATCTAGTCAACCTCTTGTTATTTCACCTATTGAAATGGTCAACCGTTACCAAGTTCTGGGTAACATTTCTAAACCTAGTTACACTTCTGCTCTTGCTTCAGATCCCTTTGCTTCTTCTCCATTTCCACCCAATCCAGTCAAAACTGTTAAATCACAAAAAAATATCTAAAATATCATTTTTTTTGATCAATTTTACTTAAGGAAAATAAACAAACGACTTAAATTAAACACAAATTAAAGAATTAAGATTTATATAATCAAAATTAAAAATTAAAAATTCATTTTGTTACAAGTGTCAAACTCAATTTTTTTTTAGTAATTTTCCTTAATTTTTATTTATCACTTCTTTGGGCTCATTTTCTACAAAAACTAACTATTGGATTGGACTTTGGACTGGTGGAACCCAATTACCAACGTTCCTTTGTGAGTCGTGACTATCCAATTTGGGTTGGGTTAGAAATTTGCACAGCCCAGTAAGACACAAAGCCTATTTAGAGATTAAGGACTTATATACTTAGGGATGGCAATTTGAAACCGGCCCGACGGAGATCCCCGATCCCGACCCCAATTTAAGCGGTTTTTCCCCGAAAAATACCCCCGACGGGGAGGTGACGGTATCTGAAAATCAATCCCCGATCTGTCACGGGCCGGGGACGGTGATCAGTGTTTGATCCCCGACCCGGCCCGATCCCCGGCCCCGCCCCCGTCCCCGGCCCCATCCCCGAATTTCCCCGAAATGAAATTACTTTTATACCCCTTATATATATATAAACTAAACCCGTATATTTCTGATATATCTCATTAAACCAAACCCGTATAATCACTCTCTTAACCCTGTATATCTCTCCCTCTCTCACTCTCACTCATCTCAACTCTCTCTCACTCTCTGACTTCTCTCTCTCGCTCACTCATGGATCTCTCATCTGTCTCTCCGCAGTCACTGACCTCTCTCTCATCTGTCTCTCGCTCACTCACTGACCTCCCTCACTCACTCACTCACTCACTCACGGATCTCTCATCTCTCCGTCCAGCTCGCACTGCCGTCAACCTCGTCACTCTCGCACCTCCGATCTTCTCCGTCGTTCGTTGCAGGTCCATCGCCTCCGTCTCTCTCTCTCTCTCTCTCTCTCTCTCTCTCTCTCAGATCTGTTGATGATTTTGTTATTGCTGTTGATGATGATTTGCTGATATACAGATCTGAGATCTGTAATTGCTACACAGATCTACAGATTTTAAATTTTAAAATGTTTGACAGATCAAAAAAAAAAAAAAAAAAAAAAAATCTGACCTGCTATATTTCGGGGAATTTGTGGGGTCGGGGATACCCGATCCCCGATCGGGGACGGGGGCGGGGGGGGCGAGGGGCTCCTCGTCGGGGATGGGGATGGGGACGGGGAATTCTCTTACTGTCGGGGATCCGGGACGGGGAGTGTAGTCCCCGGCCCCGAACCGCCCCGTTGCCATTCCTATATGTACTCATTAGTCGCAGTGTTTTTTTTTTTTTTAAACATATTTGTCCCTTATTTGGATAATAAGAAAATTTTGAGATATATGTTTTGTATTTATAGAATGGTCATTTAGTACTAGTGATGATACTGAGAAAATTATTAAAGTGATAAATGATTGAGACATTTTAACTTGTGATTTTGAGTTTTGATCTATTTTTAATTTATTTGTGTTACTTTTAGTAAAATGTAATCTGGGAAGTTTAAGTAATTGAATTGTATTGTTTAAATTTTTTTTTATAGTAATAAATTTACTATTAAAAATTGAAGCTGGACGTTTTGATAAATAATTATGGTCTATAGAACCGACCTATAACTATCCCTTTAGATTAAGCAAAATTGAATTTAAGTATTAATCCTTTAATTTTACCATCTAGTTTCGATTCTCAGCATCCCTTAAAGGAAGAAACTGTAATTTACTTATAAAAAGTTTTAAGTGCACATAATTGTTAGGGAAAATCGATGATTTCCATAAGTAAATTAATCAATGGGAATAAAATTAATGCGGAATAATTAAATCAAAAGCAATACAAGAATTTTTGTTTACGTGGTTCCCTCAATGTGAGGTACGTCCACGGGATCGAAATCCGATTCCACTATCAATCAAAGAGTTTCCAAACGGTTACAAACGAGACACTAATGATCTCACAAAACCACCCTTAGGTGAATTCCAAATAATCACAAATAAACAAGAGGAAAGACCTCACCAAATAGATGAACAAAAATCTTCAGAACCAGAGTTGTAGAAGATCCAAAATAACGAAGCAAATCAACACCGAAAATTGAACCAAACTGCTTCACAAATCAAAGTACCAATTCTTGATTGACCAAGTTAAATCAAGAATACCAAAACAACACCAAGTTGATTAATGTGCTACTGCCGTCTTTTTCTTCACACACAGGGATGAGCAAAAACAAAACCAAACCCTAAAATATTGTGAATCTAGAGTTTTTTTCAAACCTTAGTTGTTTCCAAATTAGATTGGATCTCCTCAAATTAAATATAATATATAAAAATATATTATAATTAATATTAAACCAAATTAAACTCTTTTTCCAAAATCAATTGGGTCCCACACTCCAATAAGGTGGTATACCCAACAATAATTGAGGTCCAGCTTAGGTGAGAGGCTTTGCCCAATTCTGTGTGTAGAAAAACTATTTATTTATTAAAACATAAGAAATGAAATCTTAATTCTACCCTCATTATCTGGTGTTAATAATTGGGTAAAATCACCCTCTAAATTTCATCGACAATTTTGTCAAACAACGTATTTATTTATTAATTTTGGTAGTATTTTTTAAAGCTCATAAGTAATGACAGCTTAATGTGAGGGGATAATGTGAGGGGATATTCATTATGCGATCGAAATCTCACGGAATGTAATTTTCAAAAAAGAACTCTTATATATCACCCAGATATTTTAAAGTAATTCTTCTCTTCCTATTTGTTTTTAGGAAATTTTTTTTAAGATTCCTTGTATTAAGATTTTATAATATAAAAGACATGGAATATTTTCATAGTAGTTGGATCTCTTAAAATTTTTACAGAGAAATTTTAAAGTAAAGAAATTTTGATCCAGAGAAATTTCGAAGTAGAAAATTTTCAATTCAGAGAAATTTCAAAACACAGAAAAATTTGTCTGAAAATTCTCTAGTTTGCTCACAAATTTCTCTGTGTTTTGACTAATTTTGTCTGATTTGCTCATAATTTTCTCTGTGTTTTGAACAAATCAGAGAAAATTATAGAGAAAATTGAGCTACTCACAAACCAATTTTTTTTTATAATTTTTGCAAGAAAACACCATGCTAAGTTCATCAAAGAATTTAAAATACAAAATCTAATTACAGTTTAAAAAATAACAAATACTATACATCCTAAAAGATCAAAAATAAAATTCAAAATTAGAAATCCAGTGAAAATTAAATAAGCAACATAAATTGGTAGGAGCTTAATGTGGGCAAAAAATATTCAAATGCCAGAGAAAGTCAAATAGATAACTAACCAGATAAAATCAAGCAAGGCATAGAGAGAAAAAGAGTCCAATGTATTCAAAGAAAATTAATCTAAATTGGATATCTTAGTGCCAGATAAAATTCATCTCAAAAGAAAAGTTACACACAAGGAGACAATTAATCAATGAAATCAAACAAGTAACCTAAATTAGTGAGAGTTTAATGCTTTTAGGAAAAATTCAAATGGCAAAGAAAATTCAACTCAAGGAACAACTAACTAGTGAAAATCAAACAAACAACACAAATTAGTAGGAGCTTAATGTGATTAGGGAAAATTAAAATGCCAGAGAAAATTGAAGAGAAAATCAAAGAGATAACTTGCCATAAAAAATCAAGCAAGGCACATAGAGTAAAGTGAATCTAATGTGTTTAGAGAAAATTGTGATGCTAGAGAAAATTCATCTCAAGAGAAAATTACACACAAGGACACAACTAACTAGTGAAAATCTAGCAAACAACATAATTTGATGGGTCAGGAAAAATTCAGATGCTAGAGAAAATCAATCAAAATTTTGACTCAAACTTAAAGAAATTTCAACCAAACTCAGAAAAATTTCGCTCGATTTAGAGAAATTTTGGCCAAACTTAGAGAAATTCAAAGAAATTTCGACTCAGAAAAATTTAACCTAACTCAGAGAAATTTAGAGAATTTTTTTTGATTTTCTCTGTATTTTGAAAATTTCTCTAGGTTGAAGAAATTTCTCTGTGTATATACAGAGAAGAGAGAAGAAAAAAAATGAAATAGTTTCTTATCAACCCTTTAGTTCTTCCCTCTATAAAGGGAAGTAATTCAACAAGTGATGCAAATATGTGTTTTGAAATTTCTCTGTGTTTTAAAACCAGAGAAATTTCAAAACACAAAATTTCTATATGTTTTAAATTTTTTCTGAATTAAAATTTCTCTCTCTCTCTCTCTATCTACTCAAAGAATGGCTACTACAATAAGCTCTAGGGCACACTCAACAGGTTAGTGTGCCTGTTTGGCAGAACTTAATTTCAGCTTATTTCAGCTTTCAGGTTAATTTAAGCTATTTTGATGTGTTTGGTTTAGCTTATAGCTTATAACTTATAGCTTTTTGGAAGTCAGAAATCAGCTTATTCTTTGAGTGGGGCAGGAGATGCTTTTTTGGAAGTCAGAAATCAGCTTATTCTTTGAGTTATAAGCTATAAGCTGTTTAGGCATAAGATATAAGCATTTTTCCCACAGCTCTACCAAACAGAGCCAGTAAACTATTGACCATAATTGAAATATAAAAAAAAAAAAAGTCATAATAGTGTTCAACGCATCTTGCCTTTATCCGTTTCCAATTTTCTCATTGAAGGGTGACTCCAAGCAAATAATATTCAATATATATGAGCTTTCATTGATTTTTGATTTTTTCTAATATTTTACAGCTCAAATCCTCATCCAATTCCAATATTTTACTCATTTCTTTATCTAACTGTTGATTTTGCTTTCAAAGATTTTGTTTTAATTGGGTTTAGTTTTTTTTTTTTTTTCTTGGATCTTCTTCTTGTTCTCTCCATACCAGTCTAGTTTCTGTCAAACCCACTTTTTTTTGAAAAAAAAAAAAAAAAAAAAAAACTTCTATTAGCTTAATTGGAATCTTTTATGCAATTATATATTCTAATTTTGTCTAACCTTTTCCTTCTAGTCTTCCATGTACATAAATATAACCATAATGTTCTACAACTTAATTTTTTAAAAAAAATATATATATATAATATAGGGTATGTTTGCTTGTATATATCATGTTAACAACAATGGTACAATTGGTTAAATTTAGATACTTATAGGTTTAATGAGCCTTGCTTTTATGAATTTTGTTAATATGAATTCTTAAAGTACAAGTTAAAAAATTTAAAAATATTATATATTATACATAAAAGTGAGTATAATTAATGATATACAATATTTTCAAGTACAAGTAATAATGTGAACACACTTTGAACCACATTATAAATCACATCCTAACTACATATGAAATTTTTATTAAATTTCTACACCATGCTAGGAGCTCACCACATTATACTTAGTGATTCTTTTTTTTTTTTCTTTTTTTGGTATGATTTGGATAATGTTTTTAGACTTATTTCATTACTATTCAAATTTAATCACACAAGATTATTGTCATTTTAAGAACCTTTTCAATCATAAACAATTTTTAATTCCAAGATCAATGGATTCACCTAGTTGATAAGGTGATCCATTATTAAGCGTGATATCTGAATTTGAAATTTACTATAGCATATAAAAAAAATTGAGACTAAATTTTTTTCATTTCTAAAAGTAAAAATTTTGTTTTCAAAAAATATTAGAAGATTAATTCCAGTCATCATGTGAATTGTCATGAAAATGTCATCCCAAAAAGTTTTTTAAAAAAAGTCCAAAAACATTTTTAAAAAATGCCGTTAATAAATGTAATAAAGTAGTTTTATACAAGAAGCATTTTTCGTCCCAAAAATATAGTAATTTTGTACTAAAATAACAACAATGACATTTGATAACTACCATATTTCGTTCTTAAAAAAATATTGTCACCCATTATAGGGAGAGAAACAAACATCATAAAGAATATCAAATTCATTTCCATACAAATTAAACTTATAATCTCACATCACAAAATGATATTATACAACCAATAAACTAAAAGTACTAATTCTCATATTCCTCTTTTACTGATGGTAATATATATGGGTAAATTACACTAAGTTTAAAGAAAATGGATAATTACCAACTACTTCCATTCAGTAGACTTAAATACAATTAAAGCCTTGTTTGGGAACAAGTTATTTTAGTAATTTTTTAACTTTTTACGAAAAGATGTACAGAAAAGTACAGAGTGTGATATGACAACTTATAGTGACTTTTTGGCTAAAATAGTTGCTCCCCAAACAAGGCCTAAGTCTTATTGACATTTTGAATGCATCAATAGGTCTTACAAATTCTTTTATCTTCTCTTCTCTTTTCTTCTTCTTCTCTCTCTTTCTCTCTCTCTCTACCATTTTTTCAAAAGATTCACACCATCATTTTCTACCACTACCGTCGCCACCGTTGTCCACTTGCCACCACTACCACCGTCGTCACCATCTAGCCTCCACTACTACCGTCATCCTTGTCCATCCACTACCACCACTACCACCGTTGTTATTCGGATGCACCATATCACCACTAACTATCTCGACCATTGTGGATCTATACACTATATCACCATAGTCGCCGATCTACAACCTGTTGTACAAATTGTGTGATAACATAAAACAAATAGATTCATATTGAAAAACTAATGGGAATTTCAGAACAAGAACATGGTAGAATTTACAGAAATTCATAATAAAATAAAACTAGCAAAATGAAGCAAACCGAAGCCTGCACTACACAGTGTCCTCAAAGCAGATTCGTCATTTCATTGGTTGGGTGCTGGAGGTTGTTCGACATCTGTCTCCTAGGATACGACGGTTGGACCAGTTACGCAATGCACAGATTGAATAGCTTTGGCGAGCAGAACTATGACAGCACTCTCTTAGTAGGAAGAATATAAAATTGAAGAAACTTTTGAAGACAAGAACAAATATTCTTCTATCATGAAAAGGAATGAGAGGGCCTCCTTTTATATACATAGAGAGAGAAAGAGAGAGGAAAAGTCACCTACCATCAAGGCCTATCACAAATGCAGAAAATAAATTATGTGTTAAACTTGCAAAAACTGCTGGAATAATTCATCACCATTGTAGAAGAGTTACATACATTTTATACACATGTGTAATGTGTATAATTCTGCAGCCCACAACACTGGCTTGGCCCAAAAAGATTAAGATGGGTGGGCCAAGCCCAACCCCCACACTCAATCTATTCTAGCAAGCCCAAGCCTAAGTCCTAAGGTCCAAGATCCACGATCCACGACCCACGGACCTGTACCGGTCCAGTCCGAACGGCGTGCGTGCATATGGCAATTTTTGCATAACCAACTTGGACCATAGTCTTGGCCCAAGTCCATCATTGAAGTATCCATAACTCACTTCCTTCAAAAAATTTAGATGCCCCAAAGGGCTCACAATCTAAGGCAAAAATGGGGATTCAAATACCCATCAATGCTCTTCTCTACAATCAATGCGGGATACAAGATTTTATACCTTTCCGCCCACCTCTTTCATGAGGCCAACTTAATGAGTCAATTTCTCATTCAAACCTTAATGATTTTTTGTCATTCTTGTTAGAATTATTTATTTTGATGATTTATTTAATTATGTTTTAATTTATTTGAAAGAGAAAAATAGAATCCAAAATTTATTTTGATGATGTTAGAATGTTGTTAGAATGCATTTAATATTTGATTAAATTAGAAGTTCAAACAGCCCAAAACAAAAGTTCAAACAGCCTAGCACAGCAGCAGGCCAAAAGGTTCAAGTGGAAGATATTCAAATTAGTAATGATGGAAGTACAACGGCTATAAAGGTTCAAAAGGCCAAAAGGTTCAAAAGGTTCAAGTGAAAGATATTCAAATTTATAATGATGGAGTGGAAGATATTCAAATTGGTAATGATTGAAGTACAACGGCTATAAATTCAAATGATTACAACGGCTATAAACGGCTATAATTTTCATTATATATACCAAAGCCTCTAATATAAACAAGTTACAAAAAACTTGAAAATATTCTTTGATCTATAATCACTCATATCTTTTCTTAGAAATTATACACTGAGCCTTATAGCTTTAAGCCTATCTTTCCTGTGTGAGATTTACAGAAAAATCAAAGTTTCATTTTATATATGTATCTTTGAGAGATATTTATTGTAAGCTTTCTTTGAAAGAAAAAATACCATTTCATCTTGTAAAAGTGTTGCAAACACTGTGTTCTTGAAATCTTGAGAGTGATTGTGAATCACCTAAGATTTGCAAGGGTTTGGGCTTGTGAAGTCTGTGTAAAATCCGTAGAGGATTACTTCATTTGTAAAGAGGTTGCTAGCACCCATGTGAAGCTAGAAGATAGTGAAAAATTTCAAGTGAAGCTTGAGGAGTGGATGTAGGCTTGGTTGAAGCTGAACCACTATAAATCTGTTTGTCTCTTCTTCCCTAATCTCTTTACTTTCATACTACTGCTATAGCTATCTAATATTCATGTGTTAATCATTTGATTTACCCTGTATGTTAGTTATACTTCATTGTTATTTTGCTTGATCATTTACTGCTAAGTTCATTATTGTGCTTGTTAATAATTTGTTGTACTAGTAGTTAATTTTATTGTGGTATTATTAATTTTATTTTGTAGAAACCTAATTCACCCCCTCTTAGGTTGCTTTTTGGGTAACAATTCTTTTTGTGATGTAAAGATCTCACTACAAAGAATCTAAACCAACTTTAATCCACCTCAATTGAGGATTGACACCCACTTTAATATTGCATTAAAGTTACCAAAAAACCATTCTTTTTTCCAACAATCCCCCACATGAATAAAAATTAATCGAATAACAATAAACGGACAACGCTTAACAACAAAGACTCAGAGAGAGTGCAACAGAATAACCCCAGCATCGGAAAGGGTAGCTTTTGACTTTGAACCCCTCCTAGTGAAGTTTATTGAATTTACTGGCTGTCTAGTGAATACGAAGTCTTGAACTATTTTTCCATTTAAGTAAACCAAGACAACAGACCTCACACAGAAATTACTCTAACCATCGTTCTGTTCTTACTGTTGTGTCCGGTTTGGCCCTAGAACACTAGCCTAGTTCTGTAAGTGGTTTAAAGAATTAGGCCCTGTCAATTCCTATAGAAGCGACCCTACTTCACACTCACATAGGTGACTCTACTTGAGTATCCTGCTATACTCAACTCAACAGCTTAACACATTAGAGTAATTAAAAGCTCAGCTTAACCTCTACACTTGCAGGTATCACTGATAATAGGAATGGCTGGAAGTTTAACCTCATCAGTGACATATCATCGTTATACGCAATTAGGTTGTCCCGTTGAACCTAGATCTTGGGATCTCCAGTCAACTAGGTTGGGTTTCCATTGCGGTAACACTTTACACTAAAGGCCTTAACCCTATTCCTTCTGACGACTTCTCTACTAACACTCGATTTAACTTTTTGGTTAGCAGATCCGCAATGTTATCCTTAGACTTAACATAGTCTAAAGTGACAACTCTATTCGAGAGTAGTTGTCGTATGGAATTATGTTTACGACGGATATGTCTAGACTTTCCATTATACATATGACTCTGTGCCCATCCAATCCCCGATTGGCTATCACAATGAATACAGATAGCAGGTACATGCCTTGACCAATGTGGAATATCCTCAACGAACTGGCGAAGCCATTCAGCTTCTTTAGTTGCTTTATCCAAAGCAATAAACTCAGATTCCATCGTTGATCTCGATATACAGGTTTGCTTGGAAGATTTCCAAGACACGGCTGCCTCTCTGAGGGTAAACACATAACCACTAGTGGATTTGGAGTCTTTTATATCAGATATCCAATTAGCGCCACTATACCCTTCTAGTACCGCTGGGTATCTGGTATAATGCAGTCCATAACCCCGGGTGTACTGTAGATAACCTAACACCCACATAATGTCTCTCCAATGAGTAGTATTCAGATTACTCGTGTATCTACTAAGCCTGCTAACAGAGTAAGCTATATCTGGCCTTATACAACTTATCAGATACATCAAACTTCCAATGACCCGAGAATATTCTAGCTGAGAGACATTCTTACTATTATTCTTGGTCAAGTGTAGACTTAAGTCTACTGGTGTCCTAGACACATTTGTATCTAATTTACCAAATTTCTCAAGTATTTTCTCAACATAGTGAGATTGAGAAAGTACAATACCATTAGATGTTCTGGTAATCTTCATACCCAGAATGACATCTGTAAGGCCCATATCTTTCATGTCAAACTTAGAGTTTAACAATCTCTTGGTAGTTCGAATCATTTCATCATTACTACCAACAATGAGTTTGTCATCAACATATTGACACAAAATGACATAACCTCTGTCAGTGTCTTTAACATATGCGCACTTGTCACACTCATTGATTAGGAGCTTGTTTCAAACCATACAATGATTTGACAAGCTTACAGACTTTCTTATTTTATCCTGGAGATGAAAACCCCTCGGTTGCTCTATGCAGATTTCTTCATTCAAATCTCCATTTAAGAAAGCTGTCTTTACATCCATCTGATGTATCTCTAGACTACGTAAAGCTGCTATCGCAATCACCATGTGAATGGATGTAATCCTTGTCACAGGTGAATACGTATCAAAGTAATCCAGGCCTTCTCACTACCTGTATCCTTTGATAACTAGCCTAGCTTTATACTTAGCAATTGATCCATCTGTTTTCATCTTTCCTCTAAAGATCTACTTGCTCCCCAAGGCCTTACTGCTTGGGGGTAGATAAACCAACTCCCAAGTATGGTTCTATAGGATGGAGTCAATCTCACTCTTAATTACTTCTTCACAAAGGACTTTTAGATGAAGTCACAGCTTCATGGAAACTTCGAGGTTCTCCCTCTAACATATAAGTCAAGAAGTCCGGACCAAAGGACTTTGCAGTCCTAGTCCTCTTACCCCTTCTTGGCTCATTTACTTCCTCAGCTTGATCATCGACTTGATCATCTACTTGATCATCTATGTGATCATTGTCATCTTCAACCTTTTTCATAGAACTCGGAATCCCTTCTTAGATATGACAAGGAAACACATTTTCAAAGAAAGATGCATTTCTAAATTTCATGATAATATTCTTGTGTATATCTAGAATAGCAGACTAAAACATAAGAAATCAATATGCATTGCTATATTGTGCATAACCGTTGAATACAAAGTCAATGGATTTTTAGGCTTATCCTAACCCTCTTGGGTTTAGGTATTACCACCTTTTGCATGACACCCTCACATTTGTAGAATTTATACAAAGGTTTTTGGCTTTTTCCAAAAATTCATACAGGGTCTTTAAACAATTCCTTGTGTCACAATGATTATGGAACTCTCAAAATCATATCACAGTAAATACATTCCCAGAATGTCATCAACCGAATTAGGCACCCAAACATATTTGGCCCAACCTATCACTTTGAAGCCAATAGTCTTGCTATTAGGAAACAAAAATTCAGTGTTCAATAGTTTACTATTCGGAACTTCATAACATGGCCAGTAGTCTTATCACTAGGAATCACTTTATTTCTCAACATGTGGTCAGTAGACTTTCTACTTCTAGGAAGCACAATGCTTTAACCTGTGATCAATAGTCACTTTACTACTAGGAATCACAACGTCCTAACATAGGATCAATAGACCCTTTCATTACTAAGAATCATTATGTCTTGACAAATAATCAGTAGCCTCTTCAGTACTAGGAACCATCATCTCTTGACATGTGATCAGTAATCTGTTCACTACTAGGAACGACAATCTCATAACTGTGTAGCCAGTGGTCTAACACCTCATAGGAACCACTAGGTTTCTATCTCTGTGATTAGCAATCTTGTACTCACTAGAAGCCACTAATTTAAGAATATATTTGAAATTTAAAAATTCAAAAATATATTCTCCTGCCCTAATGGGTTGTCTCATCTTTGTTTTCAAACAAAGTCACATAGCAATCATATATGCTATAATTGACACAAGGATAATATACTAATTATCTCTGATTAATTCAGGGATATTTTCATACAATCTTATGATTTCCGTTAATTACACTTGATCTCTCTAGATTTTCTTTTAAGGACCTCGCAAGGCTTAAGGTTGTCAGGTGGAACAACATTTTTGTTTTCATCTCTTGAAGCCAAAGCTGAAAAATCACAACAAAATTTCACTATTATATTTTTCCAGAAACTAAACTTAACACCAGAAAATCCAAAATTTGAAATTTAATTCAAAACTGATCTCATCACTTACCCTAGAATCGAACATGGTCAAGAAAGTTTCTAGGAAGACTGGAGGGGTCACACCGGTCCCAATTAAGACTCAGTTAACCTTAGACAAAACTTTTAAGAGCATGTTGACTCCTAATCCATGGAAAACAAATTTAGAATTAAGTTTTCCAGAGGATAAACCAGGTTAAAACAAACCAATTCCCAAGCAAATTAAATTTGCTACCAGAATTACACCACTTAATAAAAGTTAACTAGTACTCCAAGAACTGAGCCCATTATTTCTGAATAAAATCAGAAATATTTTAGCTAATGTTAAAATTTGGTTTCTTTTCTCAAAACCAAAACACTTTTAAAATAATCAGATTATAAACCAAAACACTTTGGAAATAATCAGATTTATAACCAAAGACTTTATTCAAACTTGATTTTCCAACATTTTGGGAATAAAATGATTAAACCTAAAGACTTCCTCAAACCCCAAATGTTTGAAACTAAATCCATCTTAGTTGTCATTTCTGAACAAATAAGAACTACTCTTTAGCCAATGCTAAACACTTTGGTTTCTATTACAGAAAACCAAACCAAGTTCCAAACTTAAAAATAATTTAAAAATTGCTAACAAAATTACAAACAATGTAAAAAATAAAAAAATAAAAATAAATAAATAAAAAATAAAATTTGCTACAACAATGATTAAGCAAATAAAATGCTTTTAATAATACAAGCAAATAAAACTTGCTTTTACACAATTGGTAAAAACCAACTGAACTCAAGTAAAAAATTACTTTAATTATGAAGAGAGAAACCAATTCATAAGGATTTTATATAGTCCAAAACCTTTTCCACGCTTAGAAATTCCTATTCATCACAAAGGTTAGTCGCCCATACTTTTTGTTTTGACATCCCAAATACTATTTATTTGGTTTTGTATTAATTTGTTTTTCTAATTCCTTTTGCATAAGTATTCCTGTAAAGCAAGTTAACAGAAAATCACAAGAAAATACAAGCCAAACAATCTAAAGAAACTTGAAACCATCTAGCAAACTATTTAATAATAAAATTAACTAATGAATTAAAATGCTAGATAAGTTACAAAAACAAACTTATAACTCCACAATTAAATTAAATTAAAACTTTAATACCTATCAGTTATGTATGAAATTATTACACAATTAAAATTCCAAAATTAAATTTACAATTTAATTTACATAATAAACAAGTAAATAAATATAGACAAATTACAAAATTAAAATTTAATAATTATGAGTTATGAATGAAATTAATTCACAATAAACATTTAAACTTTTAACTCCAAATAAATAAATTAAATTAATTGCCATGAGTTATAAATGAATTGAATAGGCAAGAATTATAACAAAGGCTACAAAACGTTATACCTCCTAAATAATTAAAATTCTAGCCATGAGTTACATATAAAACAAAAAGACTCCAAAATTGAATTTACAATTTAATTTATACATTAACCATGTACATAAATCTAAACAAGTTACAAAACTTTATGACTCCAAAACCATAAATTAAAATTTTAAACACCAAGAGTTATGTAAAATTGTTACAAAACAATGATCATGTAATAATTCTAGCAATTAATATACAAATAATTATAGAGATTAAATCATGAAAAAAAAAAAAACTAAAAACTAGAAAATAATTAACATGTCAAACTTGCATAATCTACAAACATTGAATTTCCAAGAAAGAAAACAGTGGACTTATAGGCATGCGAATTATAGCACAGTGCTAACAAGGAGCATGCAAACGTTGGCCTATGTTTATTGATTATTATTATTGCATTCAACAGTGGAGGTTATTTTTTTTTTCCTTTCAATAAAAAAAACAGTGTTCCTAATATTGCATATGAGCTATTTGTTTGAATTGATGAGAAAATATATTAATCTGTTTTAAGTTTGTTGTACAAATTGTGTAATAACATAAAACAAATAGATTCATATTGAAAAACTAATTGGAATTTCAGAACAAGAACATGGTAAAATTCACAGAATTTCATAATAAAATAAAATTAGCAAAAAGAAGCAAATCGAAGCCTGCACTAGACAGTGTCCTTAAAACAGATTCGTCGCCTCACCAGTTGGGTGCTGGAGGTTGTTCGACGTCTGTCTCTCAGGATACGATGGTTGGACCAGCTACGCAATGCACCAATTGAATAGCTTCGGCCAACAGAAATATGACAACACTCTCTCAGCAGGAAGAATATAAAATTGGAGAAACTTTTGAAGACAAGAACAAATATTCTTCTATCATGAAAATGAATGAGATGGCCTCTTTTTATACACATGGAGGGAGAGGAAAAGTCACCTACCATCATGGCCCATCACAAATGTAGAAAATAAATTATGTATTAAACCTGCAAAAACTGCTGGAATAATTCATCACCATTATAGAGGAGTTACACACATTTTATATACGTGTAATGTGTATAATTCTGCAGCCCACAATAGGAGCGCGCACTTGCCTGTGGCTATTTTTGCATAACCAACGTGGATCATAGTTTTGGCCTAAATCTATTCTTGAAACATCCATAACTCCATTCCTTCGGAAAATTTGGATGCCTCAAAGGGCTCACAACCTAAGGCAAAAAATCCTCTACAATCAATGTGGGATACAAGGTTTTACACCTTTCCCACCACCTCTTTCAAGAGGCCAACTTAATGAGTCAATTTCTCATTCAAACCTTAATGGTTTTTGGTTATTCTTTTTATGGTGTAAAGATCTCACTACAAAGAATCTAAACCTACTTTAATCCACCTCAATTGAAGATTGACACCCACTTTAATATTGCATTAAAGTTACCAAAAAACTATTCTTTTTTCCAACACAACTGACATATCATCACCTCCTCCTTTGTTTCATATAGTGAGATTGACACTAAATGAATCTAAACAATGGTGATTATCCAGATCTATCCCCCCCCTTCTCCTTCTCAAATCAGATGTGTTGCGAGCTAGATTTAGATTCAAATTTATTTTTCAGTAATAAATTTATCAATCTCTTTTGTTCTTTGTGTATGTGGAAGAGGGTAGTGGATTTTTGTGAGTGAATGAATATGAACAAGGATGGTGTATATTAATAAATAAATTTACAATGATAAGTTTATCATTTAGGGCTTATAGGTAAATAAGTATGATCAATAAGATCGGTTATAAGTGCCCATAAAGAAAATATAGTTTGTTCCACATTTTTGACATGGTTGTAACCTTTCTCAAAGTTTTAATTCATCATATAATACTTAGGCAATTTTTTATTAGTAATTCGTTAGTCATATAAATAAAAAAGGGATGTTGTCATCTTTTTCCTATTAAAATGTATATTTATTTTTGTTTATTTCAGTGTCTATCCATCATTGAAATTTGTTTTGATCACTTTAACCATTCTAAAAGAGAGATTAGTATAATTATGTTAACAACATAAAATAAACTATATTTTCTCAAAATCCTAAGAAAGATGAGCATTAAAAATAAAAACGAAATAAGGGTGACGATAATTTTTTATTAATAGCTAGAAAAATAATTAATCCACACAATTTCTGCCCCCAAATGACATGATAAGCAAATTTTGACTCCAATGTTTTCTCAAAACTCTCCTTACGTGGATTTTTGCCACCTCATTTGAGGAATTGTAGGAGAGAGAAATTGTGTGGATATAATACTCTTGAAGTTACAATAGATATATATATATATATATAACAATTTTAGTAGTTGTAACATGAAGTGTACACAGTAGAAAACATGTGTAGATAATTGATTATTATTATTTATTAAAACGGTGGATAATTAACAGGTTATGGCATTTAATCAACTTTCAATAGGTTTAACGAGCTTCAATGGTGATGACAATCAAGAAAATAAAAGAAAATCATATTAAAATGGCTTCGAACGACTACAAATCACTCTGGTTTGCTCTGGTGTGGTTATGAAATAGTGAAGAACAGTAAAAGGTCGAAGAGCTACAAGTATATATGTATATAGGAAAATGTTTTGTGGCACTAAACTGACTGGCACTAATGGCACTAATTTCCTGTTTTGATAAGTTTTTGCTTTTTTTTTTTTTTTTTTTTTTTTTTTTTTTTTTTTTTTACCTTAAAGGGAATTTCGGGGCATTAGTGCCCCTTTTTCGAGCTCCATACCATGCTCCATGTATATATATATACAAAAATGCTTCAGGGCTCGAATGTGTTGGCTCGAATGCCCCGAAAGCGTGGGCTCACGCGGCATAACGCCCCTATCTCGCTCTCTATCCTTTTTCAGTGTTATACCTCGCTCTCTCTCCTTTTTTAGTGTTATACCCAACTCTCTTCCTCATCTTGCTCTGTTCTTCATCTACTCTTCCGGTTCATTTCCGAATCATTCGAGCGTATCACCTCCTCTCTTCTCCCAGACGACGCCGGAAAGTTCATCCTCACATCCGAATCGCAGGTAAACTGTGGATAACAAAACTAGGGTTAGGGTTTTGTAGTTTGCCCCAATAATTTCAGTTAATCTGTGTACCAGAAAACTAGGTGTGATCACAATTTCAGTTAATTTTCCCCAATTTGTTGCAACTGCCGAATTGTGTGATCTGCTCTGTGAATTTTTTTATTTTTTTATTTATTTTTCTGCTCTGTGAATTTTTTTATTTTTTTATTTATTTTTTGTTATACTGGAATCAGAGTCTTTGTGTTATACTGGAATCAGAATTCGTAGTTGGCACAAAGCGTTTTTTGGTCATTGAAGTTTGTTTTAATATTCAATAATTTGTTTTGCCTTGTGATCTTATGTCATCATTCTGATTTTGTTTCTCAACTATTATATTGTACATAGTGGAATTATGTTTTTTTATTTTTTTTATTTTTTTATAATCAGTGTTGTGTATTCCCTTGCATTGACTTGGGATATTTTGTTGGAAGTTTGAATTTTTGACAATGTCCCTCCATAACAGTAACCACCACATTGGATATAAAACAGAACATTTGGAAAATTATTATTTTTTTTATTATTATAGTGCCACTTTAGCTTTGTTCCAGTGTTTATTATCTAACTTGTATAGCATTGCCTCATTTTGGCTTCTAACTTGCAGAACATAACATTTTTGGAGATGAAAATTTGATTTCACAACATCAAACTAGAGCACAAGGTGAAAAAAAAATTCAGGCATAAACCAAATCGAACAAAATGATATCAGGGCAAGGCTTTCTGAGATGATGATGGGGACGATGATGATGTGGATGTTACCTCGACAATCCATTCCAATAGTGGACCTCGTAAAGCTATCGAATGTGATGTTGTAATTTAATTATGGATGTTGTAATAGGAGTTTAATTGAATGTGATGTTGTAATTTAATTATGGATGTAATGGTGGACATGTTTTAATTTTATTATGGATGTAATGTAGTGTTTGAATGTTAAAGAGTTTAATTGAATGTGATGTTGTAATTTTATTATGGATGTAATGTAATGTTTGAATTAACTCATTTATAGATATATTTTGTTCAAAAGTTGGAGAAATGTTGAATTACTAAAACAGGTACCACTACTGCATGGATATAAAATAAAAATATGTGCATGATGTCTTTATATGCTTGAATAGACAAGTTTATATGATTCTTGTTATTGTCTCACCAGAAGATTGCAATATGAACTCTGAAACCATGTTGAATTATTGGCCATGAACTCACCAGAAGAGGGAGGCTAATTTATTTTATCCTCAATGGTCCAATTATTCACAAAGTTTTCTACACAGACTCACATTCAAAATTTTGGCTGCAATATCTTTAAGCATTTCCTTCAACTATAGCAACAACAGAATGAGACATGCTATATCACAGCCACAACTAAGATACCAACCATGCATGAACCATTCTATATAACAACATAAACCAGACCAGCAGAACAAATTCAACAATCTGTCCCATTCAACATCAATCTGGCCCATTTAATTATCAATCATCAATCTGCCCATTTAATCATGAATATCAATCTGCCTCATTTAATCATCAACATAAACCATTCTATATCACAATATAATCATCAATCTGCCCCATTTAATCATGAACATCAATCTGCCTCATTTAATCATCAACATAAACTATTCTATATCACAATATAAACATCAATCTGCCCCATTTAATCAATCTGCCTCATTTAATCACATTTCAACATAAACATTGTTGAACATCAATCATAGTATTCTACAAACATACTCATCTCAGGAGCATTCCAAAAAATTAGTATTGTCATTGTCCACACAGTTTGTTCAACATCATACATAGTATTCTACAAAAACAAAAAGTACAACGTACTAATGCGAGTCTAAAAAAAAATGGGAGATTTGGATCCGCATCTACATTCAAGTCAACAAAATTCTCAGCGATTGTCGAACTTTGATTGTAGATGTTGTTCACCATTCCTGATTGAGCATGAGATGTGCCTCCCATATTGTCCACCGTTTGCATTGGATTAGACCGTGCCTATTCAATAAACAAGTACACTTTACAAATATTGTCCATTCAACATATATTTTAATTAAAACAATAACAAATATTTTACTTCAGACATTGAACACATACCGGTACATACATACTCTGTTGCGTGCCATCCATGCAAGGAAAATAGTAAGGTGCAGTTTGCGTCGCCTTATGATCATAGTAACACAATGTCATTATACATTTCAGACATTAAAATAACAAACAACCAACAACATAAAAATTCAAATACATACCGGGTCGTGATAAGTATTGTATTGCACATCATCTGTAGAAGGAAAATTTAACTTCCGAGGCTGACATTGAGGAACTGTACGTCCTTATAGTAAGACACAGACACATTAGTGAATAAATTATCTTCAAAACATTTAGCAAATTCCATATGACACAGAAGAATAGTACTTACCTGTGCTTTCGGAGGCCTTTTACTCTTTCCCTTCAACCGATTCACTATTTCATCCACTTTGCTAACCTTCCGTTTCGTACACGGGCGGCCTCTTCGCCGAGCAACCATTGGACTAAGCATTTTGCGAGACATGCTTGCTTTTGTAGTACTACGAGCAGACGGACTTTTCGGCGAACTATGAGAAGGTGGTGCATTACTAGTAGAAGGTGGCACATGACTTCCACTACTCGATTGATCTTTTCTCACTCTATCCTTAATTTCTATCAACCCAAGATCAAGCACTTCGTGTTTACCATTATCATTGGCAGCAATTTCTAGGATTTCATCTAACATCTTGTGGTATTTATCATGCAACGTTGCATTAACAACAGCCCCGGCTTTAGTGTATGTGGTTGGAATGCATATGTAGCCTCTTTCGATATCTTTTCTCCATCTTGATATAATGTATTTATCTGGAACATGATATATGCACCGCTCAAGTAGTACAGTAATTGCATGGGCACACATAATGCCCTTAAACTCAAACCACCGACACATACATTGCATTTCACATTCAATTGCATTAAAGTATGTAACAAATTCCACTGTCTTCATTTTCTCACCGACTAGAACAGCCTCCTTGACATGATAAGTACAAATTGCTCCCTCTTCTTTCACAAGATTAGCACGACAATACAATAATCGCTTCAATTCTACTTGCACTTCTTTAAATTTTGCATTCGTGTAGGCTGTACGAAATTGCTTCTCAAACTCATACATCGTTAGGCAATCATACAATTTGTTTCGAGATTTAAAGTCTGCTTTCATCTCTTTCTCAACCTTACTTCTCAAGGCATTATCATATTGTTCAACAAATTGCTTTAAAGTTGTCTTTGAGTTCACATAGCCATCAAAAAATGCATTTATACTCTCACTTCGTTGTGTAGTTGACATGCCAGCCCAAAAAACGTCCTTCACATAGGCAGGAATCCACCTATGTCGCTCACTGTATAATACCCCCAACCAGTCATTATCATCCAGATTGAACTTTGCAATCATCGCTTGCCATTCTTCATCAAATTCATCTTTTGTAAAAGAATCATAAACTGCATTTTGCAAAGCAAACTTTATCGATTCATATTGGGCATATCCTCTCAATTTCTCTGGAATTTTCTTCATTATATGCCATAAGCACCAACGATGTCGAGCTTGTGGGAAGACAACTGCAATGGCATTTTGCATAGCTCTGCATTGGTCCGTTATTATAGCTTTTGGAGGAGCGTCTGACATGCAACTTAACCATTCTTTGAATAGCCACACAAATGTTTCAGTGTTCTCATTAGATAATAGCCCACAACCAAGCAAAATTGACTGCCCATGGTGATTAACTCCTACAAAAGGAGCAAATGGCATATCATATTTATTTGTGAGATAGGTTGTGTCAAATGAAACCACATCCCCAAATGCTTTATAAACTGCCCTACTCCTTGCATCCGCCCAAAACAAGTTTCGTATGCGACCATCTTCATCGAGATCAATTGCAGAATAGAAGTTCGAATTTTGTTGTTGCATCCTATGAAAATAAAGTGCAATTGATTCGGCATCTCCTACCCCAAGCCTCAATCTTCTCATACTCTCAATATGATTCCTTGCATCTTGTTCATCAAATGTTAATGCCTCATACCCCCCTGCTTCAACAACTATAGAATGAAAATTCTTAGCCACCCCTATCCCTGCTTCATCGTTTATTTCTAGTCTTCTCTTCATAGGTGTAACAATTCTCTTATTCATTGCAAAATGCCGTGAGTCAGTAGGAATCAAGTCATGTGTATGTTCAAGCACAACGGTGGTTAACTTAAGTCTTCCATCCTTTTGTAGACTGGCTCTAACCTTCGCTTTACATTCAATGAATGATGACAAAGATGGTTCGAGAGGGTGTACTTCTGATCGTTTTGTTCTCTTGCGTGCCCGAGTACATTCAATTCCAAAGTATTTTACTTCCCCATCTTGTCCAATATTTTGTGTCCTATAAGCTATAGCAAATCCGAGGTGCTTCGCATATTTTGCATAAAACGAATAAACTTCTTGCTTTGAGTTAAAACACATTCCCTTCTTAGGTTGTTCAACTTCACCAATCTCATTTAATGATGGATTGTTCTCCGCTTCTTCAACTTCCTCAGTCCCATTTAATGAAGGATTGTTTGAATTACTGTCCATTGAAGCATGTAGCTTGAAACCAAAATTCAAACAACATAAGCAATAACCACACAGCAAATAAAGTATAAATGCATGTAGTGAGATGATAATATAATGCAAATCACATGCAACTTGGGTGATTTTTCATACACAACATTTCAATTTTCCTAAGGTTCTCCAACATAACATAAATATGCTTGACTAAATATGGTTGGGGAAGGTGATACAGCCACAGATGAAGCATTATACTTGACTAAATATGCTCGTTGTGTACATTTACTTGTATGCAGGGTTCACCTAAGGGCATCCAATGCAATGCAAGATATGTGAGTTAAGATGAACTATTTATTTATTTAGGCTGTTATAACATGCTTGTGTAAAATGTTACTATGGTCCCTAAACTTGTATTACTTATTTCACATGGTTGTTTGTCTGTGCATTTGTATTACTTATTTCACATGATTGCTTGTCTGGGCATTATGATATATGGGTAGGAAAGTTTTACCAAAGTTTGTTTCAGGGTGATTATTTTCTCTTTCTTTTCTTTCTTTTTCTTTCCCCCTCTTCTTTTAATTTTTCTAACAGATCATAACATCACATAATTAAAATTACAACATGTAATTTTACAATGTTTACAGAAGAATTACAACATGTAATAAAATCACAGAAGAATTATGGATGTAATTTGATAGTGGTTGTATTTTCTCTTCAATTAAATTACATAATTAAATTTCATTTTATGGACATGTTGAATGCTTACGGTTCTCCATCCATAATTTAATTAATTGAAGGTTTGCCCATCAGTTTCATCTCAGGAACAATGATTGTCTTTTCTCTTCAACTCATAACATAAAATAAGGATAATTTCTCTATGGGGACTTTCATCAAACAATTGGCATGCATAACTACAAGGGAAGATGTTTAACTGAGCCTCATTCCAGAACAACCAAAAAAAAAAAACAAAAATTACAAACATCACACAGTTGCCTCTTACAAATGAATCTTAGATCAACCAAAAAAAAATAAAATAAAATAACAATCAAGGGATACAAAGAAAGAGTTCAGAAAACCTATTGAATCATTCTAACCAATGGAGTTCTATATATCAACAAATGTCAAAATCGTCTGCGATACAGAGAAAAATAAATGGAAACATTGACACAAATACACAACTAACTTACCTAATATTTTACTTGAGGACGTCGGTGAACACCAGGTCGGTGGTCGTCGAGGTCGTCAATAAACAACCCAAGTTGGGGGGCTTCTGGTTCCCTCTCTCTTTCTCTCTTATCTCCTCTTTTCTGTGTTTGTTTTATTTTTCATTTTCATTTGTTTGATATCCAAACCAGAACACGTGGGTTCCACGTGTATCACATTTTGGGGGGAAAACATCTTTTGAGCCATTCGAGCCAAGGCCCATACGGGCTCCGTAGCGGAATTGATATATATATAAGGGTTTGAAATTTGAATAGATAGAGGCCAAAAAGGCACCATCATTTCACAATTGGAAATGGTGCAAGATAGCTGGTGCAGACATACAGAACCAACAAAAGTGAGCCACGTGTCTCTAATGTGACGCGTTTTAAAAAAGTTGGCAGCCGAGCAGACTGTATGGCAATAAGGGATTGACCTGTGCAGGCCTTGGGAAAAGTCATGCTAGCCCGGTTAAAGTATCTTTTGCTCATATTCAAAAAAAGGTAATCCTAGTCATGATTGGAGTAGCAAACGAGATTAAGAGAGAATTGAGAGGAAGATTTTCGCTGGACTAGTGGCACTAGAAGAAATTAGTGATTTAGAGACTAATATTTAGAGATCAATTGAATTTAGTCTCTAAAAGTTATCATTTAAGGATAAAAATAAATTTTAAGAGAAAATTGTACAAATACACCATATTCCTTTATGATAGGCCCAAAAAAATTATTTAAAGGCTTTTAAGGACCAAAAAAAATTAACACTTATGTTCATTTGAGCACTTGACTTGCGTATGTGAGGTAAGTAAAAGCTGGAGACAAATTTATTTGGTTGCTAAAGGTTTACAAATACATGCCGATATTCTAAGTGCGAGCCTGGCATATTTACTCAGCTAGGACTCAATCGATCTTAGCTATTTCCACTGTCTAGGACTCAATCAATCTTCAGCTTCAATCCGATTCAATCTTTGTGCCGCCTCATATCAAAATCGATCTTCACCTTATATCAGAATCGATCTTCAGTTTTCATTGTTCAAAATCGATCGATCATATTTGAGTTCATCTTTCAGAATCGATCTTCATCTTTCATCCTTTAGAATCTGACATGGGTAAGCCCATAAAGGTTATAGCCCACCACTTAAGGGCCAATACATAATTTAAATACTAAAGCCCAACGTTGCTGGAGCTTAACATGGCATTAAGAACCAATGGCACCTAAACACGTGGCAAGAGAAGGACAAGCAACATAAGCAGACAAAGATCCTGCAAAGTTATTGCACTGCACATTAGCCATTAATGAAGTCCCTTACAACATTTATTGCGATAACCCCTCCCCGTCGAGACAGAACGGCCTCACCATGAACAAGGCAAGCTAGAGCATAGACTTTCGGCCAAGATGACAGGTCGGAAGGGACAACGAAATGATTACCAGAGGATATAAACAGGCGTCGAAGACAAGAAAAAGGTTAAGCTTTCTATCACTAATCTATCTCTACACTCCATCTCTCTTTCTAACTTGCTGATCGGAGGGTTCGCTGGGGGACTCCCAGTTCCCCGTTGAACTCTTGTGCAGGTATCTCCCTGGGCTTGGTACCTCGGACACTGGTTTGGGAAGCGTGGATCAGTCCGACCCGTTCCATCTGGAACACGTTATATCATCAGTTGGCGCCGTCTGTGGGAATCCTTGTGCTTCGCGCACCAGTTGTGCTCATTGTCGCCGGAGACCCTTTCCCAATAACCCATTCCCGCCACCCACCAAGGTGGATGGTCACAACTAGATCCATGGCTTCTCACCACAATGTTGTCGACCACCAAGCCGACCCCTCCAATCCAAACAACCCGCTACAGTATTTCACCGAGCTCACTAACAGCATTAACTGCCTGGCCGAGCAAAACCAAGCCCTGATTAATGCTCTACTCCAAAGAAACCTTTCTATGCCTCCTCCACCACCCCTAGATATCCCACCCAACCAAGAACGAGCCCCGAGCCATACCATCCAGCATCCCCATCCACCAAACTTGGAAGGCTTGCGACCCCCTCCTCCAGATATGAACCCGCCACCTCGAGTGCCACTTCTACCGGTCCAGGCACCCACACCCGAGAGAGAGGCCAGTAGTGTCCAGCCCTTGCTGCATTCCGGTGGTGACAACGTTCCACTCTGGGATGTGGAACTCCGAGCCATGAAGCTCCAGCTCCAAGGAGTCATGCAGAACATACAGCATCAACCATCTACCACAGCTAACTCACCATTCATGGCCTCCATCAGGGACAAAGCTCTACCTCCTAAGTTTAAAATGCCCTCGATTGACTCTTTTGACGGTACAACGAACCCAATTGATCACTTGGAGACCTACAGGACCCTTATGATCCTCCATGCATTCCCTGATGAAATCATGTGTCGGGCTTTCCCCGTAACACTTAAGGGGTCAGCCCGACTGTGGTTTAGTCAGCTACCCATGGACTCTGTCTCTACCTTTCAGCACCTGAGTAACTCCTTCCTCAGCCACTTCATTGGTGCCCAGCGCCAACAGCGTCGGCAACCCAACTCCTTAACATTCGTCAGACGGAGGGACAGTCGCTGCGCAGCTTCGTCACCTGCTTCAACACTGAGGCCTTGCAGGTGGCAAAGAATGATGACAAGGTCATTCTCACGGCTTTCATGGCCGGTCTATGATCATCTGATTTCCTTTTTTTTCTCTCCAAAAACCCCCCGACCTCCATGGCAACCCTACTTTCCAAAGCCCAAAAATACATGAACGCCGAAGATTTCCTAGCCGCCCGACAAGATCCTACAGCCAAGAACCCTACCCCTAGAGAGAAGCGAAAGGACTCAAAAACTAGAAACACCTCAGTATACCAATCAACCACCCCGAGCCGACCGGTCAGCGTCAACCCGACCGCCCGACCGGTTCGAACGATACACCCCCCTCAACTCCCCCATGGAACAAGTCTTGAACCAGATTCAACGAGATTATCCCCTAAAATGGCCCCAACCGTCACGGTTTCCTTCCAACCAGCAAGACCAGTCCAAATACTGTCGTTTTCATCAGGACCACGGCCATAATACGGAGGAGTGTGTTAATCTCAAAGACCAGGTCGAGGGCTTGATACGTCAGGAACGTCTCAGTCGGTTTACGGAAGCCTGCCCTCAGTAGAGACAAAGGACTGAACCCATCAGAAACAACCGCCGACGCACCTCTCCTCGACAACTCACACAACCTAAGCAAGGTCATGATCACCCTCCATAGCAACCCCGGGCACAAGGTAACCCCGCCCCCCCTGTTGGAGAGATCAGAGTTATTGCTGGCGGCCTTGCTTGTGGAGGACCATCCCGCTTGGCTCAGCGGGTAGAGCTCAGAAAAATAAGGCAGGGCTCAGACAAAGAAGTTGCCACATTGGACTGCCCTTCCAAATAGCCCAAGCAGTGGATGGAACCCATCACCTTTACGAAGGCCGACTGCACAGGCATCCGTTACCCCCATGACGACCTCCTCGTCATCTCTGCCTTTCTCTCCAATTACAAAGTCAGACGGGTTCTCGTCGACAACGGCAGTTCTTTAGACATCATCTTCCTAAATGCCTCTCGCCAGCTCAAGGTCGGGGAAGAAAGTCTGTCCCCTCTCCAAACCCCATTGGTCGGTTTTACTGGAGATCGGGTGACCTCGATCGGCTCTATCGATCTTCCCATCATAATCGAAGAATACTCGCGACAGACCACAAAGTTGTTCACCTTCCTCGTCGTCGACTGTCCCTCTGCTTACAACATCATCCTCGGCCACACCGCCCTAAATGCTTTCCAAGCTATCACATCTACTTTCCATCTTGCCGTCAAATTCCCCACTAACCTTGGGGTCAGCACGGTGAGGAGAGAGCAGACCGTGGCCAGAGAATGTTACGTCGCTTCACTTAAAGAGGTCAACCTAAAGGAGGTAATGATCATTAAAGAGCTCGACGTCAGAGACGAGGAGAGTTGGTCAGAGGGGAACCAGTGGAAGAGCTTGTCGAGGTCCTTATCGATCCTACCAACCCGACAAAAACTGCCAAGATCGGCAACCAACTATCCTTCTAGGCCAAGGCCGACCTTACTGCCCTCCTGATTGAGCACAATGATGTATTTTCCTGGACTCACTCCGATATGCCAGGTATTGACCCCTCCTTCATCACCCATCGTCTCAGTATTGAGCCTCATTTCCGACCCTTCCGCCAGAAGCAGCGCATCTTTCACTCGGAGCGCAATACTCTTATCGCTTCTGAAGTAGATAAGCTCATTGAGGCACAGTTTATAAAAAACGTGGAGTACCCCAGATGGCTCTCAAATGTGGTCTTAGTCCGTAAAAACAACGGTAAATGGCGACTCTGTGTCGACTATTTCGATCTTAATCGAGCTTGCCCCAAAGATATTTATCCCTTTCCTCGCATAGACCTGCTTGTTGACGCCACGGCCGGTCATCAAATGCTCAGCTTCATGGATGCCTTCTCTGGGTACAACCAAATTCTGATGCACCTGTCTGACCGGGAACACACCTCCTTCATCACCGACCGAGGAACCTACCATCATTGTGTCATGCCATTTGGGTTGAAAAATGCCGGGGCCACTTACCAACGGTTGGTCAACGTCGTCTTTCATCATCAGATAGGCCAGAACATGGAAGTATATGTCGATGACATGCTAGTCAAGAGCAAACTCTTCACTAATCATTTGGCCAACCTGCGAGAGACCTTCGGCACCCTACGAAAGTATCAAATGAAGCTCAATCCAGAGAAATGCGCCTTCGGCATAGGATCTAGGAAGTTCTTGGGTTTCATGGTCAGTCAGCGGGGCATCGAAGCTAACCCCGAAAAGATCAAGGCCCTGATAGAAATGCAGTTGCCCAGAACGATTAAGGAGGTTCAGAGGCATACCGGCAGAGTCGCCGCCCTTAACCGCTTCATTTCCCGCGTAACGGACAAATGCCTCCCATTCTTCAAAGTTCTTCGGCAAACTTTCGAGTGGACGACCGAATCCGAAGAGGCTTTCCAACAATTGAAACAGTGCATGGCCAACTCCCCTTTACTCTCCCAGGCACTCACGGGTGAGCTCCTTTTTCTCTATTTAGCCGTGTCAAGCACCGCAGTCAGTGCGGCCCTTATCAGGGAGGACGGTTCAGTATAGCGCCCGGTTTATTACATTAGCCGGGCTCTCAGAGGCGCAGAACATAATTACCCATTGCTCGAAAAAATGTTTTTGGCCTTGGTCACTGCCTCAAGACGACTCCGTCCTTACTTCCAAGCCCATTCCATAGTGGTCCTCACTGACCAACTCTTGAAGAAGATAATGCAACAACCAGAGCTGTTCGACAGACTTATGCAATGGCTGGTCAAGCTCAGCCAATTTGACATCTCCTACCGACCTCAAACAGCGATCAAAGGACAGGCTGTTGCCAATTTTATCCTGGAATTCACTAATCCCACTCCAACCACGGCCCCCCCGCCCCCGCAACTCCACCCTAAGGCAGAAGACCCCCACTCTTGGACCTTCAACGTCGACGGATCATCTCACAAAGAAGGCAGTGGGGCTAGTCTCATCCTTACCGCCCCCGAGGGTGGTTATTTCAAGTGTGCTCTCCGTTTCTTGTTCGACGCAAGCAATAATGAGGCTGAATATAAGGCACTCATAGTAGGTCTCCGCCTAGCCAGAGACATTAGTGTTAGCCATATCCAAGTGTTCAACAATTCCCAGCTCATTGTCGGACAAATCACGGGGAAATTCGATGCCAAGGAAGACACAATGCGGGCTTACAGGGATATTGCACTCCCCCTCGCTCGCCTCTTCAACACTTTCTACATTAAGCACATCCCTCGGACGAAAAACTCCAAGGCAGATGAAATGGCTTAATTAGCTTCTGCAGACCAGTCAGACCTCAGCCATGGAGTCCGCCTCGAATACCTGGCCCACCCTGCTATTTCCCCAAACCAGCAGCAAGTCTACTTACTCCAAAATGAACCTATTCCATGGGCGGCCAACATCTTTCTATTTTTAACAAATGGAGAACTGCTAGACGACAAACAGCAGGCCGCCAAAGTCAGGGCTCGGTTGTTCAACTACATTCTTATCAGCGGTCTCTTGTACAAATATGGCTTTTCACGCCCATACCCGAGATGCCTCAGTCCTGCTCAAGCGACCTACGTAATGAGGGAAGTCCACGAGGGTGTATGTGGTAATCATTCGGGTGCCAGGTCACTAGCCCACAAAATACTTCACACCGGTTACTTCTGGCCTACTCTTAATCAAGATGCCGCCGAATTCGTGCTTAAATGTGATAAGTGCCAACGCTTCGCCAACATCCCTCATGCTCCTCCTACCAAACTGATCACACTGTGTAGCCCTTACCCATTCGCCAAATGGGGGATCGACTTAGTTGGCCCATTGCCCACCGGCCGAGACCAAACCAAATTCGCAATCGTTGCCATTGATTACTTCACTAAATGGATAGAGACGGAACCCCTTGCCACAATTACTGAGCGCAACACAACCAGGTTCATCTGGTAGTCAATCGTGTGCCGATTTAGCATCCCTCAAGCCATCGTCTCTGACAACGACAAACAATTTGACAATGCCAAGTTCAGGAAATTTTGTGCAGAACTTCAAATCCAGCCATGTTTCTTTTCCCCAGGTCATCCCCAAGCCAATAGCCAAGTTGAGGTTACTAACCGTTCTCTTCTGAAGATCATCAAAACTAAGTTGGAAGCTGTTAAGGGACTCTGGGCTGAGGAATTACCAAACGTACTCTGGGCCTACCGCACTACCGCCCGAACCCCCACTGGAGAGACCCCTTTCCGCTTAACATACGGCGCTGAGGCGGTCATCCCAGTGGAAATCGGTCTGCCCACCCTAAGGATTCTGCACCCGAATCCGGAACTAACTGAAGAGCTGCGTCGGGCAGACCTAGACCTGATTGAAGAGCTCCGAGAGACCACTGCTGTCAGGCGGGCCTCATACCAACAGAAAATGAGAACACACTACAACTGCAAAGTCCGACCGAGGGAGTTCGCCGTGGGGGACCTTGTTTTGCGCGAAGCAACTCTTGCCACCAAAAATCCGGCTGAGGGCAAGCTGGCAGCCAAGTAGGAGGGACCTTACGTTGTTAAGGCCAGACCTCATCTGGGCACTTACCGACTTCAAGACATAGAAGGTCGAGATCTCCCCCATCCGTGGAACACCGAGCACTCGAAGCGTTATTTTCAATAAAGCCCTATTTTTGTATTGATTAGTTGTTGTATTTTCTTTTTGACAATCTACACACTTGAATGTTCTTGTTCTTTTCTCACATGGTGTAAATTTATGATCAATGGGCTACACTTTAAATGACAACAATCTTATATCTCAGTTATCTGTGTGGTATTTCAATAACACCCTACTTGCAGCCTCGACTAGACTGAGTTACTTAAAGCCTCAGCCAGACTGAGCATGAGGAGCTCAGCCAGACTGCGTTACTTAAAGCCTCAGCCAGACTGAGCATGAAGAGCTCAGCCATACTGAGTTACTTAAAGCCTCAGCCAGACTGAGCACGAAGGGCTCAGCCAGACTGAGTTACTTAAAGCCTCAGCTAGACTGAGCATGAAGAGCTCAGCCAAACTGAGTTACTTAAAGCCTCAGCCAGACTGAGCACGAAGGGCTCAACTAGACTGAGTTACTTAAAGCCTCAGCTAGACTGAGCATGAAGAACTCAGCCAGACTGAGTTACTTGAAACCTCAGCTAGACTGAGTTAATTATGGCTCAAGCCAAACTGAGCCCGAATGAAGAGATCGGCCGAGGCCATTCTTGTAACTTCATGATTGTGGCATAGTTACCATACTTAGTCAAATTCCAAGTCCATGCTTTTACACCTCTTAACATTCTTAACATTTTTTAACTTTCATTTCCCAACCCAATCTTTCATTTCTTAACACTCTGACCGCATGATTTAACAGTTCAAGACTCTCACATTTTAAGACCTTTACACTCTCACATTTTCTCAACACTCTCACATTTTAGGACCTTTACATTTCAACGTTTTACAAGTTAGACTGGCTCCCTACTGGGTCGTGATTTAAAACTTCACATTTTTTAACATTTTCACATTTTAAAATTCACTTTGCGTCGTGGTTTTCTCACAAGTTAGACTGGCTCCCTACTTCTCAACCTTTACTATGATTTATACATTAGCCTTATTTGAATGATCATTCTCATTCTTTTCAGATCTACAAGAAATAAAGACAACAGTATGAAAAAAACACAACTCATAATTTTATTCATTTACAAACTTACACATAAATTCACTACAGAAATTACAAAAAAAAACTCATAAAGAAATTACATCAGTCACTCATCCTCGCTCGTTGCCAAGTCTTGTTCGTCAACACCTTCGTCTAGGGGGGTCTGGGCCACATTGTCTTCATCTATTCTCACAGTGTTGAAGTCCAAGTCTGGGAACAGCTTTTCTGCTTTACGCTTAAAAGTCTTCCAGCCGCTGTCCCAGAACTCAGCCATCTCATACTTGTAGAAGTCCGACCGCTGGAAGCTCTGGATCACTTCCTCTTCATTCCTCCTTCCAGCAGTCGCTCTCGACGGGCCGGCCCCCCTATTCCCTTCTCTTGCCAAGCTGCTGGCAATAGCGGCATCAATAGCCATCTGGAAGTCGGCGAATCCCTTGAACTGCTCTACCGTTGCAACACATAGGTTGGGGTACGCCGCCCTCTCAGATGCTAGCTTGGTCCTCTCTTCTTCCAAGGCTTTCTCCAACCCTGCCTTCTCAGCCACTAACTTGGCCCTCTCGTCCGCTAGCTCCCGCTCCAACTCAGCGATCTTCAGATCTGCTTCTTCCTTTTCTTTGATTGACTGAGCACGTAGATCTTCGTTGCAGACCGTGGCTTCATCCCACCTTTCGTTGGCGACGGTGCAGGCTTTCTGGGCCTCTTCTAGCTTCTTCTGCTTGCCACCCAATTAGAACTCGAGCGATACCACCTTGCGACGTTCCGTCTTCAGCTCTAACTTGGTCGCGAGCAGCTCAGCATTGTCACGGTCGGCTGAATAGCCCTGTACCATCGCCAACACTTCCATCTTCTTGGCATTTTGGGCATACTCCAGCCCCTTTGCACACGCGCTCCGCGCGGCCTTCCTCCAGCCCTCGGTCTCCCTCTTTAAACTTTCAAGCTGGACCTTCACCTCCTCCAGCTTTGCTTTCAGTGGCTGAATTTCGCCTTTCGCAAGCGCCACTTTGTTCAGTAGGGCTCCCGCTAAGGTAGTCGCCTCCATCTGGGCAGAGCACAGCCCCCTTAGCAGCTCAGCCTCAGTGAAACTTGCCATTGAACGCACAGCCGCGTCCTCCACTACTCCTAAGAGGCGATCTGCAGCAGTCCTGGCTTCACCTCCTTCTCCTTTCACTCGCCCCGATACTGCTGGAGCGCGGTAAATGGCTGTCTTCAACCTGGTCCTCTCTCTTTCTCTTTGGGGCGCAGGACTCCCATTGGGCTGTTGCTCTGCCCCCTCCTCAGGGCCAGTCGCCCAGCCTTCCACTTGTTTTTCAAGGCCAGCCGCCCCACTATCCATCTCCTTCGCTGCTCCCTCTAATCCCACTTCGGGGGTCTCCTCTGCCATCACCTCCTTTACCCTCTTCAAGGTTGGCCCCTCCTCCCTCTCCCTTACTCTTTTCTTCTTCTTCAACACAGCTTCCACCTCCTTTTTGCTCTTCTCATTCAGAGGATCCACTGGAGGTGGTCGTGGCTCAAAACCGCTCAAATCCTTCTCCCCAGCGGCTTGGGACGCGGTCGGACTCGTTCCATCGGGCTCGGTTTTGAAGCATGCCCCAACTTTGCCTCTTTATATTTGTCCGCTCTTGCGAACAATCTCCTCTCCTCCGTCTCCTCCTCCGCCTTCCACTGCACCTCCAGCTCCTCCCCCCCAACGGTTGCGGTTCCAAGTTTAGGACAAACAACATTGAAGGAAGGACCAGCTCGTCCCACCTCACCCCCTTCTTTTCCCTCCATTCCCTCACCTTCTTCACTCGGTCTTCGGTCACCCCGTCCAACTTGGGCTCGACTGATTTAGTGGGGACCTTCCACATTGTCCGAACTCCCCTTCCACCGTTCAGCGACACAAAAAACCATCTCAGCCTGCATCCCTTCACTGAAGCCGGCAGCCCCGCCACTATACCTCGCCTGCTACTGCCTGCAGCGTCACCCACGTCTTTTGTTGATCGGAGGGCTTGTAGCAGGAGAAAAATTCCTCCACAGTCATGGCCACTCCTCCGGTTGCTTGCGGCTAGGAATTCGCACAGGCCATCAGTATTTTCCAGGCGTTCGACATTAACAGCCCTGGCGCCACTTCTAGCTTATTCAGCACGTCCACCACCACTTGAGGGAGAGGTAGCCTCAAACCTCCTCGCAACGCTTCCTTGTAGAGACTGAATTTGTCCGGCCGCACATCCGACACCCTCTCCCTAGATGTGGGCAGCCTCAGCCCTATTTCCAAGGGAATTTGGTACTTCCTCCTTATTCTCTCAAACTCCTCTGCCGTAAGTATGGATCTGTCCGGTTTGGTGTGCCAGTGGTTCGGCTCTACTTGACTAATAAGTCTCGCGGCTGCAATCATTGTCCTAGGGTGAGCCCGCACCGCCTGACCCACTACATCCTCCTCCCTTCGCTCCATACGATATTGCTCCGCCAGGTCCACCGCGTCGTCGTCCTCCAACACATCTAGTCTCACGGTGGGCGCATCATCTCGAGCCATCTCTCTGGTATGCCTGCGTATAGCTTCAGACGCTGGTACAAGATAGTTCACAAAATGTTGCAAAGGTGTATCACTCGTCACAAAGGAGTTTACCCTCGGAATGTTTTGGTTTTTTGCAAAAAGATAGGTAAAGCAGATAATACCAAAAGCCCAATGCTTGTTTGTATTCCAAGAGTTACGATTAAATTTTGCCAGCTTGAAAATTTTCAAAAAATCCGCCAAAACTGCCTTTTCAACACCCTATGTTAACCTACCCTTTCGTTTCTTGCCCAACGCCTAACCTCCCCATCACGGGATTCCGCCACGTGTACGACCACGATCCACTGCCCCCTTCCCCTACCCTGTCTTTTCCACTTCAAATCATCATGCGCCCTACCACTCCTCGAGCCTCGCGCACCGCCAGTTGGCCCTCCATTCTGTTACCCTCCGCGGTCGGCTCTCCTCATGGTCGGTCCCTCCACTCGGTCACCCTTCGTGGTCAGCCCTCCTCATGGTCGGTCCCTCCACTTGGTCACCCTTCGTGGTTGGCCCTCAGCTTAGCCACCCTTCGCCGTTGGCCCACCCTTCGGTCGGTCTTCGCCCCGCTGGTCTTTCACAACCATCGCTTTCTTCATTATTGCCTTCGTTGGACTAAAACTACACTTGGAAGTGGGGGACTACTAACATGGGTAAGCCCATAAAGGTTATAGCCCACCACTTAGGGCCTAATACATAATTTAAATACTAAAGCCCAACGTTGCTGGAGCTCAACATGGCTTTAAGAACCAATGACACCTAAACACGTGGCAAGAGAAGAACAAGCCACATAAGTAGACAAAGATCCTGCAAAGTTATTGCACTGCACATCAGCCATTAATGAAGTCCCTTACAGCATTTATTGCGATAACCCCTCCCCGTCGAGACAGAACAGCCTCACCATGAACAAGGCCAGCTAAAGCATAGACTTTCGGCCAAGATGACAGGTCGGAAGGGACAACGAAATGATTACCAGAGAATATAAGCAGGCGTCGAAGACAAGAAGAAGGTTAAGCTTTCTATCACTAATCTATCTCTGCACTCCATCTCTCTTTCTAACTTGCTCATCGAAGGGTTCGCTAGGGGACTCCCAGTTCCCCGTTGAACTCTTGTGCAAGTCTGTCCGTGGGCTTGGTACCTCGGACACTGGTTTGGGAAGCGTGGATCAGTCCGACCCGTTCCATCTGGAACACGCTGTATCATCAGAATCGATCTTTAGCTTTCATCTTTTAGGATTGATCTTTGGCTCCAACACAGATCTGAGTTCTTTGGCTTCAATCCGATGGTAAATCGATCTGATTTTTTGCAGATATATATATATATATATATATAAGTTTGAGTAAATCGATTTGGTTTCTAACAAAGATCATAGTCATTTGGATTCAATAGAGATTTAGTGTGTTTTCAATCTCTTTCTCTCTCTACACAAACATAGCATATATACATGTACATATCTATATATATACTCCTTTGTATTCATTCAAATTGCTTGAATTCGAAATCCTCTACTACTATTGCTTGAGTTTTTCATGGTAGTAATTCGTGAGATTAAGATAGGGACATATGTTGCTTTGAAATTTGAATCTCATATTGAAATTACAGAGAGTATATTGAGATGTTCAGGTTTATTTTGAATGTAGATCTTACTATAATTGAATTTAATATTAGTCATTTAATAAATTTTTTGTAAATCATTTTATGATTGATTCTTTATTCTTAACATTGTTGTTATTTTTTAGGGCATTACTATTCAAATCTAAAAATTAGAACCAATTTTTGTAAAATTAGATATATAAAATTAGATTAAGGATCATATCTTGTTAAATTTTTGTGTGCTCATGTTTCATAACATTTACACCGTTGAATTATGTAAAAATTTAGGCATAGCCTAAAGATTGTGAGTGTTTTAAGACACAATGATAGAAGAATTTGAGACTGAAAATCTCATGTCACAAAATAAAATCACAAAAAAATATATTAATAATATACATATCAATATGATAGTGTCCAACTTTAGTAAATATAATTAATTAGGATATCAGTAAATAAGAATACTTTTGGTCCGATGACCCAACGAAAATATTAATGAAAATTTTAAATATATAAAAAATTTATACCAAAACTCTAACTAAAATGATGTAGCAATAAAATTTGTATATATTGTGAACCATATAATGTTTTTTTTTTTTTTTTAGTTAGCCAAGTGTTCAATAAGTGACTAGGATAAGAACAGGCACTTGAGGCACAGTTCACAGCAACATTTTCCCAGTAGAGGCCAACTTCAAAGGCTTCCCCAGTACAAGTGACCCTGCTGATATAGAAGTTTACAGTAGTTACAGCTGTGAATGAATGGAAAAATAATGCCTTTTTTTTTTATGTTGTTTTTTCTATTTGTTGAGTTTAGAGGGTTTTTGAGTAGTAACATTTGTTTGGTTGCTGAGAAAGTGAAGAAATTGGGGAATGTTGTTGAGGTAATAATGTTTGGTTAGCATTTTGGAATTACTTGTCTTGTTTATTTATGCATGTTCTTGGCAACAAAGAGGAAAATATACACAACGAAAAATCGATTTCAGTGCCAGAAATTAGACTTTTGTTAGTGACCATTTTTCTTCACAGAGAAAATTACTAATTTTCATTTTTTATTTTTTATAATAAAGTTTAGTTTGTTGAGTTAGCTTTTAATTTTGTAGGCAAGTTGGCAATTTTCAATAGCAGTATTCTAAAATTCACTTGATGTTGATTTTAAATTCAATATACATGTTAATATTCCTCTTTATTTTTATTTTCATTTATTTTATTTTTTTTTGCAAACAACAATAGATTCTAGCTTGCAAAATAAAACATAGGCAAATCCTCTGTTTGATTAATTTAAAAAATTTCAAAACTTAGTTTTGTAAAAAAAATCAAAAAAATAGATATACACTTTTAGTGTTTATTTTTGTCAAATTAATTTTTAATATTTTATTATAAAAAATTTTAAAAAAAGTTATGAAAAAGAAAAATTGGTCTAACATCCCTCTTCAATTTTTAGTAATGGGAGAGATTCATAATATATATATATATTTTTTGTAACTTAAAGTCCCTCACCCACACCCATATATCATACCATCTCTCTCTCTCTCTCTCTCTCTCTCTCTCTCTCTATATATATATATATATATATATCTATATTTATATCTATATCTATATATAACTGTGAATTTTAGTCTACACTGCAAATCTTTGATTATGGCTCTCTCTCTCTCTCTCTCTCTCTCTCTATATATATATATATATAAGAAGGATTGATGTTTGTGGTAGTGTTTCGGGAAGAATTGGCTAAAAGATTAGTACAACATGCGGTTTGTGCTTGGAAACGTGAGAAACTAGGTATGACAGTAGATGATATCTTTGCTATCTGCCTCTTCTTCTACAATTCGACATGCTCAAGCTTCCATAATTGTCTGTGTGTATATTTTTTCTTGGCTCTAGTGTACTTAAAAATAAATATAGAGTTGAATGACAAATATATTGGTGACCATGTCTTTGTTTTCTGTACGAACGATATATATATATATATATATATATGTAAGACACATATTTGCATCACTTGTTGAATTACTTCCCTTATAGAGGGAAGAATTAAATGGTTGACAATAAACTATTTCATTTTTTTCTTCTCTCATCTTTGTATAATACACAGAGAAATTTCTGTAAGTTAGGTGAAATTTCTTTGAATTTCTCTGAGTTTGGGCCAAAATTTTGATTGATTTTCTCTGGCATCTAAATTTTTCTGGACTCATCAAATTATGTTGGTTGTTTGATTTTCACTGGTTAGTTGTATCCTTGTGTGTAATTTTCCTCTTGAGATGAATTTTTGTTGGCATTACAATTTTTTTAAACACATTGGATTCACTTTACTCTATGTGCCTTGCTTGATTTTCTATGGCTAGTTGTCTCTTTGATTTTCTCTCATATTTTCTCTAGCATTTTAATTTTCCCCAACCACATTAAACTCCCACTAATTTCTGTTGTTTATTTGATTTTCACTGGTTAGTTGTTCCTTGAGCTAAATTTTCTCTGACATTTGAATTTTTCCTAAAAACATTAAACTCTCACTAATTTAGATTACTTGTTTGATTTTACTGATTAGTTGTCTCCTAGTGTGTAATTTTTCCTTTGACATTAATTTTATCTGGCACTAAGATATCCCCTTTAGATTAATTTTCTTTGAACACACTGGATTCTCTTTCTCTCTGTGCCTTGCTTGATTTTCTCTGGCTAGTTGTCTCTTTGATTTTCTCTCGAATTTTCTTTGGCATTTGAATTTTTCCTGCCTATATTAAGCTCCCACTAATTTATGTTGCTTGTTTGATTTTCACTGGATTTCTAACTTCGAATTTTATTTTTGATCTTTTAGGATGTGTGTTTGTTGTTTTTTAAACTGTAATTAAATTTTGTATTTTAAGTTCTTTGATGAACTTAGCATGGTGTTTTCTTGTAAAAATTATAAAAAAAAAAAAAATGACTTGTAAAGCTCAATTTTCTTTATAATTTTCTTTGATTTGTTCAAAACACAAATAAAGTTGTAAGCAAATCAAACAAAATTGGTCAAAACATAAAGAAATTTGTGAGCAAACCAGACAAATTTCTCTGTGTTTCAAAATTTCTCTAAATCGAAATTTCTCTGTAAGAATTTAAGAGACCCTAATTACTATGAGAATATTTCATATCTTTTATACTATAAAATCTTAATATGAGAGACCATATAAAAAAAAAAAAAAAAATCTCATTCTGAAAACTCAGCTCAAACAACTGTAAAAAGAAAAATTAAAAACAAACAAATAAAAAATAGAATCAAGCATATAATAATAACACCAAATAATTCTTGAACCCAAATTTGTTAGCAGGCTGCTGAGAAATCTGAACCTCAACCCATCAAAAAACAAATGAGAGGGACTGAAAGAGAGGCATACCATGATAAACTAACTGAACTTTCCCACCTCTACCAATGCAAGATTTTCTTAGCACCAAACACCGGCGACACCCAATTTCCAACTCCTAAAACAAGAAAATTATTTTTGGCATTTCCTAGATTTTAACTTCATCCAACAAACTAAAATCTCACACATTCACCATCAGAAAGGGTACTATAATTTTACAATAATATCATATTAAGTTCCATATAGCCAGATACTGTTCACAAGGCATCCAAAAAAAGGAGAGGACTTGAAAGGGGGAAAAAAAAAAAAAACCTACAGATGCTTGCACCGAGAGAATTTATCCGATGAACCGGTCCAACATGTCCCCCAAAACTTTCTAGAGTAAACTTAAATTAGTGAACTACATATATGTTGGTGTGAAGACTGCATTCCAGTACCCAAATAACTGCCATAATTGGATGGAGCGGTATTATATGTAGATGCAGCGATAGTGTCATCTGGGGGGATAGTAGTACGATCTTTGATCATAATCATAAGCTTGCTGAGCGTATGTTGGCTGGCTAGGAGTTTGGTAATCAAGGGTGGTGGTCGGAAGAGCATGTGGATACCTCTGATATTCCCGTATACATTGTTCTCCCGCTAAAACTGACACACCCTGTCCAACACTAGGGGCAGGAGTGGGAGCAGGAGCAGGAACAGGAGTGGGAACGCGAGGAGTAGCACCAGGTACACAGAACCCGTGAAATCCTCCATTTGCTCGTGGCTTCTTTTTTTGCAGGAGTTTAGCAGATTCCGCGGACCTCTTCCTTTCAAGTGATGGCCTATCTAGCCGGGCAACCCTTTTCTGCAGTGGAGCGAGTGGGTAGTCGATCTCAAGATTGTATTGTTCAACGCAACCGATAACGGCCCTAAGTACTGCGAGTTCTTGAGCATTCTGCATAGGAAAGTATCGGTAAAGTGTGTTACAAAACAGAAGTATCAATGAAGCTTTAACTAGGGCACATGAAGTACCAGTGCACCAGCAGCGTTTCCGAAGCTACCAGGCTTTCCTTGTGAGTTCCTCAAATCCTTCAGATATGTCTTCAGAAGGGGCACAGGAGGGAAGCTTTCAGTAAGCTGAAAGGCATGGATAAAATGCACGGCATCAATTTGTTTCCCAGAGTTGACCAATGCTTCGATAACAACTGCAAAAAAATAGGATCATGATGAGAAAATTCCAAATCCAATTAGAGGTATACACCATTCAAATTGTGATAGTGGCAATAAATTTTTGCAACTCATGTTTGTCCAACAAATAAATATACTACAAAACCTAACACGATCGGTTGACTGGGCACCCTTGAGGAAAAGATGGTCAAGTCTCCGGAGTTCCGGAACTCATCAGGTCAGTCAATTCAAAGAAAACCAACCTGGCATTTTGTGTTAATCCAAGAGAACGGCAGAGCTCAGGTGCCCGCCTCTGGTGAGCAACTGCAAGGACAAGTTTGCAGAGTTCATCTTCGTCAAACTTTGACAGAATCCTAAAAGTAGCAAGGAGCTGCAAGAATGCCTCAGTTTCCAATGATTTTCCATTGGCAGCATTGATGCCCATACCAGCCAACTTAGGCTTCCACTCGTCGGCAATGGCCTTGGCTTGCTGCTTAATTTCAGGGTTCAAAAGGTGATCGGCACCTAGGTCAGCCCTTGCCATTAAGGCGGCCATGGCTTCCATATGTTAGACAATCTTCACTGTATTTGAAAAATAAATTCTGTTTGTATACTTACAGGCCCGGCCCTGAGATTTCCGAGGCCCAAAGCTAATAATCAACTAATATATTTTTGGGGCCCTTCATATTTTTTTTTTTCATTGAATGAAAAAAAAAGAAAAAAAAAATTAAGATAAAAGACAAAATTTGTGTCAAAATTATAAAAAATACTTAGTATTACATTACAACAATTAATAAGTGTCGTTTGATCATCGCTCTTCGTGCATTTTTAGAAGCAAATAAATTAATCATACTTGCATAATCTATTTTTTTGCAAAATAATTTTTAATGAATAACAATGCTAATTATTTTAAATGGGCCTTTCAATTTTTTAATAGGTCAATTTATTTTAAGTTAGTTTGGGTCTTCCTTAATTTTTTTTTTTAAATTTAAAATATACATAATATATTACAATAAACTATAATTGGAGGACCCTTTTTGGGTCTATTTTTAGTGGATTACAATGTTAATTTTTTTGAATGGACCTTTTAATTTTTTAATGGGTCAATTTATTTTAAGTTAATTTGTATTTTCTCTTTAATTTTTTTTTAACTTAAAACATACATAATATATTACGCTATACCATAATAAAAGGGGCCCCCTTTTTTAGGTCTATTTTGAGGGGCCCTAGGCCATGGCTTTGTTGACCAATGCCCAGGGCCGGCACTGTATACTTAACAACAAACGGAATACAGAAGAAACAAAGGAAATGAGAGAATTTGTTTGATTACAAAAATCAAACCAGAAAATAAAATAAATAAATAAAAATAGATTTTATTTTGTTACAAAAACAAAATCAAAATTTGATATAAATAAATAATAAACCAGAAAATAAATTAACAACTTACTTGATTAATTTCTTGAACAAATTTTTGATCAAGTCCAGTGTTTAACATTGTGTCCTTAAGACAGATTCGTCATTTCCATGGTGCTTTTAGAATGTAGACGTCTATCTCCCAGGATAAAATGATCAACAGCAAACAATAGTAACACTACAAATTGTTTATACAACGAACACACTAAGTATTTACACTCTTTCTCACAGAAATTTAATGCAGCAAAATGCAGAGAATTATTGCAGAGGAGAAGTACAAAAATTGTGAATGAAAAATCAATTGAGGGTCTGTCTATTTATAAGAGAAAAAGTGGCTGTTTGGTTTGAATTAAACAGGTGCAAATTTGTTCAGTTTGAATTGAACAGATATGGCACTGTTTGGGTTTGAATTTGAACAGATACTAAAACTGTTCCGATTTAAATTCAAACAGATAAAAACCGGGCAGAATTTTGGTAGAGGAAAAAATCGGACAGATTTTTTTGGGAATTAATTTGAATTCTGGACAGAAATTTTATTTTACCAAAAAATAAAATTAAATTCAAATGCTTTTGGCCCAAAAAGATAAGTATTGGGCCGAACAAGCCCAATCCAACCTCACACCACGTACCCAAGCTTAGGCCCAGCCCGCTCGACTGACCGGAGGCAGCGGCGCACGCGTGTGTGTTTATTTTTGGGTCTAATGGGTCTAGCCCACTTTGCCCATAACCTCCCTCTCTACAAAACTTGGGTGTCCCTCGGGGCCTACCCTAAGTTCCAAACCTAAGCCTTATAAACCCACTCAAAGTATGTCCACCAAATCAACGTGGAACAAGCCTTAAACCAAACCTTTAGGAAATTTCACCAAAAACTCCATTTCCATGGAGCTCACTTTGGCTTCAATTTCCTATTCACCCGATAATGGTTTTGAGCAACCAAACATACCACGTGAATCATAACGCAGCATAGAACGCGTTACCACTTAGACCCACCAAATTTGACGCATGGATCCTACCTAAAAAATAGACCAAAGTTAAGGAAAAATTAGATTTTTCCAAAACTTCAAAACCATTTCTAACACCATAAACATTAGACAAGATCGACGCATGCCCTGATGGGCAACGTCCTTTTTATCCCCTTCTTGTGTAGTGTCATCGGAAGGGTAGAACCCCTCCAGTGAAGCCATAATTAAATGACCCGGTTCGGTTGCACTTTTAAGTGCGACAAAAAGCTCCGCACAAATGGTGGGCATGTTTTTTTGGTTCAACATCGTGTAATCCAAAAGCCCTTTTGCATCCATCTCCTCGCAAAATTGTGTCAGCTCTGGACGAGGCTTAACCTCGCCAGCCACAGTTTTGGCATTTTCACCTGTTCAATTTGGGGAATTCTCCTCCGGGGCATCAAGGATTGCATTTGTATCACCAAGAGAGCTACTTACCATAGTTTCTTTGTCGTCCCCACCATCAATTGGCTCCAAAGGTTCTGGCATGTGATTGGCCCATGCCTCTGCAATGGCAGCAACAGCAGTGTCTTTTAGCTCCTGAATACGATCCAACAAATCTTGGTCTTTAGCAGCAACAGCACCCTCTCTGTCAGCAGGCATTGTGCAAGTCTTGGATTCTTTTTCTTTAAACTCCTTCTCCCTAACTTCAAATTCTTCAATTTTTTTCTTCATCACTGACTCAAGATGGGAAAAGTATTCTTCAATTTCCAACCACTGAACATTATCCTCGGTAGCACCTTTGTGAGCTTCCAGTTCAATGAATGCCTTGCCAAGATGTTCCCTGAGAGAAGTTGCAGACATTCCCACAACTTGATCCTTTTCCACCATAACTATGTGTTAGCGGGTATTTTAATATTATATTGTGATATTGGTTTCCATCAGGTCTTCCTCTAGTCTTCCTAATCTCCCTGACTTCCAAGCTAAGTTTCCTATCCGTTCCTTCCTTAGTAAGCTTTCTTGGTCAAGTCTCTTAACTTATCCACCAAAGCTTATCCATTCTCCAAGTCTCTCCAAGTCTTCCCAAGACTTATCCATTAAGTCATCCAAGTCTTCATCCGTTGCTCCACCAAGAACTTGCCTATTAAGTTTCCTTTTATATATATTGAACTTTGTCATATCTTATATAGGTAGAGGTGAAGAAGTTTTGGTTGTTTGGTTATGTCTTGAGTGAGATTATCAGGCAAATAAAAAAGGGTATGTGTGATAAAGCTTTGGGTTCAACCAATTGTGCAGTATTGGTGAATCATACGACTTAGTCGGGCTATTGTATCCTGGGGGGGACAAGTCAAGGTTTTTCTGCTGCACCGGTGTGAGGCTTTGCCTAACCGCAGAGGGCTTGAATCTCCTTAAAGAGAGTGAGTTTCCCGCGCCTCAGCCCTGATAATAAGTTATTGTAATTTTATTATTTGTATTTTCTGGTGTGTTATTTGTAATTGTCACCAACAATTTTAAGGAGATTCAATTAGCAAAAGTTCATGGAGCCAGTACTAGAGAAGCCCAACGAGAATACCGGCGATCTCAACAAGCCCTTCCGGTTCAAGGGAGCTCATTTCAAGAGATGGAAAGGCAAGGTGCTTTTCTACCTCAGTCTCCTCAAGGTGGCGTATATCCTGACTGAGAAAAATCCAAACAAAGTCCCCACTGAAGAGATGACCGACGAGGAGTATGCTGCTCATCTTGAAAAAATCGAAAAATACAACACAGATGAGTATAAATGTCGATACTATCTTTTGAATTGTCTTTCAGATCAATTTTATGATTATTATGATACTACTTACACCACTGCCAAGAAAATTTGGAAAGCCTTGCAGAACAAATATGACACTGAAGAGGCAGGCGCTAAAAAATATGCTGCAAGCCGTTTTTCCGCTATCAGATGATAGATGGAAAATCAGTGGTGGAGCAAGTTCAAGATTTTCAGATGCTAGTGGCTGAAGTTAGATCTGAAGGCATCAAAATTGGAGATAATCTTGTTGTAGCAGGTATTGTTGACAAACTTCCATCATCTTGGAGGGAGTTTCAGAAGTCAATGCTCCACAAGCAAAAAGAGACGTCCTTGGAGACTCTAATCACACACGGATTCGGGTGGAGGAGGAAGCACGAGGACAAGATGCTCTTATGACACAAGAGCATTCCACTGCAAAGGTAAATTTAACTTCTGGAAATACTTTACCTAAAGGTCGATTTCATAAAAATAGTCATTTGAAGCCAGTTAAGAAAATTTGGAAAAATACTGGAAGGCCACAAAATAAAAATTACCCGAGGCAAAAGAAATGGAACCAAGAACCCCCTTCACAAGATTTGACAAACGTGACATGTTTTGTGTGTGGCAAAAGTGGGCATATTGCTCGAACTTGCAAATTTCGGAAACAACAGTCTCGACCACAGGCTAATGTTACCGAGGAACCATTTGTGGCTATGATCACAGATATTTTTATGGTTCAATCTGTGGAAGGGTGGTGGGCAGACTCTGGTGCCAATAGGCATGTCTGCTATGATAAAGACTGGTTCAAAGATTTCACTTCTTTTAATGAAGAGAAGACTGTTATGCTTGGTGACTCCAGTTTAACCAAGGTGCTCGGGTGTGGGGATGTTGAGCTGAATTTTACCTCTGGACGTGTGCTTGTTTTAAAAGATGTGTTGTACACACCGTCCATGAGAAAAAATTTGATGTCAAGTTATTTGCTCAACAAAGCTGGTTTCAAGCAGACTATTGAATCTGACCAATATGTAATCACTAAAAAAGGCATATTTGTGGGAAAAGGGTATGCCTGTGATGGAATGTTTAAATTAAATGTTGAGAATAAGAAAGCACATGTTTCTGTTTACATGTTGTCTTCTATGAATTTTTGGCATGCTCGTCTATGTCATATTAATAGCCGATATGTGGGAGTCATGAGTAGTTTAGGATTAATTCCCAGACTGACAAATAAATTTGAGAAATGTGAAGTTTGCAGTCAAGCAAAAATAACTAAAAGGCCTCATAAAAGTGTGGTGAGAAATACTGAATTGTTAGAATTAATTCACACTGATTTATGTGAATTTGAAGGAATTTTAACACGTGGTGGAAATAGATATTTTATCACTTTTATTGATGATTTTTCAAAATACACTTATGTATACTTGTTGAAAAATAAAAGTGATGCTTTTGAAAAATTTAAAGAATTCCTTCTTGAAGTTGAAAATCAATTCGGTAAAAAGATTAAAAGATATAGAAGTGATAGAGGCCGAGAGTATGAATCTTTTGGATTCAACTCGTTTGCTCAGTCTTTGGGAATAATCCATGAAACTACTCCACCATATTCACCTGCATCTAATGGTGTAGCAGAAAGAAAAATAGAACTTTAACTGATTTAACAAATGCTATGCTAATTGAAGCAGGTGCTCCTTCAAATTTGTGGGGAGAAGCAATTTTAACTGCATGTTATGTTATGAATAGAGTGCCACATAAAAAAACAAAAGTTACACCTTTTGAGTTATGGAATAAGCCAAATTTGAGATATTTGAGGGTTTGAGGTCGTCTAGCTTTTGTTAGACTTGTGGACCCTAAAAGACCTAAATTAGGTGTGAAAGCTGCCACTTGTGCTTTTCTTGGATATGCAACAAATAGTACAGCCTATAGATTTTTTGATATTGAAAACAAAATAATTTTTGAATCAGGTGATGCAATTTTTCATGAAGAAAAATTTCCTTTTAAATCTAAAAATGGTGGGGGTCAAAATTATCAAGAAAATATTTTATCTGAAACTGGTTCCTCTACTCCTCTTTTACAAAACCAAGATCCTATAGTTTTTGAACCTAGAAGGAGTAAAAGAGCCAGATTAGAAAAAGATTTTGGCCCTGATTATCATGTTTTTAATGTGGAGGAAACTCCATTAACTTTACAAGAAGCTTTGGCATCTCCTGACTCTGTTTTTTGGAACGAGGCTGTAAATGATGAGATGGAATCATTATTATCCAATAAAACTTGGGTATTAGTAGATTTACCACCAGGTTGTAAAACTATTGGCTGTAAATGGGTTTTGAGAAAAAAACTTAAACCGGATGGAACTATTGATAAATATAAAGCAAGGCTTGTTGCAAAAGGTTTTAAACAACAAGCAGATCTTGACTTTTTTGATACATTTTCTCCGGTTACTAGAGTTACATCCATTAGATTATTAATTGCAGTGGCTGCAATTCATGATCTAAAAATTCATCAAATGGATGTTAAAACAGCCTTTTTAAATGGAGACCTGGGTGAAGAAATCTATATGGATCAACCTGAGGGTTTTGTGGAACCCGGTCAAGAAAGCAAAGTGTGCAAGCTAGTTAAATCCCTCTATGGCTTAAAACAGGCCCCTAAACAGTGGCATGAGAAATTTGATTCCTGCATGATTGAGAATGGCTATAAAACGAATGAATGTGATAAATGCATTTACTATAAATCTGAAGAGAATTCACATGTCATTATTAGCCTCTATGTGGATGATTTACTTATATTTGGCTCTAATTTGCATATCATCGTGGAAACTAAAAATATGCTTAGTAGCCATTTTGATATGAAAGATCTTGGTGAGGCTAATTATATTTTGGGAATGAAAATTACCAAAACTTGTGATGGTATATTTCTTGATCAGTCGCATTATGTTGAGAAAATTTTGAGAAAATATAATTTTTATAACTGCAAGCATGTTCTTACTCCTTTTGATCCTCATGTGCATTTATTTCCTGTTGAAAATGATGAGGATGTAATTAATCAAAAGGAATATGCTAGTATGATTGGTAGCTTGCGTTATGCGACTGACTGTACTAGACCTGACATTGCCTATGCAGTTGGAGTACTTAGCAGGTTTACTAGCAAGCCTGGCAGTGATCACTGGCTAGCTATTGAGCGTATTATGAAATATTTATCTGGTACCATAAAATATGGCTTGTTTTATAATAAGTTTCCTGCAGTACTTGAAGGTTACAGTGATGCCGATTGGAATACCTTATCAGGTGATTCATTATCAACCACTGGCTACTTATTTACATTGGGCGGTGGTGCTATAAGTTGGAAATCGAAAAAAAAAACCATTATTGCTAATTCAACAATGGAGGCTGAGCTTATTGCTTTAGCTACAGCCAGTGAAGAAGCAAATTGGTTAAGAGATTTGTTAAATGAAATCTCTTGTTGGGAAAAACCAATTCCACCAATATTGATTCATTGTGATAGCACCGCAGCAATTGGTCGAGTTAATAACCGTTATTATAACGGTAAATCCAGACCTATCAGAAGAAAACACAGTACTGTGAGATCTTATATGAATAATGGCATCATAAATGTGGATTATATTAAATCTGGTGATAATCTTGCAGATCCATTAACTAAGGCCTTAGCAAGAGATAGAGTCTGGAATACATCGAGGGGGATGGGGTTGAAACCCATTGAATATAGCAGGAGCCATGTATGAGGATACTCAACCCAGGGACCAGAGATCCTGTAACTGGGTTCAATGAGAAAAACGATCATATGATGGCCGTGAGAAATGCACCAAATTACTTTTTACCCATCCCTATGATGTAAGTGCATTTATCCTGTAACGTTGTAAAGGTTGAGTTATTAAAAAAAAAAAAAACTCTTAATGAATTTCTGTAGCTCTTATTGAGTGGGGTGTCATAGTTACAGGAGCACCCTTGACAGAATTCACCTATGTGAGTGTGGTAGTGGGGCCGCTACCTATGAGATTTGGGCTAATTCTCAAATACACTCATGAATCCTGGGATCGCACAAGGCCGTAACGTGCTAGCTTTTAAAGCTTTTGTGAACACTTGGAATATTATGTGTGTACAATAATTATTTATTTCCCTTAAGCAGTCATAGTTCAATGCTGAGCATACTATTGACTCTGGAGTAGATATTATTGTTTCACTAATGGAGGTTCAATGCAGAGCACACCTACCATGATGCATAATATCCTTATTTGCCTAATAATCTCAGTTTTTGTTACCTATAATATTAAAATAGGTGGGGGAATGTTAGCGGGTATTTTAATATTATATTGTGATATTAGTTTCCATCAGGTCTTCCTCTAGTCTTCCTAATCTCCTTGACTTCCAAGCTAAGTTTCCTATCCGTTCCTTCCTTAGTAAGCTTTCTTGGTCAAGTCTCTAACTTATCCACCAAAGCTTATCCATTCTCCAAGTCTCTCCAAGTCTTCCCAAGACTTATCCATTAAGTCATCCAAGTCTTCATCCGTTGCTCCACCAAGAACTTGCCTATTAAGTTTCCTTTATATATATTGAACTTTGTCATATCTTATACAGGTAGAGGTGAAGAAGTTTTGGTTGTTTGGTTATATCTTGAGTGAGATTATCAGGCAAATAAAAAAGGGTGTGTGTGATAAAGCTTTGGGTTCAACCAATTGTGCAGTATTGGTGAATCATACGACTTAGTCGGGCTGTTGTATCCTGGGGAGGGACAAGTCAAGATTTTTCTGCTGCACCGGTGTGAGGCTTTGCCTAACCGCAGAGGGCTTGAATCTCCTTAAAAAGAGCGAGTTTCCCGCACATCAGCCCTGATAATAAGTTATTGTAATTTTATTATTTGTATTTTCTGGTGTGTTACTTGTAATTGTCACCAACACTATGCAAATGGTTGGAGAGCTGCACAAAAGATTCTACACAAATGCATTGAGAGAAAGAGAGAGAGAGAGAGAGAGAGCACCAAGAGAAGAGGGGGGAGGGGGGCCACATGCACAAAATATCTGTTATGGAAAATTATTCCCAAAAAACCAAGCCTTAAACATACGAAGGCTATGAAAATCCAAAAAAAAAAAAAAAAAAAAAAAAAAGATGTAAAAGAATTATTCCCAAAATTAATGAGTTGCAAAAATAAAGGTGAAAATTAACTCTTACGTTCTAAATAATTGGCTAAACTTTGGTTCCTACAATATATAAACATTCTTCCATCACAATCCCCATCATACAATTAAGCCATCCATGCTTTAAAACTACACCCTTTTTACCCTAAATTGCTTCATATCATATAATATTTTCAATAAGGAAGCACGAGTGCGGATACGAGTGTGGTACGGGTACGAGTGCAGGTACGCCGATTCGGCAAAACTCAAAAAAAGTATGATACAGGTACAGCTGCAGTACGCTGATATTTTTTTTTTTTTAAATATAATTATGGTTAAAGGATCCAACCTACAAATTAAAATTAAATATCAAAATTAAAAAGAGAACTACTCATTTTCCTATAATTTAAAACCATTAAGCGTTAAAAATAATATTTGTGAAATCTCTCACTTTGACATGTTATGCACTGTGAATTTGTGACCATAATTTATTTTTAAAATCTTTCTTTTTGCTAATCAATTTGCTATTTTTATAGGGTGAGACCAAAGAATAACAGGAGACTAAAGAAAGATTTAAAGTTAATTACCAACAGTAAAGGAAAAAAAATTCTCAATTGGGGCAGGTTGTCAATTGCAATTTGCATAATACATAAAATTGCATCATTTCCAACCACTACTAATCAACTAATACAGTATCAATTTTTAATGTTTTGTGCATAAACTTTAAAAGTTTGTTATGATTAAAGATTTTATAAAGAAATTCTAGGAAGATCTGAAGTAAAAACATAATGCATAATCATACACAGAACTACCCTTTATAGGCCTTGTTATTTTTTTTGTTCAAATTGCTTTTTAAAAACATTAAAATCATTTGCTGATATGCTTATACAATTTATACAGACAGACAGGACAGCAGAGAAACATCAAAATTACTGATCTGCAAGGGCACAAAAAAAAATAAAAAATAATAATTGCTGATCTACAAGGGCACAAAAAAGAAAAAGAAAAAGAAAGAGAAAAAAAAAAAAATTGGCCCTGGCGTACTCGAAACGTACCAACAGCGTACCCATGGCGTACCCACGCCGTACCTGAATGAACCAAATGTACCGGACCCTCTTTTGCCATACCCGGTACGCGTACCGCCGTACCGGTACGCGTACCCGCACCCGGTGAGTACCCGATGCTTGTACGACACTATTTTTGGAGTACCCATGCTTCATAGATTTTCAGTAAACAAATCCCATGTCACCCAAAGTTCTAAAAGATCCTAGCAGCAAAATTATCAAATAAAACTCTAAATAATATAAGAGGAAGACCAGAGTAGGCAAACCAAATGGGACTTTAGTGAACTGCATCCAAGGGCAGAGCATCAACTTAAATAATTTTGCTTAGCATTACAGTAAGACTTTTGTTATTAGTGTCCAGAAAAGTAGAGGAGATAACAACAAATAAAATAAAATAAAAATCTAATTAGCATTGGTCAATGAATTTAATAAGTACTTCTTTTAAAGGAGAAAAGTAAACTTTCTAGAAGCAAAGACAAGCAAGAAAAGAGTGACATTGGCTTCCTACTTATACCATCAAAATCAGTTATTCAGTATGACTATTCAATTTTCAACCGCTCCTAATATCATCACACTTTGCAACCAAAGGAATCACCAGCAACACCACTGCCGCAGTGCCACAGAAGCATATTACCTCACAACAAACACCATGCTAAAAATGGCATCAGCCCCTACCACCATCAAAGTCAACGTTCATAACCAACCACAATAATCATACAAAATCCACTCCACTAACATCTATTATACAACCATTGCGTCCAAAACCACAGCTCACCACCACAGCCAACCCTATTACTACTCTATCAATGCTTTTCATCACCACACCATTGCAATTTTCCAGTGTTATGTGGCATAACAGCTTACAAATGCATTCTCCAGTATTCCCCAACATTCTGGATTTTTGCCCAAACATTTTATTTTTTATTTTTTAAAGGAACGGGCATACGGCATCAATCTTGGAAAGAAAAGAAAAGAAAATAAAATAAAAGAAAAACCACCGCCTAGAACTGATTTGTTTGAAATCTTAAGTCATTTTCTTCTTTTTAATTTTTCAAATTAATCACAAGCATACATGGTAAAACAGCTAAAACTATAACCAATATTTCTAAATTAGTCCAGCATATTATTCTTCTTTACTTTGCAGCCATTATCTCCTAACCTTTCACCCATTTTGGCCAAACTGTTTTTAGACCGTTAAAACCATTTTTCAAAAAGATTTTAGCCATGTATAAATCCAATCATTTCCGTGATATTCAAACTCACTTTTCAATAAAAAAAAAATGTTGCATTTTTTCGGTAACCGAGCGAAGACAAAGTGGGAATGAATAGAGAGGAAGAGAATCCCCTGGAAAAACCTTATTTTCTCTTCAAAATTGGCTTAGCCGTACAAAATAGGGGCTCAGTTGTAGTACTGCTGGATTCAAAGATTTTGATCTTGTTCAAAAAAATTGGAGAGAATAGAGGAAAGCCCATGTAGCTCAGTTGATCGAGCACAAGGCTCTTAATCTTGTGATCATGGGTTCGAGCGACATTTGAGTTCAAATCATAATCTAGGTCTTCTTCATAATCTTCCCAAAATTTTCCCCCAAAATGCCAAATTATAGATTATTAAGATACAACGAATTTGTGATTGATGAATCTGTAACAGTGCTCAAAAAATACCACTCTCTATACCAGTAATCAACCATTCCATGATATAAACAACATTGTTCCCATTGCATTTGAAATTTTAACCATAACAACTGGCCTTGTATTAACTGTAGGACAACACAAGCACACACTATTAACAATGGTCCTAATTCAGCTAAAAATCACTATTACCTCCTGGATCCAAGTATGAGGAAACCAATATATGCCTGTTATTCAAGCACCAAACCACTTGAGTGTGTGCACATAAGGTTCAGAAGTGAGAAGCCTTCAGTTCATTGTTTTTTAGAGGGTAATTTATGTGAAAATTGGGCCGAGCTGGGTAAATGGGCCGTTATGGGCCGTTATACGAAGTACTGAGTAGAATGGCCGTAGGGTTACTCCAGTCTTGAAGAGGCGTGAGGTTAGTCCGGTCCATAAGTACCTATTGTTATTTCGGTCCATAAAAGTAATGTTGTCAGTCCGATCGCCCGGTCGCTATGCTCATGAGCTTAGGCTGGTCGTGGCATAACACTGCTAGTTCGGTCGAACCGGGCTGGGTGTTGGGCATGGTTCCAGTAACCTCATAGTTGGTATGGTTTAAGCAGGAGAAGCTGAGTCAAGGCCATTGAAGGAAGAACCAAAATAGTGATAGTTCGGTCTACCCTATGGCACGGCGTGACCATGCTTACTTCGGTCATAATTGGAGTCCGGCTATGGTAAAACCATCTCACTTGGTTTAAGCAATGAGAGGGGTGTGAAAGGATAAGCATTATCCTTCAAGAGTATGAATCCTAGGAGGACTCTACATGGAGGAGTAAGAGTCCTACTAGGATGGTGCCACACGAAACCTATAAAAGCTCGCAAAAATCACCTATGGAGGTAACACAACTTTGTTTTCTGAATACACAGAGCTTTTGTCTATCTGTCAAGCTTACTGACTTAGGCATCGGAGAGGTTTCCGGCACACACCCGCCGGCTAGCTCACGTTCGTATTTTCAGGTGATAAAGCGACGTCATACAGAGGAACGCAGATTTGATCAACAGGATTATACGAGAAGGTTTATTTCTTTCCCGTACAGTTTTCATGTATTTACCAGAAACAAGTTCACCCCAAATGATAAATATAAAACACCCATCAAAACAAGTTCTGGCCTTTTTATTATCATCACCTTTATTTCTCCACATTAGTCAACAATTGTGGGCCTTTTGCACCCATTAATCATTGTTACTGCACCCAACTCAGTGGTTTCCCCCTCTCATACAAATTATATATAATTATATATATATATTGATAAATACAATTTACATATTATCTTATACAAAATTATAAAGCAATAGTATTCACACTATTTTAAACTTTACATTCTTTTTTTTGTGATTTAATCTCTCACAAAGGGAGTGTAAGAGATATAAGTGAAGTATAATTGTCATTACTTATTTTATAATATATGATATATTTGGCAACCACTAGTTTTATATAGGCATCTTAGAGCATCTCCAGCCAAACTCTCAAATTTATTGGTGTCAATTTTCTTTTGAAGACTTAGGTAGCAATTTGGCATCTTCAAAATTGACATTTATGAAGATAATCAAGTCTCCAACCAATGTGTCAAATTTACTATTTTAAAATTTCATTTACTTTAGTTTGTGTTTTTATTTTTTTGGACAAAACCCACTTAATGTGGCTGCCCAATAATAATAATAATAATAATAATAATAATAATAATAATAATAATAATAATAACTGACATCTCTCCCTCCCATATGTCAACTTTGTCACGGGGATGGCAATGTGTCAAGGTGCGCCCATCCAAAGGCCAACACCTTGAGGCCACACACATTTGTTTCCTTTGGAGAGCCAAAGATATGCCTAAGAAGTTGTTGGTGCAAGGGCAAGCAAAGGCCCAAGGCATAGTGCGAGATTGTCCAAGACATGCCATGAAGCAAGCTAGCCACCAAGTAGCAACTTTAAGCCAACTTTTAGAGGGTCAAATGTAATCTTTTTGCCTTGTAAATTTTTATGTAAATACCTTAGTATTAAAGGTGTTTTGGGACCAAGAGTTGTAATTTTTCTATTTTTGTAGAATTTTTAAAAATTCATTATGACTCCTCAAATATAGTGGATGTTTCCTCCTGCCAGTTAGGAAATTGCTTAACAAGCTATATATAAGGAGGGGGTACCCAAGTGTTGAACCAGACCACTTGTATCTTTAATGTACCCCAACCTAGCTTATGATAAGGCAACTTTTGTAACACTTTTAGTGCATTGTTCAACTATTGTAATGCCTTCTTTTGAGTAATGAAAAGTTCATTTCGCCTTTAAGTTGTGCAAAGCCTTTCAATTGTTGCTTACTTTAATTTTAGCTTGTTGATTGCTATTTTGTGGCTTGTCTCCAAACTTGTGGCTCATCAACTAAATTAATATTGTGTTTACTTGTCTTTGCAAACCTTTTGAGCTTCATTGGCGGGCTAGTGAAGAGAGTTAACTAACGCCACACACAATTGCATATCTTTATCAAGGCTTCCGTATTGCCAGTGTGTGACACAATGCCAAATGCAACCTAGACAAAGGACATTTTGGTTGGAACTTGTACAGACGTCAAATATTGCACTTTAGGTTGCAACCAAAGATTTGAAATCTTGGTTGTATATGCTCTTGCCATCACAATATGTTTATTTTAAAATTTACATAAAAAAGTGGACCAATTTCAACTTTTTTTACAAACTACGTGAAAGCGTGGTTAATAAACACATTTCTTTAAAATAATGTTTAATATAATTGCTAACAACATTTTAATAAAATACGTTATACGTTGTTAGTGATCAGACTTTCTTTACACTTTGATTTTTAAAAAACTTCTACTTTATATCTAACTTCAAAATACTTTTAGAAAACATATTTAATAATCACACTTTTACAGTTAAAAAAGAGCCTACTTTTTAAATAACTTTAAAAAATGTGCATTATAGTAATAGACGGTTTACGTATGTGTAATCCATCACTTATTTGTTTGTTCAAATTCTGAAAACATATTACACTACTGTAGGAGTTTTACGGGTTCAATTGTGAATTTTTTTGGTTGAATTGTTATTGGTTTTTTTTTATGCAATTTCACATCCATACAACACTGCTTTAGTTACTTTATGATGTATCAAGATTTTGCATGCCCCATAAACCAAAAAAAAAGTCAAATTACACAAATAGTCCATATAATTTGAGACGTGTATCACTTTAGTTCCTGACTTTTCAATTATGACACATTTGATCCTGAATTTTGAATCTTATTCCAAATAAGGATAATTGAAGATATCATTAGATTTTTCAAGGGTAAAATTGTCAATTTGATAAAATATAAATTAATTTAACAAAAATAAATATCAAACAAACACTACAACAAAAACATACTTTAGTGACACTACACTAGTAGCATATTTTTAGAAAATGTCACAAAAATGATATTTAGTGGCACGTTTTTTAAAAATGCCACAAAACGACAAACATAAAAGACTCTAGTGACATTTCAATAAACAGTGTCACAAAACTACAACAAAAGCACACTTTAGTGGCACTATACTAGTGGCATGTTTTTAGAAAATGCCACAAAAATAATATTTTGTGACACATTTAGATAAATGCCACAAAACCACAAACATATAAGGCTCTAGTGGCATTTCAATAAAGAAATGTCATATCAATTTTATGGCATTTTATAAAATAATGACACAAGAAATTTTTTTAGTGACATTTGTCAACAGATGCCACTAAACTTTAGTAGCAATGACATTTTTTAAAAAATGTCACTAAACTAGGTAGGTGCAAGCTACTTTCTATGGCATTAGGTGAAAAGTGTCATAAACAATATTTTATAGCATTTTGAGAAATGCCACTAAGCTAAAAATTTTCCAACCTATCTAATGGCATTTTTTGAAAAAACAAAAAATGCCAATATATTTTCAAAATTTATTTCAATTGCTTATAATTATTGGGTAAATTACATCAATAATCCTTATATTTTGTTGTTCTACATAGTTTTAATTGACTAAATTTTGACACTTAATTTTAGATTTTACGTAAATTTAGTTCAATTGATGTAAAATCTTTAGGGTCTTTGATAGAAAATTTTCATTAGATTGGTTAAGATTAAGCCACTGAATTGACCAAGTATTTTGTTTTATTCCTAAAACGATGACAGGTTTCATGTGTCATAAAAAAATGCTATCAATTGGATTAATTTGAGACAAAATAAAAAATTCAAGGTTAAAATCGATTCAATTGAAATTACGAAGACTAAAATCACATAATAGCCAAAATAGAGGGACTAATAGTGTAATTAGCCCTAATTGTTAGCATTTGTTAATGACTAAGTGACATATGCCATTTTTTTAGAGATAAAATAATAAATTTGCTCAATTCGTTGAGTTAGCCTCAACAAATTCAGTAATCATTTTTTATCAAAAATATTAACTGTATTATTAATTACACTAAATTGACACAAAATTTCAAATTAAAGTTACAATTAATTTAATAAAAAATATAAGGTCCAATATTAATATTTACTTTTATATTTAAAATATCAACAAACTCATTCTCCACTAGTTTTTTTTTTTTTTTCCTTTTATGTTATACAACAAAGGAAATAACCCAACTGAAGAAACAAATCAAATTTGATACAGCAAAATCCGCATACCAAATCGACCTAGAGACCGAGCAGCAAGTCCAAAAATTCTGAATTTGGTGAAGTAAATTTGATTTTGGCTGGTCAAAGAGGCGGGAGCCAAATCATGAAGCAAGAGTTTATCATTCTAAATCTTTCATTCCATCCTTATCTATCATCTACACCACAAATTCGCGGTGTTTTCATCTTCTACGATCAGAGTTCATTAGGTATTCGTTCTCTCTTTCTCACACTCATCAAACACACACAATACCTCTATCTTTCTCACTTATTTATGATCTTCTTGTTTTAGGCATAAAACTTGATACAATCTGAAAATCTAATTTTGTAACTCATGAATTTATTAGTTTTCATCTTTTAATATAAAAGGTTAGTTGTAATTTATTATTATTGTATTTATGTTGTGAGAAACCACCAACGTCTCCCAGCTGTCCGGTAAAGAACTGAGCAGTAGTACGGCTTGCATTTCATCATCCAACCGCATCTTGACGGTTGCAAGCTGATTCACCAGATTTTTGAATTCACTGGTGTGCTCAGCAATAGACACGCCATTTTTTAACTTCAAATTTACTAGCCTTCTCATCACCAAGGCTTTGTTTCGGGCGGTCTTTGACTGGTACATGTCGCTTAACATTGTCCAAAGAATATAGGCATCTGTCTCTTCGGCAATATGATGGAACACACTGTGATCTATCCATTGTCTGATACAAGCGATAGTCTTGCCGTTCATCTTTATCCAGTCATCATCTTTTACTCCTTCAGGTTTAACCCCCTTTATAAAAATGGGATCATGCAAGTCTTTTAAAAATAGGATGTCTTCCATCCGTGGCTTCCAAATTGCATAATTGGAAGGAGTTAACTTGAACATAGAACCTGAAGGCGACGGTGATTCCCCCATCTTCCAGAAATTGATCTCTGTCTGAAAAATAGGCTTTGCTATAAAGTCCGGACTACTCAAATTAGCCCGAAAAACACTTCGGATTGTCCAAAGACAAACTGAAAAATTTTTGAAATCTGATTTGCAAAATCTGACCGTACCGATGTGTCCAGAATACTCCAAATAGTTGAAAACCACTATTGGATCGCCCAAATCGGACTCAGAATGACTCAGATCGAGCCAAAACAGTTTCGACGGTTCTGATCTGCGGAATCAGGTGCGCCTGCGGAGCACCGGCTGATTTCCCAGTCAACGGCGCGGGCGGCTCGGCGGCTCAGGTCAACGTCGGCGCGGCTCGGGTCAACGGCTCGGTCCACGGCTTGGTCAACGCTGATGACGTGGCGCAGACGTGGAGGCTGACGTGTTGATGACGTGGAGGCTGACTGGACTCGTCTTCCTCCCTGGGCGCGCGTGAAGGCGCGTGAGTTGTCTGGAAGTGACGCGCCGGCGACTGATCGGCGCGTGACGAGTGAGAGCGCGTTGGGACTCTTCTGGAGCTCGGTTTTGCAGTTCTGGACTCCTCTCCTCGAGCTCTTCCTTCTGGTATGCTCAAAACTGAATTTCGAGCAAATTGATTTCTGGGCAGTTTCGGATTTTTGTTCCGAAACGCAACCGAAATGGCTCTGATACCACTTGTTGTATAAATTGAGGTGAGGAGGAGGGGTTGAGATTAGAACAACAACAAGTAGTGTTGAGCAAACACAGAGAGACTTGAGAGAGTGAGAGTGTATGTGAGGAAGAGTGTTGTAATCTTTTTCTCCGGATAATACATTACTCTCCGTGGACGTAGACAATTGCCGAACCACGTAAATATTGTTGTGTTCTTGTGTGGTATTAATTTCTGGTGTCCGATAGGCCTAACAGTAGCAAAGTAGCAACACAACATTTTTCGTTTCTGTTTTTAGGTTCTGAACCATTCACTTCCATTTTGTTGCATTTATATCGTCCTCTAAATCTTAATAAATTTTTGTGGACCATTATTGATGTGCTCACGTGATCATAGCTTTCTATAGGCTTGTCTAGCTTCAAGACTATATGGCCCATGTATGGGCATCCAGTTCACATTTTGGTATAAATATAGTAGATTAATGTGTTTATCATACGAAAATTTAAATGCAAAGCACTTGAGTTTATTTGAACAAAATTATATTAATATAAGCATGTAACCAGTCCAGTGATCACAAAATTATACAAGTTAGACAAATACCTGATTAAAATCCCCAGTATGGTAGAGCACTACAGCCAAAAGACTATATGCGCCTGCTGTCATTCGATGATAAGGGCCACAGACTGACACAAGCTTTGAGAGTGCCTTCAAAATTCAATACAGAATATTGGTGCAAATAAATATTGAATTCATAAGAGAACTATTACATAACTACAAAAAAAATAAATAAATAAAAAGGAAAAAAAAGAAAGCAATTTTCGATACCTTAGTGCCATGATTGACAGCATCCTCCAATTTTCCTTTATCCAAGGAAGTCTTGGATGATTCCAACAATGTACGACCATCCGCAGATGAACATGCAACATGCTGTAGAAAGTATCCAAATTTTCCGAACTTACTGAAAGAGCTTACCAAAAATTCAACATGTGAGTTCTGAAGTGAATTATCTATGTATTGTACCTTGTATACGGGGACCATGCTTATAATATCTGACTTCTTGAAGGGGGTTGCAGAGACCATATCATAATCCCTGGGGACAAGCTCAAGTCCAACCTGATGAAAGACAACTCCTTTTAAAATTACTGTATAGAAAATAAATACGGTTTAAGGCACGACCTCCAATTCCTCTAGAGCAAAAAATCATACCTTATGGCAAAGCCCACGAAGAATTGCAAACTTTCTCAGATCCTGTTGACTCTCAGATTTCCACTGCCACCCAAACCTCTTCAGAAGGAATGTTTCCACCCACTTCCATTAATATATATGTAGCAATGGAGGTCGGTGGGACCCTTGAAAATTTGCATTCTCCCCATGCATTGCATGTCATGGTATATGGCTATCCAATCTCTAGTAATAAAAAATAAAGGAATTCCTTGGAAACTAGGAGACATCGAAACCTAAAAGGAAGCCAAATAACAAATTTTATCCCATAAGCTATCCTCAGAGATTCTTAAGTTCCTCTCCAACAAATATCATTCAAAGTGCCACACAAATTACACATCTCCAAAGAACCTGTGCCTTCATATTAGAACCAATGCCCATAAATTCAAAGCAAAATTGTACAGAAGAAGGTACCACCCCATATACCTTCACAAAATCTAGCACTCTCCACCATAGTGTTGATGCCACAGGACAATGAAAAAATAAGTGATCATTACTCTCCTTGTCCCTTTTACATACATGACACACTATTGCAGATATAAATTGCAATTTGGTTTTCTTTTTTGAATCATTTCATTAGTATTAAGTTTGTTGTGAACCATAGTCAATGCAAGATCTTTTATTTTGAATGGTACATTTGCACTACCAATAAACTTATGGGGATCAAAGAGTGGTACATTTGGATCATTGTTTATAGTTTTGTTTAGTTTTGGTGGTTGTGCTGTTTGGTTGAGCAGGAAGAAAAAAAAACTTCAAAGAAATAAGTGAAGCATTTGAATCTTTAGCTAAATTGAAAATGGAGGATAATCAGCTGAGAAGTGAATTTGGTCTAAAATCCCTTGCAATAATGAAGGTCAAATGATATATATATATATATATATATATATTTCAAGTGCTGGTACTAACGATCTTGTTTCTGTATCGATTTATAAATCCTTTCCAAGGCACTGCCGGGGGCGGAATGTATGCAATTGTATGTAATATGATAGTTTTACTATATTTTTTTGTGTATTGGCACTGCAAAATATAGAATGTGATGATTTTACTATACTTTTAATATATTGCCAATGTATGCAATTGTATGTAATATGATAATTTTATTATATTTTTTATGTATTGGTACTGCAAAATATAGAATGTAATGATTTTACTCCAATTTTATTTCATTTTTCCTCAAAAAAAGAAAAAAAATAAGAAGTATCCTAATCAAAACGAAAGGATCAGAATGGTGTCCTGTACTTGTACCCTCATCTTATATTGACATGGGCACTTCAACGAAATTGAAGAGTCCAAATAACATAGGGAAAGACTAACATAGGGAAAATAGGTTGAAAGCTAACTTAACCTAGAGTTTGGGACTGAACACTTTGTCAAAGCTTTGTTAAAAAAAAGGTTTTGTTCCATTTTGAATGCTCCCTTCATATAGTAGGATCTGGGTTACCCCACTTTTCCTGGATGAAAGGAACTGAAACTCATATCTGGTTCTATGATTAGTTTAGGCCATTATAAAATCTTCTTTTGATTGTCACCTGATTATATTTTATGGTTTAATTCTTTGGAATAAGAACAAGATAACTGGAACATCTATTTTGTATATTTTGCAGAAACGAACTTTTAATTCTGCTTTATTTTGCAGGGTCTGCATGCCATTAATTTAGGAGACAGTGGGTTTATAGTGGTTAGAGATGGATGCACCATTTTCCGATCCCCTGTGCAGCAGCATGATTTTAACTTCACATACCAATTGGAGAGTGGAAATGGCGGTGATTTGCCTAGCTCTGGTCAGGTCAGTTACTGCACTTAACTTTTGTGCTGCTCACTTAGTGCAGAAAGTTTCTGTTTTGGTGGATTTGCAGATTCTATATTTGTGATGGCATAAATTTGGTAGTTTTATTCTAGATTGTTTGCAAGTGATGTTAATGGATCATCTGTTCAATTCAATGCTCCTGGAGATTTTATTCCCCTCTTTCCCGGAACCACCAAAAGTGCCCTACTCTCTTTAGTGAGTTGCAGAGTTTTGCACCGAGTCTGTTTCTCTCGTGAGTGAAACATTGCGGAGTCTGGGATTTTTATCGTCCCTGCTTGTGCAAGTGGAATCCTTGTTGGCATTGGGACTTTTTTGAGAATTTGACATATCATGTTATGATAATGAATTTGCATTTGTGTGTTATCTGGTTATATAATCTAATATTCTGTGGATGTTTTGAGTCATCATTCTAATTCTCAACCATTGTTGGTTTTTAAAATTCTCTCCATTGAGTCACTTTTCCTACTTGAATGCATCGTTGACTTTTCTTGCTAGCTTCTCATTTATTCTGGAGTGACCCTGAAACTGACTAGTAGCTTTTTCCTAACCTGACTAGTAGTTCTGCTATACATTTCACACAAGAACCACAGGATCATTTTCAATCAGCAATTTTGGTTGTATAGAAACAATTTCAGTAACTGATGTCAACCAAACAAATGCCATGCAAAGCACAGAATAACACAAGGCATGATGTCTCAGCAATTATTCAAAAATTTACCTGATTGAATATGGAATTGATAAACAACCGATGTGACCCGTGTTTGATACAGGTCTTTACAATTCCTGTTGCTCCAGGAGATGTTGTAATTGCTGGCACTGATGGACTCTTTGACAATTTGTACAACAATGAGGTTACTGCAGTGGTGGTTCATGCCATGAGAGCTGGCTTGGGGCCCCAGGTTACAGCTCAGAAGATAGCAGCGCTGGCTCGCCAACGAGCCCAGGATAAGAACCGTCAGACTCCTTTTTCCACAGCTGCCCAAGATACTGGATTCTGTTATTATGGTGGCAAGCTTGATGACATCACCGTCATCGTTTCCTATATTACCAGCACCAGAAATGTATGACTCTCTCTCTCTCTCTCATGCGCACACATACATCCGCATAATATAGGTAATTATTTATTTATTTATTTATTTTATCAGCAACAAAAAAAGTATTTTATTAGAAGGAGAGAAAAAATACAAACAGGAGGACAATGAGTCTGCCACAATAAATAAAAACAAAAGAACAAAGGAAATCAATGCCTCAAAACTACACATCACACTGCTATCCAATTTCTAGAAATCAAAAGAAAGGAATCCCTTTAAATGGAGAGAAAACAGAAGCCCAAAAGGATGCCAGGTGACATTCTATCCCATAACTACTCTATGTACTCGAACTTGTCTTTGAAAATCCTAGCATTTTGTTCCAACCATGCAAGGTGTTACAATTCCACAAAGCTTTCGCTTTCTTGTTACAACTGAAACTCTGAAAGTCAATCAAAATCCTTTGGGCATGGTTTTGATAATTGTTAATTGGTGTCTTTGGTTGTTATTGATTCTTTAAGCTATTATTTGATATAGTCTATTATATAATTTGTTGTAGTGTGGTGAATCAATTAAGTGATTAAATCATTTGGTATCTACTAGAAAAATGAATATCACTTTCAGTTGTGATCATCTTTACTCTCGTACTTTGTACTAGTTTATTTTTTAAATATTATTTATTAATTGTAAATATATAATTAATTAAGTAATTAAATCTTGATTTACAGGTGGGAGATATAGTTGTTCTAAAAAGTATCACTAGGCCAACAGAAACAGTTGCAATCGGAGTACTTAAAAGCACAGATGCATCTAAAGAAGTAGAAGGAGAAGAACTATGACCTGACTATTGGGGGTACATGTTCCAGTGCCAATCAAACTTAATGAGAGCTTGATTAGATCATATAGACTTGTCAAAACAGTTGGACAAGCTATTGGAGCTCATGTTGCTTGGCCTGCTCCATTTGTGGTATATTTCTTTCGTAAATAATAATTTCATTAACAAATTTATATTAACTTAATATAGTGTCAATTACCTTTATAAGTTTATCTTTTGGATGCAGATTTCGCAAGTTATGGATGCTAGCCGAGAATATTTATACAAGTGAGGTTGAGAGTTTAGGAATTGATTTTGTTTTGATAATTTGTCTCTCTGGAATATAGATGTCACTATGGCTTTTCAGAACTTATGGTTGGAATAATTTTCTTTTTAATTTTTTTTGCTTTAACTTTGTTAGTGTAGTAGAATATTTTATAATTTCGGCAAGGGATTTTTATTGCAATATAAATAAATTTATATTTCAATAATAAATAATTGATTGTGGTGTATTTTTTTTTTTTTTTTTTTTGATGTGATGATCTTATGGTGGTAATATTTGTTTATTGTTATGAAAATATTAAAGGATGAATGGATGTCAAATTAATATAGGATGTGGCGATTAATATTCAATTGCTTAAAAAATTAATTCAATTTTTACACGCATTTACGTATGCTTAGTTGTAGCTTTTAAAAGTATCAATGAAAAGAACATATAAGTGACATTTTGTAATAGTGATAGTAGTTTTGCAAAATGTCACTAAAATAAGTTTCAATGTCACTTATATCCATTTAATGACACAAATGAATTGGATTTAGTGGCATTTATATCAATTGTAAGATAACAAATGTCATTAAAAATTCATGTAGTGGCATTTTTTAAATTGCAAGTCTTCTTTAATTGTACTTGATAGCGTCACGAATAGTGTCTACCATGACATTAAAGTGTCACTGAAAGTGTGTAGCCTTGATGGTGTAATGGCATTTAGAAATGTCACTAACTCTTTTTTTAATGGCGCTTGATAGTGTCACAAAGAGTATCTATCATGACATCAAAATGTCATTAAAAGTTTTTAGCCATGATGGTGTAGTGACACTTGCAAATATCTACCGTGGCACTAGTATTTACCGTGGCACCGGTAGAAATGGCACTTGTTCAAAATGCCACAAGACTAAAAAATGTCATTAGAAGAATAGTTTTGTGGCACTTTCAAATGTCACTAAACTAAGAAAATGTTGTAGCCTTATATTTTTGAATTTTTAAAAATTATTTCTATCTACTAAAAATAAAATTATGTAAAATTGATAAATCTTTTAGACATTTATTTATTTTTTTTACCAAATTAATTTTTATTATGTGTTTGGATGATGATCATGTAAAATTAATTTTAAAAAATTAATCATGTAATTTTTATTAATTTTACATAATTTTATCATTGGTGGATAAAAATAATTTTAAAAAAATTAAAAATATTTTTTTGACATTTATTTTTGTCAAATTAATTTATATTTTATCAAATTGATGATTTTACTCTTGAAAAATCTAATGATATTTTCAATTGTCCTTATTTGGAACAATATTCAAAATTCATGGTCAAATGTGTTACAATTGAAAAGTCAGGGACAAAAGTGGCACAAGTCTCAAACTATAAGGACTATTAGTGTAATTAACCAAAAAAAAAAATATCTGGAGCCGTCACTGGGTGTTGCTAGGAAGAGCTAGGATCCTGATCACTTGTTTGGATTACCAAAAAGGAGAGAAATAAGAAAAAATGGAAGGAAATAGAGAGAAAATGTTCTCTTATAACCCACTGCTCTCCAAAATCAGAGAGATTGTGAGAGAAAAGAAACAAATAATTACTAGTTTTACATAATACCAAACATGTCCATCTAATACTAAAGAAATAAAAACATAAAAAAGTTATTTTGTTAATATAACCTATAAAAATTTATTTCCTTTTCTTTTATATTAATTTATTCAAATAACATTGGAGAGAAATTTCTCTCCAACTTAACCAAACAAACAAGATGGAGAGAAAACCCAATTTTTTCTTCTCTTTTCTTTTCTTAAAAAATCATTCCTCTTCTTTTTATCTCCTAGATTCCCAAACCTGGTATAAAAATACAGTCTGACCTAAAGTGTGTAAATCTTCCTCATAGGAAACAAGTACTCAAACCACAATGTTCAATTTCCCTCGCTCAACAATTAAACAAGGCATTACAAAGAAAAATAGCAGAAACAAGGCATTACAGAGCATAAACAACCACAGGGCTTGCAGAGAAAGTTGAAAACCCTAATCAATGCAAAGTAGGAGAGAAAACAATGGCTTTGTTTGGGAAGTGGGTTGGCTTTTTGGCTTTTTGACTTTTTTTACTATTTTAGCATGGGGCTAAAAAGCCTGGTTTGGAAAAGGCTTTTGGCTTTTTTAGCTTTTTTGTAAGAGAAAGAACGTAATGATTATAGGTTAGATGTGATGTTTTGTCTTATTGGACTAAAAAACCTATTTTGTTTTTTGTGGCTATTTTAGCCAAAAAAGTTCCAAAACCAGCTTCCCGAACATAGGCAATATATATATATATATATATATATGTAGATATAGCATACCTCGGTATGTGCAAACAATCTTCAGCTAAGAGGAGCACAAAAACCCTAGAAATTCTGTTCTTAGAGAGAGTTCGGTAGTGTTTCATAGAATTTTCTAGATATGACTTGAGAATAGAGAGCTATTTTGAGTTTGTGAGTTTTGGAATTATGGTTTGAGCGTGAAAAATTTGTTTGGTTATGAATTTTGAAAAGAGTTTTGAATTGAGTTTGAAATAAATGATATGATTTATGATATTTAATTTAAAAACTTACCTGTAGACACCCTATTTTTGACCGACCTCAAGGCTTAGACGTCATCGTTTGTGCATTCAATGATTGTGTTTGTTTGTGCTCGTTTTGAGTGCCCGAAGTTCTCGGCGGAACACCGTGTCTTTAAGCCTCTAAACCCTTTTTGTTTTGTGCTTGCTTTTTGGACCAAACCTTGGTGCCTCTTGCCTAGAGGGGGGGAAGGGCCTTGTCGGCCACTTTTTCCCCTTGTTAGCCACTTAAAGTGGTCGGTCGACTAGGGGAGGTGGCCGACCGGCCACCTAGAGTGGCTGACGGCCATTTTTTTCCTTTTTCAGATATTTTATTTGCCAGTTATGCCAGTTGTTGATCACTGAGTGCCATCTCCATACACGTATATAGAGGGATGAATGCAAGCCTTTGGCTTGCATTTCTATATAATGGGGGGTCTCTCTCCCATTTAAGGGGTTACAAAAATTTGTGAGCAAATTTCCTCCCTCTCTCTCTAGAATCCTCTCTCTCTCTCCCTATTTTGTGCTTGAAAGTGAGAATTCTCTACACTTTTGTTCTAGGACCCTTAACTAAACACCTTCATCTTGGAGCTGAGGTTCTTGGAGGCCTAGTTTGAGTTCTTAAGAGTGGTTTTAGCTCAGAATTGTTGCTATTTTAGTACTGTGCTTCAAAAGTATAAGGCTTACCTCATTTAAGCTTTGTTTTAGTTACTTGTTTGGCCACCTTTACATGTTGTTTTGAGGTTGGTTTTAACCTCTGAAATCTCTTCTTTTCTTTTCTTTTTTATATGGTTTAAAGTGATGGTTTGAGGTTTGTTTTGGCGTAAGGGGTGGTCCACCTTTTTGTAGCTTGTTTGCTAAAGTGTTGTGCCTTTTTTTAAAGCTTTTAAAACAACTTTTTTTGGCCTTTTAGCCACTAAATTTCAGGGGAATTTCAGTGGTAAAAACTTGGTTTTGTGGTCCAAAATAGGAGGGGGTGGGCTCCCCTCCTTATGTTTTGTTTGCAAGTGTAGATAGCCTAACATGTGAGCATGTTTTTCTACCTTTTTGTGACTTGATCTCAGCATGTTTTAGGCTCTGATTTGGCCTACTTCAGCTCTGTTTTGGACTGCTTTGACCATATGAGCCTTGTCTTGCATGGTTATAGTGCATGTGCCTTCACTAGCTTAGTGTTTTAGGCCTTTAATCATGCTTTGCTTGAGGTGATTGCATGTTGTAGTATCATTTAACATGTGATTTCAGTGTATATAACTCTGTCACACTCTCACTTACTTCACTCTTTCATTGCTTTTGAGAGTTGTGTTTTGTGTCTTGTTTGCGAGCTAACAAATGAGCATGTTTTTATAGCCTTTTGTGCTTCAATCTCAACATGTTTTAGCCACTGTTTTGGCATGTTTAAGTTCTGTCCAGAGCTGGTTTGGTCATTTGAGCTTTATATTGCATAGCTATAGTGTAGTGCTTTTCACTAGCTTAGTGTTTTTGGCTTTTGAACATGTTGTGCATGAGTTGCTTGCATGTTGTAGTATCATTTTTCATGCCATTTCAGCACTGAAATATCTGCAACCTCCCTCATTTCTTCACTTTTCCATTTGTTTTGAGGGTTGGTTAACCTTAAGGTTGTGTTTAAGCTTGAGATAGAGCTTGTGCTCAATAGTTTTAATCCTTTTTTGAGGGTTTCTACTAACCAAAGGCATGATCTCTCTCATGTCTTAAATCATCCTTCGGTTGACCTTTCTCTTATTAGAGGATAATCACTTTAGACTAATCGATTAAAGGACTAATCGTAATGTAAAATGTGTAAATAAAACATGACAAGTAAAACTTGAGCAAGTTAAGCATGTTGTGTTGCAATGCATGTGTTTGGATCAGACGTTAATCCAAACACAAGAAATGTGGGACGTTTCATACTCAAAGTGATGAAACGTGTCACGTTTCTTGGTCGCCGTCACCCTTGATCATGCATGATAGAGTGGTGGTTCTTTGAATCTTATTTATGCATTCATTAAGCTTGTACAAGCTTGGTTCTCTAGCCATCATGCATTGAAAATGTTTGATTGATGGCTTGAGAGCCAAGAGCTACACTCCTTTGAGCTTGAGAAATGATAAGGAGTGTAGCAATACACACATTCCTTGAAAATGCTTTGTTTTGCTTCTGTTGCTCTCTGTTGCAGCAAAAGCAGAAATCTAGAAAAATAGGTGGTCGACCGGCCACTTAAGCTAGTCGACCGGCCAGTTGTTGTGGCCGACAACCACTTTTTGTAGCCGACCGGTCACCAGTCAATTTTTGCACAAAAGTGTTCCTGTGTTGGAGCAGAGGCAATCTGGAAGTTGGTACAATGTTCACAGATCAAAGCAAGTGCAAACAGAGGCAACCGATGGCAAGGCGATGGATTTTCGGGAGGAAGCCAACCGAGCATGCATGCATCCCTCGTCTTCGAGGCCATTTACTTGCTTTATTTAAATTGCTTTACTAGTTAGTTAGCGTAGCTAATTGTTCAATTCAAGTGTTGTACTTAATTAGCTTAGCATAGCTAGTTATTCAATTGTGTTGTAATAATTAATTAGCTAGATTAGTTAATTAGTTTTGGTTTGTAATAATTAGCTTTGCTTAGTATAGCTTAGCTTATTCATTCGGACCCTCCTTCGCGAGGGCACAATGTTGTAATAAGTGTGCGTACGTGTGTGCATGTCTTCCAACCCCACTTCTTTCTCCCTTTTATTTATCCGCTTTCGATGGTTAGATTAGGGACATTTTCGATTAGCATATCTTATGCTTTGCATGTTTGCATCATTTATTTGTTTTGCATGCACCGAGGCTCGGCGCATCATTCAAACTGCATTGTCAATTCAATACTTTTTTTGAATGTGTTTCAAAGCATGCTATCAAAGTGTTGTAAATGCCATATTAGTAGTTGAGCCTATTAGTTACATTATTACATGTGTTGCATTAGGCATCTTGTATAGTTAGGATCATGCATTGTTTTTAACTGGCTTTTATTTTGGCTTGGAGTACTCGGTGAGCTTTTACGCTTTAGCATATTGCATGAGTGTGAGTGATGCCATGTTTATGCATGCTTGCCATGAGACTATGCACTTATATGCTAAACTGCATAAATACTTGTGGATGAAGGTTTTGTTACTTGAATTGGAACAATTTGACAAATGTGAGTTTTAAGCCCACTTTGCGAAGTGACAAATCATGTTTTAAGCCCATCATGATTGGTGGCAAATCCACGCTTTAGCCCACTTGAGGGTGGCAATTTCAAACCATTTTCGAAAATAAACACGAGTTGATTTGTTCCAAGTCTTGTGACTTAGTTTATACTTGCTTGTGTGCGTCACATAGTAAAGTTAGCTAATAATTAGGATAAGAATACATGAGGTTTATCAAACAACATATCATGATTAGTAGAGGCCAATCTTTGATCGGGCGAGTGGAGGTGCTCATTTCAGGACCTTCTCCTCTCGTACCCAAGTTCTCGAGCCGAGACAACTTTGGTAATGACGGACACGTGGCCTTTGGCACGAGTCAGGTTTCCTAAATTTCCCAAAAACAAAATATTTAGGTGGCGACTCTGTAATCTGGCAAAATAGTCCAGTTTTGGCATTATTTGATTCAAAATCGATTTTCCAAAATGATTTGTCGGATTGGACTCTTTGGTGTTTGTCAATTTCACATTGCACTTTGTGAGATTAAATTCAAAATCACTACAACAAATTTGGGATTTAAAGACGAAACAAATTTGTCCCAAAATGTATATATTTCGTCACCCAAACTAATTACGATGAAAATTTTTCGTCACCCGTTTTGTTGCCAAAGCCTCGTCGCTAAAGGGTCTCAGAGACGAAAAAACAATTTCGTCATTGAAAATGACAAATTTGTGACGAATTTTTTTGTCTCCAATATGCTCTGTTGGGAACATACTTGTAAGTAATTAGCGACAAAATATTTTGTCATTAAAAGAAGAAATTAGAGACAAAAGTTTTTGTCATAAATATAAGAAATAGAGACGAAATAATTTTGTCACGTTTAATATAAACGAAGACGAAAAATTTTTGTCAAAGAAGCTACCAATAGAGACAAAAACAAATTCATCATTAAAAATGATAAATTTGTGACGAATTTTTTTGTCTCCAATACACTGTGTTGGGAACATACATGTAAGTAATTAGTGACAAAATATTTTGTCATTAAAGGAAGAAATTAGAGACAAAAGTATTTTGTCATAAATATAAGAAATAGAGACGAAATAATTTTGTCACGTTTAATATAAACGAAGACAAAAAAATTTTGTCAAAGAAGCTACCAATAGAGACAAAAACAAATTCATCATTAAAAATGATAAATTTGTGACGAATTTTTTTGTCTCCAATACACTGTGTTGGAAACATACTTGTAAGTAATTAGCGACAAAATATTTTGTCATTAAAGGAAGAAATTAGAGACAAAAGTATTTTGTCATAAATATAAGAAATAGAGACGAAATAATTTTGTCACGTTTAATATAAACGACGACGAAAATTTTTTTGTCAAAGAAGCCACCAATAGAGACAAAAACAAATTCATCATTAAAAATGATGAAATAATGTCAAAAAAAATCGTCACACATTGAGGGTAATAATGACAAAATGTGACAATACTTTTCGTCATGACAAATTCATTTAGCGACGAAATAAAGAATTCATGACAAAATTAATCTTCCATCTAAGCCAAGTAAGAGACGAAATGGAAAATTTTGTCACTAATTCCATAATATTTTTTTTCCACATAATATACCTATTTTATCAAAATCTGAATTTTAATTCAACAAATAAAACCCTGTTCATGTTGAAACCTGTTGAATATAACAATTCCATCACAACTTAACCTAACATGTCATCAACACATTTGCGAATTAACAAAATGAAAATATACATTCATCATTACAAATAATTTCATCCTAATACAATAAAATAGTGCAATATTCACAAAATATCCAAAAGTTATAACTTGTACAATTCTACCAAACATCCAACAATAACTAGTGCAACTCCACAAAGTATGTGTATCCTTATCCAAAAAAAAATGAATATTCAAGCAAATTACATCATTGTCGCACGTCAAAAATGCCACCCCAATCCAATCTGCAAAAAAATAAATTAAAAGGTTTAGTAATTAATTAATTATACAAAAGATTAAAAACATTAGTAACTCATCAATTTACAATTAGATCAATTATACAATTTATCCCTCTAACATACTTTTTTTTCGAGATTATGAGAACAAAAAATCAATTTTAAGGCTAATTCACAAATGGTGCATCCCATTAATGTGCCATAAGTTCATACAACTTATATTGATCCCTCCTAAGGTGTTTCTATTGCTTCCTGTACAAATCTGTGGTTGTGTGATAATTTAGCCTTTCGACAGCCTATTTTGAAGCTTTAAGTATAGAGAAAAAGAAATATTTTTTAGACTAATTCACAATTTATACATCCCGAATCCTAAATGGCATATAAATAAATTGTTCAACACCAAATCCTAAATGGCATATAAATAAATTGTTCAACATGGAGAAGGAGAAGTCAATTTTACACAAATACTTATCAAGTTATGACTCTAAGATATATCCAGTGAGAGGTGAGAGAGAAGTTACAACAAATGAGAGCACAATATAGAGTGAAAGCCATTTACATGAATATTAAAATTCTAATAATCAAGTTATGTATGTCCAACATACCATACTCTCCCTATACTGATAAAGAAAGACTTGCCAATACAAACGAACATGTAAAGTAGAAGAACCTCACAAATACACCAAAAGGATAATGCTTGGATTATGTCTTGGGCTAGAACACCATCAGATATCAAACCACCTTCCATTGAACGAAGTAGGAAGGCCTCAAGCTTTTGTCTGGAGGCATGAAAATGAATTTTAGAATCCAAAAAACATCAACACATCAACCATAGTAAAGTGATACAATAAGGCAATGCATTCTGTAAAATAACAGGAAACACAAGCTAGACGAAGTGCCATGGGCAAAGTTGAACTTGGACATCACAAAATAATGATATGTTATTTTAGCTGATAAAATTGCTAATCAAAGACCATAACAAAGATTACGACGAGTTCTCCAACTTTCATTTACAACACTCTTGCAAAATCTCACTCTAAGGACTCCCACTCTAAGCTTAAAGCTTATGCATCAATGGAGGAAAATAAAAGAGAGAGAAACGGACAGGGAGAGAGAGAGGTTCAACCACTTGAGTTATGTTATGTTTAATGGCCAAAAAAAAAAATATAATGTATCATCCATATGCTGCCTTTCGGTGACAATAACTCAACATCATGATGTTGAGCATTTGACAAAGCATCAGCTAAAGTGTAAGTGGTAGGTCCTATTTTATTCCTCCCTCTAAAAATTTTCCAATTGCCTTGCAAGCAAATACTATCTACTCATCATTCTTCTTTTGAATTTTCAGGCATCCCACGTTACTCCTCACATACTTTAACATCAAAAATTAATATATAATACATTATAAAATATCTAAAAATTTTATAATATAAATTATAAAATAATATAATATTTTTATACACCACAAAATATAATATTTTGTTTACCATGAAATATACACAATGTCATTCTTTATAAAATATATAATTTTTCGTCATATGGTACACACCATAAAATTAACTATCAAATATTTATTATAATCCTATATAATAAATAATAACAACTCCTAAGGTGATTATTACCAATCACCTAATTAAAAAGAAACTAAACAGTTAAATATAACTCATTAAACAAACTCAATTTGAATTAAATCTAAGTCATGGGTCCAAAATTAAATTCCCACCCATAAGCCAAACATGGCCCAATTATAAACCAAAGTAGACCCAACAAATCTAATCTCAAGTCACGACCTAAACACCCAAAACTTAAAATCAAATTCTGTTGTACACTAGACAGAACACCGATCAGTCCACGAATTTTCATAAAATAAATACTCATCAATAAATTCTGAAATTTTTACCCAACGTGCTAGACTCGTATGTGAACAACATACAAAACTTTCATAATTTTCTGAGATCAGTAACTATTTTTAAAAAATACAAAACCGAACTGTTTTCGCACAAAATTTACACAGCACTCAAATTCGAAAATTTGCTCAAGTAAATTATTCACCGGCAGATTGAGACGGCACGGATCGGTGACGTGGTGAGGAATGGACGGTGGATATTTGATATTGGTGTGTTTGTTTTAGAGAAGAAAAGAGAGATGAAGAACTCGAAATTTTTTTGTATTCTTTTTTTTTATCTCTTCCCTCCAAAATCCCCCCCGCCATACTATATTATTTTTTTTGTATTCTTTTTTTTTTATTTATTTATTATTATTTTTTGTTTTTATTATCTTCTATTTTGTTTTTGTTTGATTATTATTATTTTTTTTTTATATCAAATATTTATCAATTTATATAAAACACATCTAAAACAAATGTACACACAAATGTACACTCAAAGTGATGTGCCAGTCACGCCATTGAGATACAAAACTGAAATTTTTTATTACAGTCAAGGGAGGACATCCCCGATTACAGAAACTCAAAAAACAAAAACAAAAAACAAAAAAAAAACAAAAAATACAGAGACTACTAAAAAAAAAAAGGAAGAGAGAAACAGCAAGCCCAAAGTCCACCAAAAAAAAAAAAAACAAGCCCAGAAAAAAAAAAGAAAAAAAGAAAAACACGCACCAACTTCACTTACTCAGCTCTTCCGTCGCCGAGCTCTTCCTTTTTTTGTCGTCAGTGTTTTCAGCAAAAGAGTTAACTTTTCGCCGACCATCAAAGGAAAAATACGCCCGCGCTCCGAACTGGTCTATACAAGTGGCCTGTCGTTTTACCTCTTTACTCTCCATGGAGGTAGCCTTCCGTTTCAGTTCTTTCTTCTCTGCCTTCAACGCACAAATCTCCGCTCGTGCATCCTTATACATTTGCTGAAGTAGAGTGAGTTGGGCGTTAACCCGATGTACCTCACACGTCCTGTTTTGCAGACGGTGAGACAAGTTAGTGACCGCGGCCACTGTCTCCATACACGACTGCAACGTGTGGTGGTTAGCCTCAATATCAGTTTGAGCAGCCATCACTTGCTCAACTGTTAGTGTAAGAAGACTAGGATGAGTAAGAGCAGGGGCACTTGGCCCAGAGGAGTTCGATGGACCATTAAGATCCGGAAAGAGAGAGAGAAGGGGCGAGACGAAGCCATGTATAAGAGAAGAGAAGGCAGAAATGGCAGAAAATAGATGAGGAAAAGAAGAATGAGGAGGAAGACGGAAAAGTGATGAAGATGAAGATGGAAGAGTGATGGAAGAAGAAGAAGAGATTGGTTAAGAAGAAGATGGAAGATACTGAAGAGAAGAAGAAGACGAGAGAGAAGGACAAAGAGAGGGAGAGAGTCGAGGCGAGCATCGTTCGAGGCGGCCTGCTTTTGTCGGCCAGTGACGTAAACGCAGGCCGCCTGTTAGGCGTGGATGTCGAAAAAAAGAAAAGGGAGAAAGTTGCTTGGGAAGAAGGAAAATGTCTTGGAAGTGCCAGCGGAGTAAAGGCACTGGCTTTGAATATTTTAATTTTTTTTTTTGGGATGCAACGCAAAGTAACTTTGAATATTTTAATGGGTAAATCATATCTGTTTTTTTTTTTTATGTTTAATTTTTTTTTTTGAAAAATGATAAAGATCTTAAAAAATTTATAAAATTTTTTATCAAATATCTCACATAGGTGTGAGACTCACATCATGTGAGTTTTATATGAATCACACACCTATATAAGATATTTAATAAAAAAAATTTATTTTTAGTGAATATTTTTAAAATTTTAAACAATTTTTTTTACTTTTTTAGATGCATCTTACTTAGATGTATCTAAAAAGTAAAAAATTTGTGAAAAAATATTTTTAAAATTTAATAAATACATAAAAATATAAAAAAAATGTACTGAATTCTCGTATTTTTTTTGTATTTTTGGTATTTAGTGAATTTTTAAAAGGTTTTTTTCACAAATTTTTTAATTTTTAGGTATATTTATGTTAGGTATGTCTAAAAAGTAAAAAAAATTGCTTAAAATATTAAAAAAATTTGTGAAAAAATATTTTAAAGTTTTGTTTTATTTTCAAGGGTCTCCCAAGGCGACAAAAAAAGGAAGAGCTCGGCAAGAGAGTCGAAACAGTGAAGTCGGCATGTGGCTGTTATAAAATTATATTAGTATATTATATGTTTAGTATTTTGGTATAAATTATATATTTTAGATAAAGGGGCATATTTGAGTTAGTAATTCTACCTTCTCCCCCACTCGAGTCAACTCATCAGTGTATATGAGTGTGTACTCATACTAGTCAGTGTATTTATATCAATCAAGGTATTCATACCAGTCCAGTCAGTGTGTATAAATATGTTTCTTTCATACTAGTCAGTGTATTTCATACCAGTCTGTGTTTGGATTGTTTTATTTTGTTTGTTTTCTTACGTTGAGTCAGTTTTGTTTTTATTCAGGTCAGTATGTCCAATTCAGAGTTCAAATTTCAATCAATCTCAAATTCGTTCAAACAAAAGTATTTTCAAACTCAAAGTGATGTGCCAGTCACGCCATTGAGATACAAAACTGAAACTTTTTATACAGTCAGGGGAAAACATCCCCGATTACAGAAACTCAAAAAAAAAACAAAAAACAAAAACCAAAAAAAAATACAGAGACTACCAAAAAAAAACACACAAATAAAAAAAAACAGAAAATACAGAAAAAATAAAAAAAAGAAGAAAACCAGAAATAAAAAAAAAACAAAAAAAAAAAAAGAGGGATCTTTTTTCTTTCTTCTCCGGTGACGGCCGGCCACGCACCAACTTCACTTACTCGGCTCTTCCGTCGCCGAGCTCTTCCGCTTTTTGTTGCTCTTTTTGTCGTCAATCTTCGAAGACCCTGCTCCAGTACTTCCACCAAGAACGACCACAATGTTTCCGCGGACAGAGTCGGCTCCCCGCCGACCATCAAAGGCGAGGTACGAAGATGCCCCAAATCGGGCCATAGAGGTGGAGTGCCTTTTCAGCTCCTTGTTTTCAGCCTTCAGCTCCTTGTTTTCAGCCTTCAAGGCACAAATCTCTACCCGTGCATCTCTGTACATGCACTGGAGTAGAGACAGTTGGGCGTTGACCTGGTATACCTCACACGCCTTATTTTGCAGACGGTGAGACAGGTTAGTGACCGCCGCCACTGTCTCTATGCAGGACCTCAACGTGTAGTGGTTGGCCTCGATATCATTTTGAGTAGCCATCACTTGCTCAACTGATAGTGTGGGAAGACTAGGTTAAGTAAGAGCAGGGGCACTTGGCCCAGAGGAGCTCGATGGACCATTAAGATCCGGAAAGAGAGAGAAGGGGCGAGACGAAGCCATGTATAAGAGCAGAGAAGGCAGAAATGGCAGAAAATAGATGAGGAAAAAAAAGAAGGAGGAGGAAGACGAAAAAGTGATGAAGAAGAAGATGGAAGAGTGATGGAGAAGAAGCAGAAGAAGAGAGTAGGTAAGAAGAAGAGAAAAGAGATACTGAAGAGAAGAAGAAGACGAAAGAGAAAGACAAAGAGAGGGAGAGAGTCGAGGCGACCTGCTTTTGTCGGTCAACCGACACAAAAGCAAAGCTTGACAGAAAGAGAGAGAGAAGGGGGATGATGAGAGATAGGACTGAGACGGCACGGATCGGTGACGTGGTGAGGAATGGACGGTGGATATTTGATATTGGTGTGTTTGTTTTAGAGAAGAAAAGAGAGATGAAGAACTCGAAATTTTTTGTATTCTTTTTTTTTATCTCTTCCCTCCAAAAATCCCCCGGCCATACTATATTATTTTTTTGTATTCTTTTTTATTTTTTTGTTTTTTTGTTTATTTATTATTTTTTATTATCTTCTATTTTGTTTTTGTTTTTGTTTGATTATTATTATTATTTTTTTTTATATCAAATATTTATCAATTTATATAAAACACATCTAAAACAAATGTACACACAAATGTACACACAAACAAATGTACACTCAAAGTGATGTGCCAGTCACGCCATTGAGATACAAAACTGAAATTCTTGTATTAGGGTTGTTAGGAATAACTTTGATATTAACTTGCTGGAACTTGCCCTCCTAATTAGATTAGTTGTTGTTGGTTATTAATTAGTTTAGTTAATTCATTTAGTTAATTAGAATTTTATAATTAATTAATTAGTTTAGTTAATTAGTTAATTTAATTAGTGGTAATTAAATAATTAGTTAATTAGAATTGTATAAAGTAATTAATTAGTGTACTTATATAATATTAAAAAATGTTCACTAAAAAAATATAGATTGCAGGAAGTGTCTTCTTGGGTCTTCTTGCTTCACGACTTCAATACTTATGAGAGAGGAGTAGGCTCAAGTACGAGAGAGAAATGAGGGTTTGCAGGAAGTGTCTTCTTGGGTCACGACTTGAGTGTCCGTGCACATGAAATGAGTGATAAGGGTCAGAGTGTGTCTCTTGGGGTCAAAATGAGTGATAAGGGTCAGAGTGTGTCTCTTGGGGTCACGGTTTCAGTGCTCCGAAACACAAAAACCATAGCATATTAATAAAGAGAAATATTAGTGACAAAATATTTTTTTCTCCTTAAATACAAGAACAGAGAATTTATATTAGTGATGAAATATTTTGTCTTTCACAACATAACCTTATGAGATAAAAAATATATCGTCGCGCAATCAATAAAAAATTATTAGTGACGAAATATTTTCGTCTCCCACAACTTATTCTTCCGAGACAAAAATATATTTGTCGCCCATTTATATAAAAATGAAACGGCATCGTTTGCATGATGGAGTGTTTATTGGTGACGAAAATATTTCGTCTTCCATAACTTATCATTCCTAGACAAAAACATATTTGTCGCCTAATAAATGGAAATATGCAACGACATCGTTTAATAGGTAGGGAATTTATTGGTGACGAATTACGTTTGTCGCAAAAAATATATATATTTTGTGACAAAAAATGTTCGTCTTCAATGAGCTAAAATAATTCGCGCCAATGCAAATGAAATTGGCGCTTGAATTTTGGAGACGAAATTTTTTTTTGTCTCCTATACGTTTGAGAAAAATTAAAACAAACGACAAAATTAATATTTTGTCATCTTTGGGTTAAATTTTAATACAAAAAAAAAAAAATTTCGTCACCAAATTTTGTCATAATAGCCTAGATTTCTTATATTTTGTTTCCTTGTTTAATTATTATTATTATTTTTTTCTTTTTGTGGAGAGGGGTTTACTGTGAGAAAGAATAGTAGCTTTGCACAAAATGTCTTCTTGGATAATAATGTTTGCATGCACAAACGGCTTAAATGTGAGAGAGAATAGAGGAGCTTCAGTGCGAAATAGAAGAGATGGTTTATACAGATTGTTTTCTCAAGTCACAGCTTCAATACTTGTGAGAGGGGAGACCAAGTGCGAGAGAAAAATGAGGGTTTGTAGAGGGTGTCTTTTCGGGTCACGATTTTAGTATTTGTGTGTGTGTGAAAGTAAGTGATTAAGGTGAGAGTGCCTCTTAGTTTCTGACGACATTTTAATAAAGAGAAATAATTAGTGATAAAATATTTTCGTCTCAAACTCATATGTTCGTTGCCTAATCAACAAAAATACAAAACACGTTGTGTGGGGATGGAGAATTTATTGGTGATGAAATATTTTCGTCTCCTTCAACTTAACCTTATGAGACGAAAATATATTCGTCGCGCAATCAATCAAAACACATGGAGAATTTATTAGTGACGAAATATTTTCATCTCTCAAAACATATCCTTCTAAGACAAAAATATATTTGTCGCCTAATGAACAGAAAGATAAAATGAGCATGAAGAGTTTATTGGTGACGAAATATTTTCGTCTCCCATAACTTATCATTCCCAGACAAAAAATATATTTGTCACCAAATAAATAAGAAAATGAAACGATATCGTCTTATAAGTTTGGAATTTATTGGTGACGAATTCCTTTTGTCGCAAAAATCTTTAAATTTTGTGACAAAAATGTTCGTCTCCATTAAGCTAAAATAATTGGCGCCTCTTTTTTTCCTGACGAATTTATTTTTTCGTCTCCTATAGTTTGAGAAGAATTAAAAGAAACGACAAAAGTAAATTTGGTCATGTATGGGATACGTTCTAAAACGAAAATAAATTTTATCACCAATTTTTAAAAAATTAATTATTGAAAACTCTATACTAAATAAGGTAATGTTTTCTATTAATTTTGAAAATTTCAAATTTTTTATTATTTGTTTCTCTGTATTTTTTCTCACAAATGATTAGTGATAAAATATTTTTGTATCCTTAAATACCAGAACAAAGAATTTATTATTGGTGATGAAATATTTTTGTCTTCCACAACTTAACCTTATGAGACGAAAAATATATTCGTCACGCAATCAATTAGAATTTATTACTGACGAAATATTTTCGTCTTCCACAACTTATTCTTCTGAGACAAAATATATTTGTCGCCTATTTAATAGGAAGATGAAATGACATTGTTTGCATGATGGAGTGTTTATAGGTGACGAAATATTTTCGTCTTCCATTACTTATCCTTCCCAGACAAAAATATATTTGTCGCCTAATAAATGGAAATATGCAACGACATCGTTTAATAGGTATGGAATTTATTGGCGACGAATTACGTTCGTCACAAAAAAAAAAAAAATTTGTGACAAAAATGTTCGTCTCCAATGAGCTAATATAATTCGCGCCAATGCAAATGAAATTGGCGCCTCATTTTTGCAGACGAAATTTTGTTTTCGTCTCCTATACTTTTGAGAAAAATTAAAACAAACGACAAAATTAATATTTCGTCATCTTTGGGTTAAATTTTAAGACAAAAAAAAATTTCGTCACCAAATTTTGTCACAATAGCCTAGATTTCTTGTAATGAATCGTGACAGGAGTCCGAACTGTAGGACCAATTCGAGATCTCCGAAAGTGGGCGCGAAAAAGTCGAGTCTACAGTTACCATTCATAACTAAATATATAATCTAAAATTCTATTCAAAATTTATAAAAAATTAAAAAATATTTTTTATTTAAAATATAAATATAATAAGTGTGAAAAAAAATCGAACACTATTCTAGTCAACCGTCCAGATTAGCCAAATTTTTTTTATCTAAAAAAGAGTTTTCAAAAGTAGATGTGAAATTATAATTTAAAACTCAAAACAAATATCACATTCAAAATGAGGATAAAAATGTGTTTGGAGATTTTCTTCAAACACAGTCGTCTTCGTCTTTGTCGCAAAAGAAGTCTCCGAGGGAAGAAGAGTGTGAAAACGATGATGATGCGCAAATCGATAAGGTGAAAAATATTTCTGGAGCTTATATACACTGAAGAATGAATAACAAAATGATCGATCGGCCCAATTTGGTTGTTATATGTGTAGCAAATTAGGCCCATGGGTTAGATGCAACTTATCGACTTTGATTAGTGTGAGTTTGTATATGTTAAATTTTGTTTGGAATACATTATTTTCTTAATCATGCGCTTAGTTTATTTGTATATATTAAAAGGTTATTCTAGAAACTTTAATTAAAAAAAATTGTCACAAAGCACAAATTTAGTGGGACTCACTTCACTTTTACATTTTTTTTGTTTGGTGAGACTTTTTCATATTAAAATATTTAATGTTTTGAACATGTTTATGTTTGAGAATTATTTGCAATATTTGGAGAAGAAAAAAGTCAAGAATTATTGAAATATGTGGGATAAATTTGGATTTTGTTTGTTAGTTTGATACAAATCTTTTGATAAATTCAAAAGAATTTAAAAACATAAATGATAGAGACCTCTTTTTTTTCTTAACTCTACAATCCCATAGACATATGTTAGTGATAGGAGGGAAAAAAAAATAATAAAAAAATAATAAAAAGTTGACAAATCCCAATACATTTGGGGTGATGAAAGTCAAGGAAAAAAGGATTCTCAATCTTTTTCCTTTAAAAAATTGAAACCATAATATTCTATAAACTGAGTGGATGGCCTTAGCGTACTCCAAACCATAGTCTAAGGAGTGTTTTGGAAAGTTGATAAAAAGTTAATTTTTTAACTTTTTTTAATCTATTTTATCTTTTTATAGATAAAAAATGTAAGAGATAATGTGATTTAAAATAGATAAAAAGTTAAAAATTAGGTAAAAAGTTACTTTCCAAAAGACCCCAAGTCCGTGATTACAATCGTTACATTTTATTAGAAAGTCAAATGTTCCAACATTTCTTCTTTGTTCTTTTTATTTTATTTTATTTTTTTTAAAGGAAGAACACAGCATAAACATATAAAACAAAAGTTATACAACGTACATGGTTAGCCAGTAACCTGGCATTACCGAGTAGCAGCTTTTGCGCCAGACGCGCTGCATTAACAAAGCTCCTAGGAACCTTGATAATCCTGAAGTAATCAAAAGAACTAGACATACATCTAATATCATCAACATTTCTTTTTATTTGTGAATTTTGATGTGTAAAAGAAAAAGTACAATTTTAGTTTTTAGACTGAATTGATGCTTAAAACGCAGTTCTATTAAGCTAAATCTGCGTTTATAAATATTAATCTGGGACAATTAAATTATGAATTTTTATTGTTAAATTTCTTAATGATATAATTAGTTTTATTAAATATGTTTAAAATAGGGATTTTTTTTTTAAGGTCCATGTTATTAAGATTTTATAGCATAAATGACATTCAATATTTTAATAATATTTAAGGTCTCTCAAATTGATCCAGAGAAAATTCAACTTCATAGAGAAAATCTCACTAGAGAAATTCTTACTTCAACCCAAAGAAATTCCCCTCTCCACCCCAGAGAAATTCATTCAAACCCAGAGAAAATTCAAATTTCTCTAGGTTCATTTTGAACAATTTTCTCTGAACTATAAGACACAATATTATTTTATGAAATCTAGAGAAATTCCCCAAATACATCTTCATTTGCACATCAAGTTCCACATAGCACAGCCAACAGTGAAAATAAATAACACAAATAAAGAGGAGGTCTAATCTACCAACACATAAACACATACCCACTGATAAGCACCTTCCTGAGCCCCATCCAATACTGTGATCCAATTAGCCTTAGATTTCAAGGTGCTCTTTATCCTTCAAAAAATCCCTGACCTTTGGAATGTAAAAATTTAAATTCACAAGTATGAATAAATTACTTAAGACAAAGAGGAAATTCACTCAAACCCAGAGAAAAATCAAATTTCTCTGAGTTCATTTTGATCAATTTTCTCTGGATTTTCAAATTTCTCTGGGTTTATTTTAACCAATTTTCTCTGGATTTTCAAATTTTTCTGGATTCATTTATAAACCAGAAAAAAATCAAATTTGATAGGGTGCATCGCTTTGCAATTGCCTCAGACCTGCAGTGGCCTGGATAGAATATAAAACCCAACAATTTATTTCCTATTATCCTCAAAACTCATCAATAACCAAGCAATAGCCCAATTCAAACTACTTAAATTATCAAATTTTCCATTTTTTTCCTAAAATTTCTCAACAATTAAGCAATACCCACAGCTGAAAAAGCAAAAGAAAGCACGCCAAAGCCCTACCTTCTCTTTGATCATGGGTATCAGCGACATGACATGCTCAAAAGTCACCTTCTCCCCATCGAATTTGGGCCACAGGTAATTCTCCAAGTACTAACTCACCTCCAGAATCATCACCCTCTACAACGGCACAGGCTTCCGAACGTCCTTGACCAGCAACTCCATGTCGTAAATCTCCTTTACCAAATCCGGACTGAAAGGCTTCTTCGGCTTCTCTCCGCCTCCAACTTTGGACCAATTCTCCAATGCAATCTTCGTTAGACAGGCCCTCTGAATCTTGATCAGCGTTATTGAGTTTGGCAAATTCGAACCAATCTGCCACTCTGGTGGTGTCGCGGCATTTTCTGATCCCAATGGCTATGAATTTCCTCTTTGTATGATTAACTCTGAATCTTTAAAATCTTTAACGCTGGAACCATTGAAAGCGAAGAGTCGTAACAGCCCCCTCCTTGACTGAGGGTGATGATGGCGGCAGATCTGTCGATCTGCGAAGTTGATCTGAAGGGAGAGGCACTGGCAGCGATGGCAGAAACAATGGAGGAGGTGACAACTGCGGTGGAGGTGAAGTGATGAGATCGGGAAGAGAGAGAGAGGTGGAATTGATTTGAAAATTTCTCTGTGTATATATGAGTGTGGGGGTTGAGGACCTTAGACATAATAACATAATATTGTGGATCTCTTACATTATTAAATATAAGAGAGGGACCTTAGACTAATTTTCCCTTTAAAATATTTAAGGCTTTGAACATGTTTATATTTGGGAATTATTTGTAATGTTCGGGAAAAATTGAAGAATTATTGAAATATGTGGGATAAATTTGGATTTTTAACCCAACAAGAAAATTCTTTTTCCATGATTTGCTTTTTCCTTCCCACCAGCTGCCTGAAAGAAAATTCTTCCCTGGGAAAATAATAAGGAATGCACAACAAGCTCAACACAAAATTAACATGCATATTACATGAAACCAAATATAAATTATGCGAGAGCGAGAGAGATAAATTCACTAATATCAGAGGTTGAAGAAGCCAAGAACATTGAATTATTTGCTCCAAGGACAACAGTTCTGCAATTTATGATGAATAATACACTACTTCGCATGTTTCATAGACAAATAAAACTACATTCGGATAACAATTGCTCAGCCTTTTCTTTTCTTTCTTTCATGTAAAAAATAAGTAAAAAAAAATTACAACTTTTCATTTTCGTTTCACATCACACACAGGATCTACAGTAATCCGCTGCTTCAGACTTGTCCACGATTAATCCCCTGATATATCTATTTGCATAAATGTCAGAAGTATATGCTTTGAGTACTTAAAAAAAATAGTTAAAAAGCACACTTCGACAAATAAAAATATTTCACTTTTATTGTAAGTGTGATAAAAAAAAAATTAAATTAATATTTTAATCACACTTGATTTGATTAAGTGTAATAATATTTATTTTTTATGTCACTTTCAATTAAGTGTGATTATATATATTTTTTTAATCACATCTTGTAATTAACATAGGAGTATATTTATTTTTTATGTGACTTTTTAAATAAGTGTCATTATATCTTTCTTTTTCTTTTTTTTTAAATCACACATTCTAATTAGAAAAATGTTTGAGGGCCTGAAATCGTTTGGCTCGAATTGGCTCGAAACCCAAAACGACGTCGTTTTGGGTTTCTTCTTCTTCTTTTTTTTTCTTCATTTTCTTGCTTTTTTTCCTTTTTCTTCCTTTTCTTGTTTGAACACAGACAGACAGAGAGAGGCGAGAGAGAGAAAGGAGAGAAGAGAAGAGAAGAGAAGAGAAGAGGAAGAGAGAAGAAGCATAAAAGATGGGGAGAAGGATGAGGAATAGAAGAAGACGGTAATGGTGATGGCGGAGGAGGAAAATCGACGGTGATGGAGGTGATCGGAGATTCAGATCTGAATCAGATCCGAATTTATTTATTTTTTTTTTTCAGATTTGAATCTTTTTTTTTTTTGACTGATGATGATGTGTTGATGTTGATGATAATGATAATGATGTTGATGAAGATGTTGTTGGTGTTGTTGATGATGATGATGTGTTGTTCTTCTTTCTCTTCTTCTTCTTCTTCTTCTTCTCTGCTTCTGCTTCCTCTTCTCTTTTCATCTTCAATTGTCAAAACAGAGAGAAAGAAAAAATAAGAAAAAAAAAAAAATCCAAAACGACGTCGTTTTGGATTCGGGGCAAATTTGAGCTTGCCAATTTCGAGCCCTGTAGCAGCTCTGTTCTAATTAACAGCTCAAATCATTTCAAATGAAAAATTGACAAAATGAGATCGTTTGGCAAAATTATGAGGTGGACAAAAATCACAACTCCTCTTTCTAGCCTCACACCTTTCAAATTTCAAAATCATTCAGCTCTCTCTCTAGCTTCGTTTAGGAAGTTGGTTGATTTTATGACTTTTTTACTTTTTTTGATTATGTAGTCTGTGAATAGAAAGTCTGATTTGAGAAGTGCTTTGATTTTTTTAACTTTTTTATGAGAGAAAAAATATAATAATTATGAGCTAGACATGATATTTTATCTTATAAGACTAAAAATTTATTGTATTTTTTTTGCGGTTATTTCAGCCCCAAAAAACCTCAAAACCAACTTGCCAAACGGAGGCTCTCTCTATCTCTCCACCTTCCTCACAAACCCTCACTCTCTTCATATCTCCACCATGAGTTTGTGAGCAGCGACCACTTCATCTCCCACCTCACCACTACCGTCGCAACATATAGCAGTAAGGCTTCGGCGATTGAGACTTGAGATCGAGGTCGACGATGAAGTGATGATGGGCCGAGAACGGATTGAGGCCACAAATCCAGTGGGTATCCCTCATCACAAACCCTATCTCTCTCGCTCTCATTCTCGCTCTACCTTTGTGTAAACAATTTTCAATAATTATTTACAACTAAAACGAAAAAATAATGTATTTTTATTGCGTTGTCTATATTATTGAACTGAAATAAATGGATTGTAGGTTAATTTCCATGTTAATTTTTATATTTTGTGTTGATTTCTTCTATTGTTTTTGGTATTGATTATTTGTTACTCTAGTTTTTTTTGGATGTCTTTTGGTTTGCTGTCTTTGTGTTGATTTCTTTAATTGCTGCCATGTATACCCTAATGTTGAGGTCACCATCCATCGACCTCAATGTTCCCTGGCGATGGCGTCGTAAATTCCTTATGATCTGACATGGACTTCATTCCTATCGTCTCAATCTACCCCAACTCACTACTATGGCTCAATGGGTCACCATTAGGAATAACTTCACTAGACCCCAATTGAATGAACCCAATTTCAAGGTTACTGTCCATGACCTCCATGGAGTTTGGCAAGGGTAGAGGTGGCAAATCCCAAATAAAAAAGTGTAATATGTTAAAAAAAGTTTAGAAGGCTGTTTGAGATCATAATTGGCATATGTTCTTGTTTTGGAACCATTTGGAGTATTTTGGAAGTTATTCTCATATTGCAATATTTTTAGTAATCTATTTACACTCACTTAATTGATTGCATATGCCCATAATAACTAGGGCATGATTATGGACCTAATTTATAAGAATATTTCAATTTGGAAAGAGATACTTCAACCCACTAATTTGGATATTTTCTATTTCGTCGATATTCATTTCAAAACTACAGCCTAGCTGCATATATGACAGAGGAGGAGGTTCATAAGGGAATCATATTTCCTTCAACATTGAGGTACAAATCTTAGGAATTTCTTAGTAGTTTGGATAGCTTGGTTGAAATGCTTTGTAGTTGTGTCTTGATCTTTTTAATAAATTCAGAATACGTAATATAACAAAGGAGGTAGCTGCTGCTGTGATCAAGGAAGCTACAGAAGAGGATCTGGCAGAGGGATACCGTGAAATGGATGCCCGAGAACTCCGGAAACTTACTCAGGTCTTTTAATTTATTTAATTCTTAGTGCAATAACTAAGTTCAAATTTATGTTCTTTTGCATTTTGGTGGTATTCTTTATAGTGATATACATGCAGTGGAGTCCTGATTAGTTGGGCCAAATTAGAGAAAGGCAAAGTGGAGTGTGAGAGCTGGGATAAAGAACAGTAGGGAAGCCAGAAGGCCATCCACCGATCCATAGGCTAAGAAACACTAACACGGATAAATCACAAGACATGGACACACTGACACACAAAAAATTTAAAAATATAGGACACAACACGTGAGGGTCACGCACAAAAATATATAAATTTATATATTTATTATGTCATATATTTGAATATTTTCATTCAAATATAATGAAATAATGCGATTATACAACAGAACATTGATTAAAATCCATTATTTAGTTCCTTCAACTCAAGATGAAGGTGATGATGAGAACACGCACCCTCATATTCAAAGCTATTAAATTACTCACTTTTAATAGTGTTTTTTTGATTGAAACGTCCAACTCCTATTAATTATATTCTCTCTTATATCATTTATATTCTCAAACATTTAACTGAAAAACTGATGTGCATAACTAACTCCGTTGAGAGGAAAACAGTGGGAAGCACATGTAATATGCTATTATGGAGATTAATGACTTGCAAGTCACAAATGCATTGGAGTTCAAAATTAACTTGTCTTTTTAGGTTTAATTACTAACAAATATCCAATCTAATCATGCATTAACATTGATTTGTAGCATAGAACAACAAAGAACAATACATATATATATAATATCTCCTACCTTGAATTATTATTTATCAAAAAAAAAAAAATCTCCTACCTTGAATTATTATCTAACCTTCTTTGGATGTCGGCGAGCTTTACAATTAAGCTATCTGGTGCCACTTTGTTTTTCGTGGTTTTTATGTTCTTGGTTTAAGGATTTCTGTTTCCATTTGAGGAATGTTGTCTATGACCCCTTTTTTTTCACTATTTTATATCATCTCTTATACGAATACTAATGATTTGTTGTTTTGTTTAGTGATAAATGTTAAAAAATTAATACAATCAAATAATATCTTATCATGTAATCTGGTTATATAAAATAGTTTTTTTTAAAAAAAAAAAAAGGAAAGAAAAAGCAATACATAATACTTCCCTTTCCATTTGATATGTTGCTATTTTTTTCACCGTTTTATATCATCTCTTACATGGTAGAAATTATCACATAATAAATATTCATGATTGGTTCCTTTATTTGAAGATAATTATTAAGTAATTAATTACAAAAATTATCACGTAAAGCAAGTTATATATATCAATCAATCCTCCTGTTTACATTTAGATGGGGTTTGACAATTACTTTTTTAGAATTAAAAAAAACTAATATATTTGGTAATTCTTGAAATAGTAATTGTTCTATTTTCAAACTGTTTTTTTGTTTGTGAGAAATGATCATATTATGCTTATTGTATTGCGGAGCTCTTGTGGGGATGCATAGTGAGATTTCTAAAAGTATTAAGGGTAAAATTATCTTTTTACAGATTTGCTAAAAAAACTATTTGGTATGCAATAGCATTAGAATCATAGTTACAATTAAGTAGAGCTTTCGGCACCAACAAGAAATCAAAGGGTTTGTGGAATTGTCTTCTTTTCACTTCTATAGGTTATTGGGTTAGAGCACAATGCAAGGGTTTCTTAGGACATATTTAAGGACATTGTTTCTTTATCAGATAGTGTCTAAGAAGCATGGACACAAGGAAGATTAGCCCATGAAAATGGGTTCCTCAACCTTTAAATAGTGTACCTGAGGGAGTAGTGGACAAAATGGATTGAACTCACGCCTAATAGAAACATGGTTCATGCTTCCATCCTTTCAGCCTAGTTTATGTGGCCTAGAGAATTGGGCTGTGTTCTGGTATTGAACAGAATCCTAGGTGGTCAAAAATCTGGAATGATATGATTAACACTGTGGTGCATAAGCCTGAGTTGGTAACCTTCTATCAGAACAATTCTAATCTTGATTATTCTAACCTTAAGGCATTAGTGTATCAAGATAAAATGATGCATTACTGTTTCAAGTTCAAGTTTTATTTTGTTATTTTAAGTTTCTAATATTATTAATTCTCGCGTTGAAACTGTCTAGGTCCCTTATGATATCTCATCTAATGATAAACAATCAGAAAAAGAGGTATATCTCTACTTTTTTTTTTCTCCTTTGTTATTTTTCTGAAAACTTCTTTCATAGTTTTCCAAAAGTCCCTGCCCCAAAATTTGTACATGTTAAAGATACAAATCAATATGCTTTTGATATTATATCTGAGAAGCTTATTCTAGAAAGAAGATGAAACATCATTTGAAATTGAAGACAATGTTTGCCAAACTTAGCTTAAGAATCCAGTCACTTTTGTCTGTGGGCCACTTGGATGGTTTGTGGCTCATTTTGTGTTTGCCAAACTCACTCGTTACCAGTCATGATGGCCGGTTTTGAGTCTCACTACTACACATTCAACTTCCCTTTATGCCAATTGTTTTTTAAAAAAAGTTGTCACTGCCCAAGTTGCTTGCCACTGGGAAAAAAGAATTCAAAACAAAAATAAAATATTTGATTTCTTAAATATTGTATTTTCTTTCTTCTATATAAATTGAAGTTCAGTAATTCTTTTTTATGATCTTTTTCTGCTAGACCTTCATTACTATATATGCGTGTCACATATCCTCTATGTAGTGTACCAGGTTTTGATGATTTAGCGGTATGTTAGATTCTTGTTATATTAATGGTATGCGTATAATTTATTTAGTTTTGACCGTTGGGTAGTTTTCAATCGAACATGGGCCTTTTTGGAGTTAATCCTTTAGCTTTAGGCTGAATAACACTAGGAAGCTCGACGAAGAGATAGAGAATCTTTCTCGTGAGTATATTTTAAATTCAAGTGTGCACGTGTATATATATATATATATGACTCATTTACTTCCCTTAAATTCCTTGTACATTTTTTGAATGAATTTTACAATTCATTTAAACTTCTTTCCACATAGAGATGATATATGTGTTGATACACCTATTAACTCTCTTTGGTAATGCGAGTCATGTGGCCTTGTTTATTTAGAATTTTTTTTTTAGCACTGCATATGCATTTTGTATTAGAATAATGTACACAACTTCAACCTTGCTTAGGTGTCACACCACTAGAAATTTCAGCATAATCTTGTTTTAGGTGATGACTGGATAATAAATTTTATTAATTTTTAATATTTAAGAAGCAGGGCAATGTAAAATAACTAGATGGGAGCATCAATTTTTGTTTTAGGTGATGACAGTCTCTACAAATAG